>JAWLRI010000031.1:10031068-10076015 GCA_034781795.1 Crypturellus tataupa
TGCATCCAAACGGGTCTTGAAGATCTCCAGAGAAGGAGACTCCACAACCTCTCTGGGCAGCCTGTTCCAGTGCTCTGCCACCTTCACCTGTCACCTTCTGTCAAAAAATTTTTCCTTAAGTTCCTGTGGAACTTTTGATGCTTTAGTTTCTGGTCGTTTCCTCTTGTTCTGTCAGTGGCACCACTAAAAAGGGGCCAGCTCCATCCTCCTCATCATAGAAAGCTATCAGGTTAGTCAAGCATGATTTCCCTTTCGTGAATCCATGCTGACTAGTCTTGAGCACTTTCTTGTCCTCCATGTGCCTGGAGACAACAGTATGAGCTGTTCCATCACTTTTTCGGGGACGGAGGTGAGGCTCACTGGCCCGGATCCTCCTTCTTGCCTTTTTTGAAGACTGGTGTGACGTTGGCCTTCTTCCAGTCCTCTGGCACCTCCCCCATTCTCCAGGATCTCCAGGATGATAGATCAGAGCAAGTGGGATCATCCTTAGTGCGTCCCAGCAATCTCCATCCCTCTTCTCTCTTCTAGTGTTTTTCCTAGGGTTTGGCCCATCTATGGTCTCCAGGAGCAAGAATTTGCCTTATTTTCATTCTGCAATGTACAGAGCATAGGTCTATCTCTACAAAAATATTTTCTTTCAAATCTGCTGCTCTGTAATTTTTACAGAAAGAGATGAAAGGAGTTATTGTGCTTGCAGAGCTCATGCACTAAACATCCATGGCAAAATGATATAAACATTTCACATCCTTCAAAGATAAGAAACATAATTTCCTCAATTCTCATCTTCTACATCACAGCATTCACATTTCTGCTTATCTAGTGTGATCCTTTGGAGTGCTGGAGCCAAACAATTCCGATTACCACTGAAGGATACAAAAGGATCACCTCATCTACCTCTATCTACTGGCTAAAAGAATGCCAGGTTTCTAGTGGATTTATCTGGTTTCCTGTGAAGCCTCACAACCTGGTCCCAGCTGTAAACTGAAGAGTGCATATATAGTCTAACAGAGAAAAGGTACATCTGGTGGGCAGGTTAGTGGTGCAGTTGTGACTCACATGCTCACAGTTAAACAGATTTGGAGACAGGGAAGGAACTTTTCTCCAAGTCAGGTTCATAAAGGCCCTGGAGACATTCTAGTTTATTTTCCATGGAATCAAGCACGCTTATCTGCCAATGCATTGCATTCAGCAGCTTCTATCTATTGCAAGAGCATTTGGCAGCAGGATCACTTCAGTCCTCCTATTTACTGGTGGTAGTTAGTGACAATTTATCTTTTCAAAGAAAGCAATGTTCTCAACATAATTAGCACAATCTCATTTTATACTGACAATTCAACACCATGAATCTGCTTCATTTGAGGTATAAAAATAAGGATTCCTCACTGCTGGGTAAAAGCAGAGGCATATACAGGAGACTAGCACCAGTATATGTATAAAGGGGAAAAAGCACTTGTGATCAGTCATATCAAAAGACCGGAGAGGAAAGACAGCCTCAGGACCTGCTCCAGAAACCCCAGATCCATCCAAATATATGTTGCCTGTAAGGCCTTATTAAAATGTAGCCTAAAAACTAACTTCTGCCAATGAGGAAATTTATTTCCCACTGGATTTACTTTAGCAATTTGCTTCATCAGATGCCATGCAGTAGGTAGAAACAGGTCAGGCCTCAAAGGAAAAGCTGACAGTAAATAACCAAAGCATTTTTCTGCGAAAAAGTCCACAGGGAGTTGTTTTTCTGCCCCTCAACAAAAATCCTGTTTGTCGTGATTTGGATCTAAAGTTGTCTCAAAAAAAGACTCGGAAAAAAACCCTTTCATCATGATCTCTTCTCAAATCACACTGAATTCCTACAACACATTGCCTGTTTTTCACTTCTTGCTAAATATGATGAACTTCAAAACCAGAGGGCAGCTTGCTTTATTTCTACATAACTGGGAAGCTCAGAGTTATTTGATGTAATCTCCAAGTGAAGCGTAGAGGGAAAACAGGATACTGTATCTGGCAGCAAATATGTGGCAATCACACAAAGTAAACTCTTGATATGTCTGTAATCTCTTTGTTGGCTTATCCCTGATACAATTTAAGGCTCTGGAAAAAGCCACCAAACTATTGCCTGAGAAGTGTGATGGTACTTTTTAGTCATGGCAATTTGCTTCTCATGGGACTCTGACAGTCAGAAAATATGGTGAACTAGAAGCAACAAACAAAAAGGTGCAAGTCCCTAGTCTCCTAGTCCTACTTAAACCCATCAGCGGGAATTGCAGGCAGGTAAACCGGAGGGAAAGGGTAAAATAACAGAATTCCCTCTTTCGTTTTTTCTTTCAGCCCACAGCATGTCAACAAACCCTTTAGCCTCAAAGCCTTTAAATCAGAAGGATGGGGAGAATATTTGCAGGTTGTTAAGGGGATGCAGTACTAAACAGTACAACTAAAGGTACAGAGGTATCTTCAGTTTTTCCTCCACGCATCATTTTTTGATCCTTCCTTCTTTTCTTTCAGCTCTCAGATGACATTATTTGCAGAGAAAAACGGACTCCTCTGTGTCCATTTATCCTTTCAAAAATCACACGTTTTCCACTCTGTTCCTCCTAAAGAAACATTCTAGAGACATAGAAACAAACAAACAATCAAAAGCTTACAGGCAGAATGGATATATGGGCAGCAGGTGCTCCCTTTATACATCCTACCAGTCTTTGGGGAGGTGATATCAGGGACTTTCAAGGCAGGATTTTGAGACACGACGACCTTACAGAGGCAAAAGGGTTTGACAGAAGGGCCACGATAGACCAAGACTTCCCTCCCTACCTGGCGGGCCTGAGCCTCACCTAAATCCTATAAAGTGCTTATATAGCCCTTGGCAGCTGTGCATTGGTATGGACCTGCCCTGACTGTCTTACACCAGAAAAGCCCTCAGGTACCATGATGCTTGTTTGCTTGGGTGCAGAGCGGGGAAATCGTTAGAGAAAGATATGCTGGAGCTCCATTGCTGCAGTCACGGGCTCCCATGACCAAGTCAACAATGGCAGGGGAAAGGCAAGAGGAGGAAAGAGCCCCCAGCAGGACTATCCAAATGCGAGTGGGTAAACACTGCACAGGTGGCCCTGTCCACTGGCATGGGAGCCTTGGCCGCCAGCTCACCTGCCCTGCTGCACCATCCAGCCTTCGTTCCCAGGGGCCCACAAGCCGGCTCGGAGCAGCCCTCCTCTCCTTCTCCCTTGCCTCAGCCATAACCCCTGGGCGGGGGAGCCCTCTTCACGCACCTGGGGGGCTGGAATGTTCCGGGGCCAACTGCCAATCGCCAACTGCCAACAAGCAACCGCCAACTACCAACCACCAATGGCCAACAAGCCAGTGGCCAACAAGCACCAACTGCCAGCAGCCAATGGCCAACTGCCAACCACCAACGGACGCGGCGACTCTCTGCAAGGGGTCTCTGATTCGCAGAGCCCTGTTTCTCCCCCAGGGCAGGTCCCAGCCTCCAGCAGCAGGATGGAAATGCTCGGGCACCTCTTGGCAGTGCTCGTGGGAGTAACTGCCTGGTGAGAGGGAGGAACGGCCTTTTGCAGGCAAGAAGATCAAGGCATGGTTTAATGCACTGTGAAATGGCTGCTGTGCGAAAACAAATGCAAGGCAGCTTGAAAACAGCTCTGTTTTCTTTCTTTCTGGGCAGCCCCGCGTGGTGCAGCATACTGCCAGCTATGGTGTCTGATACACTGCTAGCAACGCCACTTCAGCCCAAGAGACAGAAATAAAGGAGACCTGAATCGTTTTGTTCTTAACTGGTTTTTCTTTTTCTCATAAATAAAACCAGGTATTTGAGGTGGCCTTTGTAGGGTACAGTAGGGTCATAGTGTTAAAAGAGGTGTATTGGCTTAGTGAAAGCCTTGCTTCATACCCCCCAGCAGGCCCTTCCACAGGAGCCCATCTCTCAGCATGGGGGTGAGTGCTGGGCTCTCTGCTTACACCCTTGCTCAAGGGCCTCCTCCTTCAGCGAATACCACTGCCCGCCTCGACGCTGCCTCGGGAGGCATCAATCTTGCCACATGTCAGCACAATTTTGGATGAAAAACAGGCTGAACCCAGCTTTATAGAGTTTTTGTTTCTCACAGTTTCACGGAATCACACAGAATCACAGAATGGTTGAGGTTGGAAGAGACCTCTGGAGATCATCTAGTCCAACCCTTCTGCTCAAGCAGGGACACCTAGAGCAAGTTACTTGGGGTAAAAGCAAATTTTCATTTTGGCTTGTTCATCACTTTTTTAGCTTCCTCACTTTTTTCTCCTTCTTTTCCCTTGAAAAAGACAGTCAACTACTTTATAAAACACTCTTCCTATTTAGAAAATAAAAGAAGAAGCAGTGAGAAATTTCAAGTTAAATGTGAAAAATAGTTTTGGGAAATTTTAAGTAAAACATTTCCAAATTTTGACTGTTCTTAAAAGTTAATTTCTAACTTATGAGGTAAGCTGCAGAGAACAGATATACTTAACCGAACCTAAGATAGCTCTGTAAACTCTTTACCCTCCATTTCTGCTTCTCCTTCTGTTTTGCCAGTAAAATTAATCCTGGAGGGGTATCAGGCCAAACTCAAGCATCTGCTGTGGTCCCTTTGTGTTACAAGTGGCCACAGCCTTGCAGGAAGTGTATGGTGTGTAGCAAGCAGCTCTTTCACAGCTCTCAGCAGAGATAAAAGAGGCAGGACATATTATAGATAGCTAGATGACAGAAAAACAGTTTAAGTAGCAGCTCTCCCAGCTTCCATTCAAGTGGCAAAGTCTAGTCCTTAAACAGATAAGCAAACTGGCTGCACTGTGGAGCAGTTCTTTGAGTCTCCTCATAGTGAAGGCTCCTTTAAGCTTGGGGGTATTTCAGTATGACAAAGGAGACATAATGACATAAATCGTCTTTTTATTCCTCTTTATCAAGCTGTTTTTTTCTTGGTTCAGTCTTTTAAGAGGCTGAAGAACAGCAAAGAACCAGCACCAGTGTCCCTCTGTTCTGAAGTGACCATAAAGATAACAGTGTCCAAGAAAAAAATAATCTGTGTTAGGATCTTCTGATACAGGTTCATTCCACACATGTGTTTTAGAAAGAAATAGGCTGGGTTCTCTTCTGTGACTTTTCCCTGTTCCTCTGTTGTCTCACCACATTTTTGTTCTTCCTGACAGAAGGAAAGCACTGACTCATCTGTCAGTGCCATCCCTGCTTCAATAAACTGCTTTATGCGTTTGTTCACAAGGGCTGAATAATGAACCGGTGCCAAAGTCCTGATCAGGTGAAAAGCTACTAGTAGTTACAGCTCCTCAGTAGTATATCTGTTTCTGAATGGGCTTTATTATAACTGTTGTTTGGAATAGAGCTGTCTCGGAGGTGCCACATCCCATAAACTAGTTTCAACTGAGATAAAGTATGTGCCAAAATACAGCAATATGCTTGCTAGCTCAACAAATCTAGTAAGCAAATGTCTGTGAGAGATAGGAGCTTCAATATTTTCAGACATTTAATCTGGCCAAGAGTTGCATAACCAAGGAGGCCCTTACAAAGGTGCTGATTAATATGCAGTGTAGTAAAATGCTACAACACTTTTCTTTTTTTTTTTAAAGGAAAAACAGTTTCTAAGAAAAAATTTCCTGTCCAGACTCTGTTTAGCTTTACAGGAAAAACACTCAAACTCTCTAAGTATGGCATTTGCCACTAGGGACTCCTAAACTATAATTCCACCTCTCTTTATAGCCTCAGAAAAGTACTTTAATTCTAGTCCAGATGGGGAACCTTTTATATTGGTAAGCATTTGAGTCATACAAGTATATTCATTTCTGTGGGATTACTTATGTGAGTAACTCATCATTGGGTGTATTCAAAATCTGGCCCTCAGTATGATGTGAAAAAAATCTGCCACAAATTCTAACAGGTCTGACCTTCATGGAGGGAAGAGTTATTTACAGTGATGCTAGAAGGAATAATAAGAAAATGAACAAAGCTTCCTCATTGGAAAATCTGATAAATTGAAGAGTAACCTCCTAAACAACAGAGATTCTATTGATTACTATAATTATGGTGGATTAAGAAAGTGCACATTAAAGGAATCAAATGTTTCTACCTTATCAAGGGCTCAAAGCAAATGAGTCAGTTATGGCTCTTTAATTTGTAGTATCCATTATTTTTTGTCCAGTGTTTTTTGTAGTACAGCACCATACAATGACTAATATCAGAAGACTAAGACACCTGGGAGAAGAGCACATTTACCATGAAGTACAACCAGGGAAGTGAACCCAAACAAAACTTACTGTTGAGCAAAAACTGGGATGTTGTTTTGGAGACTTTTGGAACCTATCTGGAACTGGGTCTTCCAAAACATACTTACTGATTTATGTATTTCTTTTGCTCTGGTTGTGGGTTCAGAACAACTCTTCAGCTAAAAAGTGATGTGCCTGGGCACGGATATGCTTCGCACAGGGACTGTGTCACTGGGGCTTACTGAGCAGTGTCACATTATAGTCTCTCCCAATATACCTCTCAGCAGTAAGCAGCTCCCATGCCAACATGCTTGCGCCATGCTAGCACAGTAAACAGGAATATTATTTAGAAATTTTGGTTTGTTATTCACCTTAGTCTAGACCTGAGCTGTGCTGCAGAAATCTTGGTTTTTGAACAGGAAACTGTATGCCTGACGCACTGCATGGCTCAGCATCTCAGACAGATTTACAGCCTGCATGAGATACATTGCGTGGTGTTACCAGGGCTTTGAATATGACACTTGGATGACTCATAACCAGAGTATTTAAAAAAAAAAAAACTTCTTATCCTCAGACGGAGATAGGGGAAGAGAACATGTGAAGGTTAACCCAATGAATGACTGTACACTGCCCTGTGAGCTTTATCCTCTAAAAACTCCTAGCTCAATTGGAAGTTACTGTGGTTTCAAGAATACCAGGGAATATGTATCATAGCTTATTCATTCTTTTCATAACAGAAAGGCCTCCCTCTGAGGAGCGTTTAGTCCATTTTCCATCTGGAAGTATTCTACATTCAGAAGCCAGTGACCTGAGAGGAGGGATGTTCTCACTGCAGGGGAAAGAAAAGAAAACCTCTGTGAATTCCAAGGAATTAAGTCATTGATCTTCTTATATTATCCATAATCAGAGGGATTAATTGCCATTTACACTAAAACTCCAGCACTGCTCAGGCAGATTGCTGTAACTTCTCCCATTCTCCCACTCCTGGACTTTTACATTGTTAAAGCTTTAAGGAAACATTAAGGTGATGTTCACAGTTTTTACAGCATTGGTAAGAAGGGCAGCAAAGAGATCCATACCGTAAGATCAGAACTTGTCTTTGAAGGAGTATGTTTGCATTGCCCAGTCTATGGAGAGGTACCAAAACTAGTTCAGAAATAAGCTAGCTGTCTTAGCTTGGAATTCCACTGGGCTAACTGATCTGGTTGAAATATTCCACTCCTTTGCAGACATGGTGAGGTTATTACAGATAATTCAGGTATCTCACTGGCATACTGTGTATAAAGCAATTACATTATATGTGCATTATATTATATGTGCATTATATGGCACAAATCATACAGCATTAATAGGTCAAACTCACACAGTGCCTGAAGGAGAAGCCTATGAAATCTAAGCAACAGAAAGTTTGCACCGTTAACCAGTGTATTCAGATATGCAGCATGTACTTAACAAGTTATAGGAGACTGAGAGCTACAACTGAAAAAAGGAGCAGTTGCTGGACATCTTGCTGTTAAGCAGGACTGTGCTTAACACTCAGAAGTGTTAGGCCTGCTTGGCATCCGCAGAGGAAAACTGGAGCTAAAGAAGAGGACAACAACTATGTGTTTTGTGCAGCATTTGGCTCCACTGGCAGTGAAAGGAAAAACAGGCTTAAGCTCGTAAGTGTTCTGCTGGTACTTTGCTTTGTTTTCCCTTACCTCACCCTAACACCTTTCATATTACCTTGTTAACATAAACCACTGGTTACATTACACAGATGCTTAGTCTTTGCAGAGATTTGGGGAGGAGTGATAATGACACAGTGGCTGAATTACACTTATTTATGCAACAGCATTTTCAAGTCTTTTGCCTAGAATCAAAACAGCTACCCTTTTAGAGAGTGCAGAGTCAAAACACAAACAAGCAGAGCTAAGTCTGCAGTTTTAACTGCACAAAAGTCAGGAAGCTCAGACTGAAGGTTTCCAGAGCAACTCCAACCCCTTTCCCCTGCAAGTATTGCATTATTACAATAAGGTCTTTCATTACAAAATCACACAAGAATGGCATTTCAGCCTGTTTTTCAGCCCCCCAAATCATTTAACATTAAAAAAAAAAAAAAGATTTTTATCCCTTTTCTGTCATCTCTACCTGCTTGTGTCTTTAGGAGTGCTGATGATGTTTTGAAAGACCCTATAGAAATAATTATGAGAGAGCCTGCATGTCTAAGTAAGGTTCGGAACACAAATTCAACAAGGTGCTTAATACATACCTGTCTTAAAGGACACTGCTGGACTCACTGATCAGTTCCAGGTTGTAAGATATTCACCTACTAGCTTTACATCTTTTGCTTCCCTTTTCTGAAGTTTAAAAGGTCTTGCTTTCGAAGACATGTTTGCACAAATGGAAATAAGATATGCTGAGTCAGGAGTCAAGTCAGGCACCTGGGGCAGGATGTGCTATTCCACAGTGCACTGTAGTTCAAGCATTAAGACAGGACTAACTTCTAATGGCCACTGATTAAAAGAAGACAGAAAGACCAGACCTTACAGTGCTTTAAACAGACATGCCTACTCATCTGTGCTTCGTTGCCACCCAGATGTTTGAGTCCAGAGAGTGTCTATCTCCTCCGTTAATATTTGCTGTCTCTAACTTTCCTGGAAACCTTCCCTAATGGTACTGCCATAGCAAAACAAGCACTCAGTTGGTTCAGCCTTCTGATCTAATCATTTACATCAGTGTCCTCATGAACTGTAGGACACATCTCTTATCTCTAACCCCAATTCCTTGCAATATCTTCAGCAGTTAAGCCCCTGGCTCAGGAGAGCTGAGATAGTTAAGGATTTGCTGAAGAGATTACTGTGAATTAGGCACATGGAATGGTAGGCAGGTTATGATCGCAGCTTAATCGGTGTAACTTTTATTTACCTATTTAGCAACTCACAGGTTGTACGAACATATAAGGCACTGTCTATAAAGGTCAATACAGATGTAGATATTCTCACATTAAATACTATATTAAAGCAGTCAGACAGCTATTTGTGGAGTACTCGTGCACTGCAGCGGATAGGGGAATAAGCTGATCAAACATCACCCTGCTGACTACTACAGGGCTGTGATTCATTTTCACTTGTTTAATGTCACATTATTTCTTGCCTTGAGTAGTAGTGACCTATTTCTTGCCAGTAGGCCATCCGGGTAGACACATAAAGCCATAACATGCGACTGGCACCTGCTATAATGGAAATTAGCTTTCTTTCCAGGAGAAGCAAACAGAAAAAAAGAGAAATTCAGCGAGTACTGGCAGAACTGCCTCTTGGTTGAATTACTAACATATGATGTAATGTAGCCTGGCTCTTCTTTCCAGCTTGAGAGCTGTCAGGCTGCCATTCGTGTCTGTAAATAGTCAGGGCAGGCATCATATAGAAATACATGAGCCCATAGCCAGGGAGAGGTTGTGGCTGAGGTCAGGGCAATGTTACAAACACCATGGCAATTTCTTCTTGCTAATCATGGTAAATCAGTTGGTGTTAATCAAAGCTGTGGAACAGCAGCCAGGTAAAGTGACTTTTTCTTGACTTTGTCCTCTCAAGCAATTTTTAAAAAATAGATACATATCATATCAAAAGTCAAAATTTCAGCTGAAATATCTGTCTAACAGCCACTTTGTCAGACAGTGGCACATGTCACACTGCCTAGAGGCCATCTGTAACAGATCCAATATTTACTCACATGAATCTTCCAGAGACCTGTGGCTAAATCCAGCAGAATTCAAAGGGAGTTTTCTCAGTGTTTACATGAGGTTTACATCAGTGTTTACATGATATTTACACACCTAAATATCTAAATGATCAGTAAGCATATTCCTTCAAAAATTTGCTTCGCTGATTTGACAGTGAAACAGAGGTTTCTTCGCAATGCGTCTTTCCAGAGATTTCTTCCCCACTATGAAAGCTGAATAGGAGCAGTGTCAGTCTATCTCAGTGTAACTTTTAAAACTATCTTCAGGGTTCAGTTGTCCATGGATCATACAGTCTGCATGGCTGAAGAACAGGCTGTGGTTGGAGCTTTCAGTGCTTATTATTGTGGCTTGTTAGAACTAGCAGGTTGATAGCAGATTATTTAATAAGTGTTTATTAATGATTCCTTTATAGATTTCCTGAAACAATTAATAGTGCTTAAACATGGATGCAAAATAGCAGAACACATTTATCTAATCTCGCGTGACAATTCTTATATTTTTCAAGAAAAAAAAAAAAGATAGATTACAGAATCAAGTGGATGGGAGAAATGGATTGTCACTTGTCAAATGGATTACCTATAATTTCATAGATAATTTTGCAAGAAATCAACTCAGCTAAAACTTAAGACATTGCAATAGTTGCTCAAAATGAGATAGATGATAAACACTCTGTGTTCAGTTATACCAGTTTGAGCTTAGTGTTTTCTCCAAACTGATGGTATGACTGAGTGGAAAATAAGCACACATCCAGCAAAATTGGCATCTTGGCACACTTCTCAGTAAATGTTTTATAAACTTTACCAGTTCAGGGTTAAAAAAAGGATGCAGGATGCATCTTATAAGGGAAAATAAAGCCTCGCTAGATGCAGTTCACTGACAGTAGTGAAACCAATTCAACTGTAGTTCAAATGGGAGTCATTAACACAAAAAAAGACAGTGTTTTACAGCCAAAATTCAGCTGAAAAGAACTGTTATATGGTATATTGTATCATTACCAGACAGCCTGGCTAACTCTGTTAATATAACAGTCCTTAATATCATTTGTTACCTATGTGTGAGGATTGCAAGGCAGTTTAAGTAGAGGGTGGATTTGACCCAAAATAAGATAAAATCTTATCTGATCATTTGGACTCCTTTTGCATAAAAGTTTGCTCAGTGCCCAGTAGTTGTTCTTCAAATACCTATGGAGCTCTAGGAGACTGTGCTGTAGTCTCATTCCTAGCCAGTGAAGTCAGGCTATAAGCAAGGCAGCACTGAGTGTAAAACTCAGCTGCATGCAAAGGTTCCAGATGATAAAGCAGACTGCTATACAAATACATATGTGCCTGCATCTGTGCGTGTGTGTGTGTGTGAAGTAAGAGAGTGTATGGCTTAGGGCAGTGGTGGGGGCGAGCAGGGCAACCTGCTAAAACGTTGCTTGCCAGAGCACTGGGGAGGCTGCCAGTTGGATCTCAGCACTGTGGCCATGCTGAAAAACACTTCTGAGGATAGTGTGTGCGGGTCACAGGAAGAGGAGGCAGACAGGACGGGAAGGGATAATTCAGTCAGGGAACATCACCCAGTGCCAGCTGATTCTGGCATAATACAATGAAGTTGCCTTTCAGGGAGAAAATGCTTGTTTCAGCCTGAGCTGTTCCAAACATTGCATTAGTTGCACAGAGGAAAACACAGAAAAAGGCATCCCTTTTGCTGTCTGGAGCTCTTTTGCTCCAGTTTGCACTCCTATTATGAGTGCCTGGAGCCCATGAGCTGGCAGCATACGCTTCTATAGAGCTAGGGAAAGCAACAGTCTTTCTTTAATCATTCCAAGGCTGGCATTTGCTCGAGCTTTTATTTATCCTCTTCCAGTGAAACTGCAGCCTTATTTCTTTCCTTTCATTAAAATAAATTGATGTAGGATTGATGATCTTGGAGCCTGATATCTCCCACGTATTCAAAAATTAGCTACAGCCACAGCTACTGCCAAAACAGCGCATGCTGATGTTGCAAACCTAATCTCCAAACTCCTCCTTTAAGGGCAAGAAGCCTATTTCCATGGCCTGATCAGCCCCTGGTGCCTTTGCAGCTGCGAAGGTGCAAGCACGGTGATGATTTTCTAAAAGGAGGAGGCTTGTCTGGGGAGCAGCAACATGGTGGCTCACACCACCATGCAACCGAGCACAGACAAATTCAAGTGAAAATCAGCTGAGTAATTAGAAATACTCTACTGCCTCTTACCACACAGCATGCTAATTCACCTTGAGAACAGACAGCTCCTCCGGAGCTTAAGCCTGTTTTCAACAAGGTATGCTGAGCTGCATCTAAACAGACATCTAGTCTGACCCAAATCACAGAGGAATCACCATTTTGGTGATTTTGATGAAACTGACATAGAATGAGAAAACATTATTTTTTTCTGATTCTGAATAGCACACTAAGAGCTGACATCCTCACAACGGTCCCTCCTACACTGGGACCTATGTGTGTAGGTGCATGTCACAGCTTCACTCATTGGTCCCCTTTCTCATCTCTCAGTTTATATGACGCTGCCAAACGTAACCTGGGATGCTGCTTTGCTCTGTAGACCTCTGTAATGGGCAGTTCACAGGAATGACTTTTTGCACCCACCTAAACTGATGCCCCTCAGAGAGACTGGTCTGTTTTTTCTTTTCTCCTGGATTAAAATATGCTCTGAGATTGCTGGGTCCCCTTTGTGTTGGCTTCTCGCAGACCAAGCACCTAGCACTCCTAGAAGTGTACCTCAAATCACAGATGTACATGTGTATATTTGCGCACTGAACAGGCACAGATTACAGGGATGGCAAAGGAACCTGCCTGAGGAAACTTAATCCTTCAAAACAAGTGACCCTCAGAGGGTGAAGAGAAGGATGATCTGAATATCAGAGAATAGAGAACCACAGGATCAGAAAATACATAGGAGTATCAAGACAAAGCTATCATTATATTCGTTAGTGTTTCAGGTGTGAGTCTTCTGTATTGCAGGAGAAGCTGCAGTGATCAGTAAGCCACCACCGTGAGGTCACCCAGAAATCTAGAATTTACATTTCTTTAGTTCAAAGGAGTTTGTGAGGGCTGGGAGTCCTACAGGTGAAACAACATATCAAATCTGAATAACTTACATCCAGGCATTTCTCCCAGTTAACTATTTCAGGGATATTTCCTTTCTATTTCCTATAAAGACAGACAGGTTTTCTTTTAAGAAATGACTTCCCCTTTAGGTCTACTTTATTTTACAATGAAAACAAAGTAGGAACACAGAGCTGGACACCATGGGTAACTGTGAAGATTAAAACTATAATAGTTGCTTTAAAAGATATTTGACATTGAATAACTTGTAAATTCATCAGAGTACCAGCTGGGAACAAATAAGGTTTTTCCAACACGGAATGGGAAAGAACAGTGAAGAAATGAGTCAACAACAGAGACCTCATGGAGAGAAGGCGTCTGCTGCAACAGGACAACATAAGCAAGGGCACTATACTGAGGACTGGTGCATGGGTGAATACACAGATCTTCACAGAGGTGACCCCAAACAGAACCCTTTTTCAGATACACAGAAAAATACACAGGACGCCTGTGTGGTTTGAATCCTGGGCGGGCAGCCAGCAGTTTCCTGTCTCCCCTCTTCCCCATTTGGATTTTCTGCTTAAGGCGGAAGGTTCCCAGCCTTTGTTGAGGGCAACAGTATTGAGGAAGCTGTGATGTGTGAGCAAATCCTGCACGGCTCTCTGCCAGCCGGGGACCCTGGGGAGCCTCATCTTAGTGCAAGCGCCGGCCGCAGCAGAGCCGTGTCCCGCTCTGTGAACATGGGCCCTTGTAAGATCAAGAGAGAATAAGTAGGAATGATTTATTTATGCAGTGAAAACATGGCCCCAAACATTTATTTTCTTTTTTTTCTTTCTTTCTTTTTTTTTTTGTGAGGTGACACAAAGAACTGTGTCGCAAAGGTCTGTGACACAAAGATGTTCTTAACTGAGAGAGATTTAAAATATGCCCCTTGGCAAATTGGTTGTTCCATAAAATAGAAATGCTGTGGGATTCAATTCTGTCCTTCATAAATTCACCATTTATCCCGGACAACAATCCCTAAAAATGATTACATGATGACAGAGTATGAATAGTGGGCCAAAATGCTCTGCTTCTTAAGCAATTTTTCTCACAGTCTTTTTCCAGGCTTCATTACAAAGACGTTAATACAGATCATAGCATTTCTTATTTCTTAATGAACAATATACAGGAGTAGCAGATTTCAAAAAGACAATTTTGTTATCATATAATGTATTTTGGCTTCAGAAGTAATAGAATTTGAGATAAGATGTACTTGGTATGCTTTCATTCTCTGGATTCTGGATGCCATATCTCCTCGAGGGCTGAAAGAACTGGGTCCAATTAAAATCCTTTAAATACTTTCAAATTTCTTTCATATCTGGTTTATTAATTATCTTTCCATACATCTAGAAACACGCTGCATTTGAACAAAATTCAGTCAGTTCTAAGACAGAAATGTCTAACTCTTCAGATAAGGAATAAAAGTGTAAACATTCCCTTCTGTCTCTGTGGTGGGCAGGGAAGGGTTTTAATATTTTCCCAAATTATTTTGTCTCACTTTGTCCCAAAATTGCAAAAACGTAAGCTCCCTTGGAGCACCTCGTATTCTCGGAGCATTTCATATAATGACTTCACAAGGCTCTTATCTCCTGCCCTTTATGTCCCCCACTGTAATAAAACTAATTTCCCATTATACTCTCTATGAAATGTTGTCTTTGCTCATCGCTGCCCAAGAGACAGCATTGCTGATGAAAGAGAATGTGCAGAGGATGTTTGCTTTCTGTCTCCTCTTCATAAAGGCATCGCTTTGGACCTTTTCTTTTTTTCTGAACTGCTGATTTACACAAAACTTGCAGGAATTGTCTTGGAAATTTCCAGCAGGTTCAAAAGTTATTAGGTGGGACTGAAAATCTGTGTTATGAAAGATATCCCACTAACTCATTGGTGAAAAAACCCTTCCCTTATTACATGTTAAGAAAACACTATACTAGAGAATTTGCCTGTGGAAATTAAAGTGAGGTGAGGGTAGGTTAGAAACATAATGACAGGATACAAGTAACTCATCCATTTGTAAGCACAAGGGACAAAACTATGAATGCCTCCAAGGTTTTGTTGCCTACTATATTTCTGTAATCTCTGATATCGTCAGAGGCACAGATGATATTAAGCCCCAAATCAGCATTCTCCATCGCAGACTTGTCTCATTAAGCTAAAGATTGTTCAGAGAGCCTAACAACTTAGCTCTAAATATTTCATTCCAGATGAAATTTATAATTAAGGTCTTGACCTTGGGACTGCATTTTCTTCAGGATTTCAACAACACTAAATTGTTTCAATTTATTTCAGTGCAAATAAAGGCAAAGAAACCTAAGGATATGGTGATGGCTTCTCGTATGACTCAAAACTAGCTACACTATTTTATTCCAGCTGAAATATTTGAAGCCACTGGAATGTACTGCAGTCTGGATCTTTTGTGCATTTGGGATTAAAAATATCCACAATATTTCATTTTTGAAATATCTTCTGTATTGTAGAGCTTACTTTTTTCCCCTAATAAAAAGTTAATTAAAGTCTGCTGGGTATAGATGGACTCATTTCATAATGCAGAACAGCACGTGAAGCATAGCTTTACCAAAGAAAACTCACAGTTCTTGCTGTTCCTTTTACTCTCCCTTTTGGCTTGGTTTGCTTTAGTGAGGAAAATTTTATCACATAATATGTGCTCTCAGTCCTGCCTTCTCTTTCCTATGCAGCCACACTGATTTCGGAGAAGAGTCCCCACTTCAAGGATGTTCCTTTCAACAAGCCAAGCTTGCTTGGGTGCTACCTGGCTAGAAATCTGTATGACCAAGCCCAGAGCTGGCCTCTGATCTCATAAAATTTGTTGCTTTGAGTTATTCAAGATAGCTGCCCTGTGCTCCCCAAAAACCTGACCTGCCAGAGAAGGAGACATTTCCCAAAATTTGTCACCTACCAGTCTGAGTCCTCCTCCTCGGCCTGGCCTGCAGAAAGATGCCCTGAGCAGGGAGGTGCAGCCCCGTGCCCACCCACCCCCTGCTCCTGTCAGGAGATGTCATAGGATACACTTGACACCATTTGCAACCAACAACACCCATCTTACACAGTGCATCAATCAAACTCCCCACTAACTTGTACAAACGGGCATTTGTTTTCAGCATAAATTCCCAAAGCCTCAACTTCAACTAACAGAACAAAAACTGAGGGGCTGCAGTGTGGAGAGCCCAGTGAAATGCATATGTATGAGATAGATGGATAGATAGAAAATGCACTTCTCATTTGCCCACCATCAGCATCGGTGCCACTACTGAGGCATCATCATAGCACAGTGACCAGTACTTATAGAGCGACCTCTACTTTTTCATTCATAGATCTAAAAGCAACTCACAAAAGGAAGGAAAAGTCTTTTCTTGAGGGGAAGAGATTTTGCAGAGGAGGAAATAGAGGCACGGTGAGGTAATAAAAGCAAGGTAATGCAGCAGTTTAATGGCAATAGTTTTAAGTGTCTGACAAGTGTCTTGAACAGCAATCTGATGTTCTAATCATTTTGAAACTAGAAGGAAAACAAAAGAAGCTCCTATTTTTTTCTCAGGAAATCTGCCACAGGTCAATTTTTCAGTAAAAAAAAAAAAAAAGCAGACATCTGGTTCTCCTTCAGTTCTGAAGTAAATATTCTACCAGTTACTGACATTTCCTAACTTTTTGAAGGATTTAGCATTCTTTTTCATCACTCCATCCAAAACAGAACAATGAGGCTTGTGGAGAGCGACATTATTCAACTAGAGAGTAGTTTCCTCAATAAAAAACAGCTGATACTGTACAAAACAATAACAATGCCATAGATGTCATGATATATTCAGTCCTGTGCTCTAGGTTCTCTAGGTAGTAAAAACTATACCAATTTAAGCAGAATGCAAATCAGCATGGGTCATGGGATAAGAAAACCAGATAATGGAGACAGATTGTCTGCAGCTTTTTAGATCCCTTTTGCTATGCTAATAATTCCAGTGTGAACAATTGTAGAAATTTAAATAGAAAATGACAGAGTATTATGCTAGAGAGAGGTAGTAACAAAACATTTCAAGGTGCCTTGGACAAGGAGACAGTTAAGAACTCAACCTTGCATAAATGCAATATATGCAAGTTTCACATTTTTATGAAGTCAGGCTGAGCCTTTCATTTAATTAAATATAATGCAATATAGATAGTATATTGTTTGCCCCAACCTTAAAATAAACTGCTATCAAGATCTGATCAGAACTCACTAATCTTATGAGCACCTACTGGTAAGTTATCTGACCAAATACAAAAATAGGAGTTGCACTCCCATCACTTCATTCTAAGAATATCTTGTGACAGTTGCATTTTCTGCAAGGATACTTTTAATCACCTATTTGTAAATATCCTCAACTATAGTAGGTAGATCAATTAGCTAGGAAACTCTAAGCTAAAATATAACTTGAGGGATGCAACCATCCCTATATTTTTTATTAACACTTTCTTCACAAACAGCTTTTTGCATTTCATCTTTAGGACAACTGTGTGTTTTCTTCTGACAAATGTTGAACTTCATCCTACAGAATGGCAAAAATATTCTTTTCTGATGCTCCAAACAGTGAAGGTGAGAAGGACTGGAAAAACACTGGAGAGAAATGCCATCTGTAATGGAAGATTAATGGAGGCCAAGCAAACTCATTTGGAGCGTGGAGGTAAAAAACAGTGGACAACTTTGGATAAACTACTCATCAAGTAGTCAGGCTGGGTGTTCACTGCGAGCTCACAGGTGGTGGTGAAATCAATAAACCCAAATGAAACTTGAAGGTCTCTGAATTTTGGGAATTAATGTAAGGTCAGAACATCATTAAGTGTATTTTTTATTTGCAGCTACTCAGCCACTAATTATGAGGGAGGCTACTGCTTCCAAAAACAGCTTGCTACAGTGCCCTGCTGTGACTGACAAAAGAGAGAGCTTGTTCTCCAGATGTACTGGTTGCAGCTGGTAACATGACATCAACAGCTTTCTGGTCAGGAGAGATACTCCAGTTCTCTTTTCAGAAACTACAAGAAACTCTACTGTTTTGATCAGATTCTGAGCAGGGTGGCTATATTCTACCCTCTGAAGGTAATTTGGCCACTGGTCTCCTTTCATCAAAACCACCACTGCTTGGGACTCAGATAAAACGCTTCAGTTTTGTCTCATCTCTGTTATGAGTGGTTTGGTCTGGTTTCCCTAAACCTCATCAGTTTTGTTTTTGTTCTGTGAATTCAGACATGGGGTGGTTCAGAGCAGTGTTCCTTTATAGCTGAACATCAGTTGTTGGATGGGTAAGATGGAAAGTTCCAGTTTTAGATAACCTCTGTTTATAAAACACATATGCCTCTGGCTATGACTATGACCATTTGCCTCAAATGAAGCTAATTTTGGCTACTGCAGTGGCAAAACTTGTCTTGGTGTAACTTTGAGGGTCTCACCTTTTTTGATGTTCTAAAACAGGAGCTATAGTCTCTGCTTTTTAAATGGCTCTAATCAGGCTTTTCAAACAGCAGTGGATATAATCATGAGTCACTGTTCTTCGTTTCTGTTAAAATTACTTTAGTGGTGTACTGTTCCTTGCAACTTGCTGCCATATAGAAAATCCTGTTGAAGTCTTATCTTCCACGTAAGACTCATCTCACAAGAAACTCAACAAGATTTAATTACTCTTTAAAAATGAGAAGATTTAGTGATGACAAAGGCATGAGGCAGAGAGCCAGAATCCTTCTGAAGTAGATGTTCAGTGTAGTCAGCAGAATTATGCCGCAAATAGAGCCATCTATTCTTCAGAAAAGTCAGTTTATTCAGTAAGATGTTTCCCAACACACTCTGTGGAAAAGCTATTGATAGCTTTTCATCTGTGGAAAAGTTTTCTTTCTTGTACCAGTCCTCCGGGACATTAGTCAACCACAGTTTCACAACCAAAACTATCCTATGGTTAAATTATATAAATACCAAGCTTAAAAAAAAAAAAAAAGCAGAGACAAATCTAGGAGTAAGATTTGGCTTTTCCTTAAATAGTCACTGAAGTGCAAGCCATTTATTCCTAACACACAGAAGACTGATTTCACTAAATACCTAGGAATATCAAACTAAAAGTTCTCAAAAATTGCTCTCAGGCAATTTTTTTGTCTTTGTCATTCCCTCTAGATATTAAAAATAATATCTCCAGCTTCTCAGAGGTAGTTTCTCTACTTCCTGGCAGGTTCTTTCATAACACTGTTGACTCTGGGTACCACAGATATGTCTATAAATACTTGTATTTGTTTAGCATGTACAGACAGGTTTTGATCTTTAGGACTCAACATGCTCAGCAAAGGAGAGAGGAACAGATTTTCATCAGCCAGATGGGGAAGATCCTTATCACACAGAAGATTCTCAGAGAAAGTCAAGGGCTTGCACTGAAACTCGCTAATACCTCCTCTGTTGAGCACTACCACTCATGACCGCAGGCTTGTATGTGTAGCAGGGCAGTGCTTAACATGGCCAAGGGCAATGCAGTCTCACCAAATGCAGCTTGTCTGATATAAATTTGTAGCACAGCCAGATGAATGGATTCTTGAGACAGGTAGCAAAAAAGCCTGTAACAAAATAAATATTTTAAAAATAGAATTTTATGAGGTTATGCATGACTGTTGAAGTAAGGCAATTAAATAAAGCAATAAAGCAATTAAATAAAAAGGAGATTAGACAGTAATATCTGCTGAAATGACACGTCTCTTTCACTATAACAGAATCACAAAATGGTTGAGGTTGGAAGAGACCTCTGGAGATCATCTAGCCCAATCTCCCTGCACAGGCAGGATCACCTAGAGCTTGTGGCACAGGATTGTGTCCAAGCAGGTTTTGAATCCCTCCAAAGAAGGAAACTCCACAACTTCTCTGGGCAACCTATGCCATTGCTGTGTCACCCTCACAGTCAAGAAGCTTTTCCTCATAGAACTGTCTGTGTTTCAGTTTGTGACAGTTACATCTTATCCTGTTGCTGGGCACCAGTGAAAATAGTCTGGCCCCATCCAGACTTGACGCCCTCTCTTAAGATACTTGTATACATTGATAAGATCCCTCCTCAGTCTTCTCCAGGCTAAAAAGGCCCAGGTCTCTCAGCCTCTTCTCATATGAGAGATGCACCAGTTCCCTATTCATCTTCATAGCCCTACACTGGACTATCTCCAGTAGCTCCACGTCCCTCTTGTTCTGGGGAGCCTGGCACTGGACCCAGCAAAGCAGATGTGGCCTCTCCAGAGCTGAGCAGAGGGGCAGGATCTCCCGCCTTGACCTGCTGGTAATGCTCCTCCTGATGCCATGAGGGCACGTTGCTGACTCACAGTCACCTTGTTGTGCACCAGGATGCCCAGGTCCTTCTCTGCAGAGCTGCCCTCCAGCAGGTCAGCCACAGCCCGTATTGGTGCCTGGGGTCATGCATCCTCAGGTGCAGTATCCTGGACTTGCCTTTGTTGATACAAATACAAGATCTTTGTTGGATCTTGGGTAAAACAGGTTAATCTGTGCAATCTCTCAGACATTTGCTGAACACCTCAGAAAAAGTTATGCAAGCTACTGGAATATCTGGGAGATCCAGCTGCAGCTGTTCAGCTGGTTCAACTAATACTCATAAGAACAGCAGTAAGTATACGCTGCATGGATTTCAGAAGTTTGTTTAAAGATAGTTTGGTTCAGCTCACAGGTGCAGCAAACACCTGCCCCAGCTGCTGTGTAGGCAGAGCTTGTGTCTTCCTGAAGCAAGCACTTGAATTACCCATTCGGAGTTGTTCCCTTGCATTTGCATAGCACTAGATGGGGTGGCCACATTCAACTAACATGAACTACAAGTGGTAGTGCTTTAGGAGGGAATTAGCTCAAACTCCAAAGCAGACAAGTGGCAGACGAGATTTGCAGAGCTAAAAAATGTCAGCCCATATGGGCAGGCTTCAGGGCAGAACAAATTAACTCTGAAATGAAGGAGCAGGCTTAGCATGTAACACTTTCCTTTGACTGTAAAATGGAGAGGACTAACACAACAGTACATTGCAGTGGGGATACCAGAATTAGTGCATTAATGTTTCTAAGTGCTCAAGTGTAAGCAACAGCACAGAGGTAAGAGGCACTGAGAGGTTACTGAGCTGTTCCATCCAGCATACGGCACTGGCTAAGGGAAAAGAGAAAGGGTGCTAGACAAGGAGCTTTTCTCCTGCATAACAATTTCTATAAATCGATCTTTTCTTAGCTATGTCAACAAAGTTTAGCTCCGTGATATATTTGTATTTGAAAGATTGTGGCTTTTGTCTCCACCATGTCAGTTCTGGCACACGCAGATTATGAATTTCACTGAGTGGTAGCGTGTGTACTCACTTGGCATTGTCTGCTGTCGACCATGGGAGTCAACCTGATTTCTTTATGTTCTTTTGGGGATACTTTCAGAGAGAGATGAGGAAAGGAAGTTGGTTCTAGCCAAGCTTAGCAGTCATTCCTCCTCCTCAAAAAAAGTAAACAGTGGAAAAATTATACCTTGCCTAAGTTCTTAAACACAGCTTTGATTTTGTTAAGATGTTATGAAGAAACTTCATCATAACAGAAATAGAATTAGTTTACATACTTTCCTTTTTCTTCTAGGGTACTGAAAATATTAACACTGGCTCTGCCCGACTAGTGTTTAGTGTCAATACCTCCTCCTTTGAGCCAAGTGAAAAGCCAGCTTTAAAAGGCTACAGTCTAAAAGGTGGCTCAGTGAAAATGATATCATGATGCTTTAAGTCCACTCCTCTTTACCTCTTTCAGAAGGGATGTGGGTAGAAGCCAACAGTCTATTCTCTATCTTTTAGATGCCAGTGTCTGGGTTTTCAAAATATCTAAACTTCTACCAGAAATAAACCAAAGAAAATCAGCTGAGAGCCTGAGGAAGAAGGCAAACAAGTACTAACTCACCTTCTTGTAGCAGGACCGGCTGGATGACACTAAAAGGCGAAAAGCTTCTCCACAGCCCAGTTTTCTCCTCAACAGCAAAATTTACCAACATATAAAACAAAACCTTAAATTCTGCAAATATCACCTTCTTCAGTAAGGTGATGTTTTAAAAGGCATGTTTTAATCAACTTGTTAAATGCTGCTTTTCACTTTTACTCAATGTCCTCTTATTCTTGACAGAGAAAGCCAGAACAAGCATACTTCTTTCCACAGGTTGTTTATCACTGCATGTGAGGTACCTCAATACCTCCTTTAGTTGTTTTGTTTTGTTTTTAAACTCCACTGTTTAATGAACAAAGAAAGAACACATGAGACTACAGATGGAGGGATTCCTCACTCATCAAGAAGCACAAACCTAGCAGCAATGAAAAGATGCAAAAGACATTTTATAAAAAGATGGGGAACGATGCACAGATATTTTACTCCACACATCAGCAGACAGCCCATCAGAAAAAAATATCCTCAGATTAAATGTTCAGATAGAAAGCTTTTATCTCATCAGCTGTGAGGATGAGGGACACTTGCGAGTATTTAAAAATGAGTTACTCATCCTCAAAGATCATGCCCATTGCTTCCCTTTTCAGTGCAAAGTAGCAAAGAAAAAGGAAGTAAAACAGGAATGAAAATATTTGCTGTGGACACTCCCTAAAATGACTTATTCACCTAAAAGAGTGCCATTAAAAGATTTTAAAACTAACACTGGCTAATTAAACAATTAAAGGTTGCAGAACTTGCCCTGAATAAAGGGTCAGGTGCTGAAAGGCTCTTTTGTAAATGTGGTAAACTGCTGCGGCTAGACAGAAAGCAAACTATACTTGTGATCACAAGCCCTCAAAAACCAGTTGCATGTAAAGGACTTTTAGAAAAGCAAACAGGGAGCCATTCAGTTTTCAAATTAGCCAGGAATAAATTCTTCTCTTGCTTTTGCACAGTTTTATTTTTGCCAATAGCAACAAGATGAAAACAAAAAGTTTCATTAAAACTGTTATTGTAGATCTGCATAGTGCAGCCCTCCTGCTCTAGGTGAGATCAAAAGCATGGCTCCACATGATACTTTCCCCTCAAGGTGGCTGGAAAACAGAATGTGAAAGCCCCAGGTCAACCTCTTTTTTTACTCAGTTTGCATGCAAGACAGAAAAGTCAGCAACAGCCTCAACTCCTAAATGAGTGAATACAATTACCCCTGTCTTAGCACTCTGCTTGTGCTGAGGACCTTGGAGTCAAATGACAGGAAATGTTTATTGGTTTGGGAAAGCAGGTCACTCTGCAGGGAAAGGCCAAACAGAACAGTGTATTAAAAGGACTCACCTGCATATACAGGCAACAATCACCAATGGCCACCCGATTTAAAGATTTTTTCAAGATGAGTAAAGATTGAAAGCTTTAAGCTTTGCAAGCTACCAAAGCAACAAACATTTTGCATGCACCAAAATTATTAAAACACATTTTATGTGAATCACCAAGACATTTCATTTTGATACCATTTAAGAACTCAAATGAAAGTTTGTGGGTGTAGTTTTAAAAAGGTATTTCAAAGACAAATTCTTTTGCACTTAAAAAACATTCTTTCATTTTAATAAAATTGCATTTTGATCTTTTTTTTCCGTTAATGTGAGTCAAGGCACTTTTAAAACAGATTCTTTCAAAATTCTCATGAGAACTTAGAGAGTTTTGAACAAAACTGAACATTTAAACTTCGCCCACTCTAGAGAGTATCCTGTATCCTAGCACAGCCACCATCCAGATGACCTTTAACATTTGCCACCTTTAACACAGCTATCCCCAGAGAAGAGGGTTTTCTCCTTTGTATTTATGCAAGGTCCTACAGAAATAAAGGCCTTCAAACACTAGATGTTTCTAAATCAGTACAGTCCTGACTACTTTTGATATGGTAATCTAAGCATGCCCTATGCTTTCTAGGACCGTAACTAAACCACCAGTAGATCAGGGCACATCCCTTCCTTCTGCAGAGCTCACTGAACACTTATTGCAGTGCCTTTTGTGGTGGACCTTGAAATCCTGCGCACTCTGCCCAAATGCTAATGATCCCATGGTGTTTTTCAAAGTACTTGGCGGTCATCCTTAACAAAATCCCACTTCATTTTCCCTTTTTGGGCAGAAAGCCCAGAGCTAATTGGTTGTGTTGTCCCTCTTCTTCAATGACCAAATGCAATGCTGATGTGTGCATATAATGTGGAAAGCATATTAATCATAAATTTCAAAACCAAGAGGGCTGCTTGTAATGGCCCACTCTGATCTGTAGTGTAACAGCAGGCATAGTATTTCAGCCAGTGATTCCTGCCTCGTATGCATCATTTTGCACCTACGTTCTCATCTGTATCTCATCTAGTTCTCATCTAGTTACTTCTTCCAGACACTGGGTTTGTTTTGCCTCCCTTTGTTGCATAGAAGACTTCTTTGACACCAGAAACCTTCTACCATACTGAAGTCCTGCGGTCTCTGACCAACTCATTTCTTCACTTTCTCTTTGCAAAAATTGATTAATCTTTGTCCCTTATGTAACGTTTACAGACTTTGAATTATTCTATAAAAAGACCACCCAGAGCTATGCTTTTAATGTCTCACACAAAACCTGATCATGTGAGGTTCCTGCAGTACAGGTTCCCCAAACACTGCATGATTAATCATCCGAGTTAGTCATTTCAGCACTCCAGTGGGACTCACAACCTTTCCTCTTTGCCTGAGTATGTGTGTTATATTTTTAGTTCAATTATTTCTCAAATCATCTAATGAAGTATCCCTGTGCATAGAGTAAGGAGGTTTTGTATGGATCTTAGCAGCTTCACTAAAGTCAGAAGGTCTTCAGATTACTCCATTTTCCAAGTAAAGACTCAGAAACTTCATTTGCACTTGTAGCAAACACAAATCTCTAAACAAAAGCAGTAATCAGTAAGCAGGATTTAAGCAATTTACTGGGGTATCAGATGTATTTTCATTGTTCTATTTTAAACTTAGGCTTTTCAGGTCAGTCTGTTGTTGCTGACTTGGTTCCTTAAAAAATGAAAATGTGTCTGAAAAAGGTGGTCCCACTACTTCCTCTTACCCTGGTTGACCTGCCATATTTGTATATACATCAAGTATTAGCTGACCAAAATGCTTCTCTTTTAATTACTAAAAAAATACTCATGTAATCCATGTCCAACTAGCCCTAGTTTCCTTGGCAAGATTCCCATATTCTGCAGCAATCTGGTGTGATAGAGAGATCTCAAGTAATTCAGACAAATTCAAAAGTAGTAGCATTGACAATAGTTTAATAAGGAAATGAATAAGTACTTAATGCAAGATTCCCTTTGCTTTAATATCTTAGTATCTATCTTGGATAGATATATACTGCACACACAACTCTAGTTTTCAAAATCCTTGCACATAATTGCATTGTGAATGTCACTGGGTTTAGGGGAGTCATGAGACTGGGTGAGTTTAATAGAGGTGTTTCAAGGGTAACTTGAATCACTTTAGGATGTCCAAGATACTAAGCAATCCCTTTGAAGTGTATGGCATCTCAGAGAGACTGTCAACAAAGCTGTTATCTAAATTGTTGTAATTCAAGCTAATGAGAAGTTAAAGCCCACTTTCAAGAGTAAATTTCAAGTGATTGGTTTTCAATGTCTGTTTTTTGCCCATTTCAATTATGTATTCTACAAAATTTTTAGTGAATGAAAAAGAAAATATATTAGAAATTCAGAATTTGCAGTACTCAGCTGTTTCCATCTGGTTATATTTATCATTTTTATATTTTAAAAAAATGGGGAGAGGAGGAGGAAAAGAGGAGATAGACAAGTAGCAACAAACACCTTTCATGAGAAGTGTTTTTCAAAAATATTTTTGTTAAATATATTGCTCACATTACATTTCATCACTGAAAATCCATCAGCTATAAGCACAGTGCACCACATGTTTTGAAGCTATTATTTCTGGCTATCTGCCAGCTCAATTTGGTATTGATAATTATTTTTAATGCTATTTTCACAGAGAGTAGAACTAGACACTTTATTTTTCTTTCTCATTTCTATAAAAACTGGAATTCCAGAGCCATGTTCATTGGTAAGAGATGGACTATAACTTTCACATACACGTGGCACCATTAGTATTTACTCTGAGTGTAACATTACAGGATTTTCTTGCAAAAATCTGAGCTGGACAATCCCTCGTCCAATTCTGTCCTGTGTATGAGGTAATGCCTATATTCACTGGTCAAGAAGAAATCTAGGAAGAGGAGGGCTGCTTTTTCAGCAATGTTGAGTAAATGTTTTCATTTTCAGCATGCTTCACATTAATCATCACTAAAGCCCTCTCACTAATTCTTATCTTGTGATTTCTGCCATTGGCAATCAGGAGCAGAACCCAGCAGAGCAAAGTGCTGTAGCATTAGCATTTTTGTTTCAAAAGCAACATCTAAATGTGACGGCTGCTCCATTGTCTGGCTCTTTAAATCCAGCATAGGATTTTCCTTATGGGACAGTGCTCCAGCAAAGTAAATAAACGGGCTGTAATCTAAACTCCAAAGCCCTCTATAAGACATTATTGTGTTCCAGGCCCAGCAATAATAGAAGAGACATCACATTACTGGCAGACATGTGCTTCTGCACTTTTGGAAAGATCAAAGTCTGTCTTGCCTGCAATAACTTTGGAGAGATGCAAGATGGTTTGAGCCAGCGTGCTCTAAAGTACAGAAGGGGGAAATGTCATCAACATGCTACGGGCTAATTTAAATCCCAATTTCTTCTCATTGCCTCACCCAGTGAAAAGCCTGAAAAACAACATATTCGCGTGGCAACTGGTAAGTATTTCAGTGAGAGGAACCGTAAATGGAGGAAAAGCACTTTTGCAGAAGCTCAGTGCTGCTTATGTCTCCAGGGCACTGTGGAAAATGCATAGAGAAACTAAAGCCATGGGTTTGAGAGCAACATGTGAATGGCTCAGAGGCTGATGATTTCAAAGCACTTCATTACTACAAGGCACCCCACATTTTCTACATGTCAGCCTCAAAATAGACACCCCAAATCCCCAAACCTAGACTACTCTTCTCCCAAAGATCAGTCCCACAAAATGTCATGTCTCACACACAGGCAATTCAAGTCAACAACTATCGGTAGGTGGAAAAATGGGGCCAGAGATCCCTCTCCCCTAGGGATCTCTGTGAATGTCAGTGGTGATGCTGCTCCAATGAACACCCGGGTACTGCAAGACATGGTGCCTGCCATGCTGAAGTGGAGTGAGACACCGGCTTAGACTAACCTTCTCCCATCCTGGGGCCAGTTCCATCCTGGACATCCATCTCCTGTTCCCCTTTTGGCAGGCAGGGCCAGGAGCAGAGCTGTGTTGGGTTTGCTCATGGTCTTCCATGGTTGGCACAACACTGCCGTGACAGGCTGGGAAGGGTTGCTCTGCTTCCTGGGTGCCCAGGGATTCAGCCATTTCTTCCTCATTAGGAAAACTAGTGGTAATGCCTCTGGAAAGCCAAGTACAGGGCAGCTTGTGGCTTGCCCAAAGACATTAAGTACTTAAGCAGGACAGGTTATATGGCCCTCATTTCCCCTCCTTTTGCCTCCATTGCGTAGCCTTGTAGGATGCAGGTTCTGTCTCAGAAGGCAGCAACCAAAGTAGTTTAGTTGACACATGAGGTCCGGTTGCATCGTGGGTCTCCAGTGAATTCCTTTCAACACAGATGAGCTACATAAGATCAAAGACAAACAGATGAGTATGTAGCACAGCGTATTCTTCCAAAGTATGAAATTGCTGCTGACTAGGTTGCTCTCTGGTGAACACTTATAAAACACCAGATATGTTCATCATGAAGTAGTAAATAATCAGCCACGATCCCTTCAGTGGCAACAGACAGTATCTTCTATATTACAGTCATCCTGTAACAGATTTAGTAATAATATTTCATTGATCATAACACACCAAACGTCCCATTCTTGATCAAACACTTAAATGCAGCCACAGTTAAAACAGTTATTTGTGGTAACAAATGTAGCTGTTACAGTTATTTGTACATAGTATTTCTCCTGTGGCATGCTTGGGGAGTCCCAATAATAGAACAGAAACTCCTTCTGCGAGCTGTGATACAAAATCAAAACTCAGTACTGAAATCTGTTCCCTGAGAAGAGAAAGACTGTGTTTAAATTTGATGTAGTACAGTTAGAGAAATTTGATATTAACAGGACCATTTGTATCTACAACCATTCAATCATTCAATCTGGCACTATGAGATAGCTTGGGGGGATGACACCCAAACTCAGTGGGAAAGGTGGGAGAAGACAATGCCTGGTTGCAACCAGCTGAAAAGGAGCAACGCTAAGCAGCAACTTGTGTTGGTGGGGAAGTGTGACTGGGGAAATGTGCTGAAATTTTATGATCCCATTTTTCTAGGTTTCATCTCTCCATCCTGTTACTACGAGCCTTCTGTAACAATAATTCTGCAGTTCTCTGGACAGTCAATGCTCCACTATCATTACAACTAGAAAGATTTCTCTCCTAAGAACATAATATGAGCATTCTTTGCTGAAGTTAGGCCAGTTTCTTCTTGTCTTTCCCTCTGTGGACCTGTAGAATTGATTGTTGTCCTATTTATAACACCCATAGACATGTTGGAAGACTATCATATTCCCACTACTACTCCTGCCATGTTCCCTTTTAAAGACTAAACAAAACCTATCCTCACAGCCTTTACTCATAGGCCATGTTTTATAGGTCTCTTGTCATTCTTGTTGCTCTGGTAATGACTCTTTTCCCTCTGTCTACATCTCTTACAGTACAGTGCATCCAATAGGGATCAGACTTGACCTGAAAGTCTATTCTTTCTAGAGTGAAACCTGAGAATCTTTCCCAGAACAAGGTGGAAAAAAATGTGTGGGAGGTATTTTTTAATGTGTTTTTCCTCTAAAATAAGTCATAGAGGAAAGTTTGAGCCTACTGCTTGTTTATCATTTGATTTTATTCAACCTTTACCATGGGAAATAAGGAAGGGGAAAACTAGGATTGTCTGAAATAGGCTTTGATCCAAACTGTGCTGCTGAGAAAAGGAAAAAGCCAGAATGGTCGCACGCACAAGCAGATGACTGATTCTGCTAATTTTTTTCCAGGATTCCATCACTCTGCACCCTTGACACCTCAGTTACTGCCTCACCCATTTCATCATGCTGTGCTGCTCCCTGAGTACTCCCCATGGACTCACAGCCTAATTCTCTGTTCCCCTGTTTAATCATGTACATCAATAAATAACAAGAGTGAGTAGAAAACTCATCAAGTCAAGAGCCAGAGTTTCAACTAATGGAAACTGGCTGAAGGCTAATTGTGCTGTCCCTCAGTCCCCAGTAAGGACACCAGTATCTCGTTGCAGAACAAGATGCAGGGAACAAGGCCCTTTTCTCATTGACTCTTCTCTGCACCTCCTGCCTTCTTCAGCAGCATCTGTAGAGGTCTTCTACCTCCTTAAACCTTCATCACATGTAAGACTCCTTCTCAAAATTTCATTTTCTATATGTGTGCCAGGGAGTTCTCTCCCTGCTTTGCTCTCAATCTGTGTAGGAATTTCAGACTCATTTGTAGGAAAACAGTGTTTGCTGAGGAACACTGGTAAGCATCTTGTTGTGGCCCAGCTTCCATTACTCAAATATATTCCTTGTAATATACAAAAATGGGGGGAAAGTTGAAATTGGGACTTAAGCAATAGCAATACCACAGGATAGATAAGTCTATCGTTCTAAGAACTTTTGTTGTTAGCATTTACAGATGGAAACTACAGACATTCCTCAGCATGTTCTTTTTTTTTCCCAGTGTATTTTACTCAGCAGCTTGAAATCTTATAACAAGAAGATGATTTAGGATTTCAGGGGTCACTTCAAAGACTTGCACTGTAAGATAACATCATTTGACCTATAGACAAACTGAAAGCTTTGGGAAGAACACCACCCTGGGACTTTAAGATCTTGTAAATACACAATCTGCATGCGTGCTATACATTATTTCTACACTGTACATGTTCCCTGAGAAGAGTAGTATGGGGTCGTAGCAGGAATTAGGATCCCAGTTGATACCATCCACAAGGATGTTGAAATTCTTATACATACCATGATCACCGATCAAATTAAAGGTTAAGTTACAGCTGAGGTTAATGAGCTGACATATGTCAGGCCTCTCAGTGAGGTCTGAGCTAAAATACAGTAATTAACAGGCCAGGCAGTCTAAAGTATGCATGGTTACAGCCACTCAGCTAGCCTGAGGTAATGAGGCAAACAGCAACACTGTGATCACTGCTCAGAGCCAAGAGGTGCCTCAGCCTTGCTCTGCAGGCATGAACCTTAAGACTGAATTGAGCTGCTCACGAGCCAGTACTCTGCTCCTGCCAACAGCTATTCTTGTTTTATCCATATCAGTCTGTCTGTCTCAGCATCCCATGTGGTGGTGTCCAAAAGCTGGTAAGATGGAAGCAGTTGGATGGACCGACTTTTGTCCAGGTGCCCAAACAGCCAATCGGTGGGTAATAGCTTCTGGTCAGTCCTGCCAAAGCAACATTGAAAAGGAAGAGCATAAAGAACTGGAATTCAAGTGCTCGATCTCTGAATTAGAGCAAATTTAAACAAATTTAAATCCTAAAGAGCAACTTAGGTGCTGGGGGAGTTAGATCGCATTGGAAGTTCAGGATTCATGTTGAGTCTCATCCTAGGTGATACCACTTGATGTTATAGGATAAATATCTGTCAGCATCATATCTTACAGAAACAGAAGAAGGTAAGTAAGCTTTGTTCATGAAATGCTAAGAATGACTTTTTAATGACAGAGGCCCAGGGCTATTTCCCCCAATTAATTTACAGGAGCATATCAGAAAGGTGCTGGCAGGCTGTGCTGTGCTCATAAATCTGCAAGACTGTGAAATGTTCCAGATTACATTCAAAGGGACTGGACCAGAGGCAAAAATAGCAGGATGCCCTTCATGTGGTAACCCCAGACTTGCATACCAGAAGGTATCAGGAATCTTAATGAGGAATCCACTCTCTGGAGATTTTTAGCTCTAGCCTACACTAAAGAGAAGAGGGGAAATCAATAAATAAATAAAAGCGCTCACACTGTGGGACTGAGCCAAAATGGACTTCCACAGCCTTTAATGTTCCCTCACCACTGACCAGCCATGACCTTGTAGAGCAAAAGAAGTCAATATATTCACCGTTGAAAATCAGGACAAGTTCCCAGGCAAATTTCAATGTATCACCACTGGTGTCATCTGTACTTTCTCCAAGAGAATCATAACAGGTAATGTGGAACGGAGAATATATTTCCTTTCAGGATGTGAGACCATCAGAACTGGTGCTGACAATACGTTCAAGATTCAGAAAAAGAGACCTGTTTCAGTGAGGTTCATTAATCTTAAATTTGATTCATGGCACTTGAAAATTGTTTGAAGAGGGAAAAAAAGGTAGCTGCTTGTATCCCAGAAGGAAGAAGCAGGTTTCACTGCCAGTAAAGTTCTATATGCGATGTAGTAGACAGACTGAGGTTATTCCTAGTAGTGAGATACTACAATTTTTGTTTTTTGACAACAGAGATACAAATATCTGTGTAGTAAGTTTAAAACTGAAGATCTGTGTTTATTTCTCTGAATTATTTTTATGAGCCCTGGAGGTGTCGTGTAGAAGCCTTGGGTGCTAAGTAGCACTGCTCCACTGATGAGTATCACAGCACTAATGTAAAAGTGTTTTTATTTATTCATTTATTTTTATTTCCGACACACATTGAGGAAGAAAGGAGTACCAATGATTGCCACTGCTGACTGTTCTTACACCTCTCCCCGCCACCCAGCCCCCTCTGCTTGCCTCCCAGAAAGCCATGAAAATATTTCTTCATTCTCTGTTTGTGGTTTCTTCAGACTAAAGATAAAATCTGAGCACATCAAGACTGAGGAAATGAGCAAACAGAAACCTGAATCTCTGATTCCAAGAGATATAGTGATATTTATAATCTCCTTTATTTTTTTTATCTGAGAACATTAAAGCATTTCACGCAGCCCTGATGTTATATGTTAAGCACTATTTCCCTTTTCAAACAGGAGTCACAAAGGAGGAGCCACTAAGCCAGAAAGTGAAAAGCAATTTCCTGACATCCAGATTTTTGTTCAAACCAAAGATGGATTATTATGTGGGAGGAGTGGTGCAATATCCTAGTCTGCATGTTAACACTGAGATAATTAAGTGTTCCAAAACAGGAACACTTTTATGATAAATCATATTTCCAAACTGTTTAGCAATTAGTTTCCTTAAATTGGCTTTTACATAGTACTCAGTCTTCATAGCATAAAGTGGTGTTTAAACTTTCTGGTAGGGTGAATTATTTTATTCTTAAACATGAATCAAAACACAATGGAATTCTGTTCATCTGCTAGCACCCATTTCTGGTCATGGGACCAAATGAGGGGGCCAAATTTCTGGTCGATGCGAATTAGCAAAATCTCTGTGCCTTTGGGGATTACAGAGAGATACAGGGAAATTGGAATAGCTTAAATAGATTCAATGAAATTAAAGGATAAAGAATTTTATTCAGATCTTCTATTGAAATAAACATAGCAAAACTTGCACTTTAGACAGGACCTTTTAGAAAATATAGCAGAACATACAACTTGGGCTCCATTTGAAGTGTTTACTTGGGAAAAGTAGTACAGCCTGTGTACTGGACCAAAAAGGAGAGTCATATTTACAGAATGCTCTCTCATTCCTGCAGAAATTTTATTTCTGGTAGCTTGTCCTAGCTCTGTCATCAAGAAATCTTAAGACTATCCCATTTATTCAGAGAAGCTAAAAAAAAAACACCTTCAGAAAATAATCTTTACCCCTTTCTTCCTCCATTTCTGCCTTCCATATAATGAAAATGCTTCCACTTTATAAAGAGCCTGTTAAGTTACAAGAACCAGACTGAAATGCTGTGAATCATCATCCAAATCAACTACCATTATACGGAGGCAAAGATGCCAAGGTCAGATGCCCAAGGTAATGTCTGCTGACAAACAATCTATGTTGGAAAATTAATTGTCCAATATTTTAAACTTATGCCAGTTACAGACAAGTAAACAAACACTGGAACTTCATCAACCTCAGTGAATCAGCATGTTTGATTCTCATTATATTCAGAATAGCAGGACCCAGCTGAGAAAGGCAACTGACTAATGTCTCACCAGCTGGCAATAATCAAGAACTAAGAGCTTGGAGTGAGTGAGTGCTTTACTTCAGACACTTGAATGAAGTAATGCTTTACTATGCTAATGTAAATACAGTTCAATGGAGAGGATGCTGGCAGGAAGCCACAATAAGGACATAAATTCATGGTGCTGGAAGACCAACATGTCTTGGCCTGCTGAAGTAGTTCACAAAGCAATTCAATATCTCACATAAACAAACTTTTTACCCAGGTACCAAACCAAAAGAAAAGATGGATTTTCTATCAATCAGATGTCATGACTTAGCAGATGGTGCCATTTTCTCCACAACTCTTTGATATCCTGAAAAAGAACAAGTGAAATTAAAGAGGTTCTCAGATATGTCTGAGTAATTTCAGCTTGACAATTCAACTGAATAGTGCACAAAGCAAACAAGAAGCTGCTCTCTTCTTGCTCATTCTCACTTGTGTCACTCAGAATGTTAATTCATACTGTCCCAAATTAGGAGGTTTGGGCTGTGAATCTGTATCTTCCTCCAAAGACAGATCTGTTCTTCTTGGATAACTTATTCACACTTCTGTAGCCTTCCAAATTGCCTCTCACAAGTTCTTTATAAACATTAATTCTCATGAATGCTTGGGAGTCCCTCTAGTGCCTGATTCAACTGACACAAGAGCACTGGAGGTGGCTGATGTCTTTAGACATTTGTACTCACTGGTATCTCCAAACAGTCCAACTAAGCCAGTCTTTTGAAACACCACAAAGAGGTTTCATCTTTTTTGCTTTCGGATAACCAAGGAGCTATGTCTTTCCATTGCTAGTAATAGACTATGCCATCAATTCAATGTTGACTCCATGCTGGTCCTCAGTTTACCTCACAGCTCATAGGCCTTTTCATCCTGACAGCTACAAGAAATATAAGACTGTCCCTTGCAGGCTTTCTGTTTTTGTCTTCAGTACTTTTATGGGGCTCTAGGAGACTTATGAAACACAGAATTATTGACTGTGCATTTCTAGTTATGGCTTCACCTCACTTTTCCATTAACCTATCTCCTATATGATGTTCTCATATGGTACTATAGAGGTATTAGGGTCCATGACAATTGTCCTCCCTTCTCTTGGACTCTGATAGTTCAATCATCTCCACCGCCCTGCTAAACAATACTCATCCGCATCACTTTCAGCTAACAGTGTTCATTTTCTGGGGGTTTTGTCTGCACTCATTCTCAGCTATATCATTCAGAAGAGACTTAACTTGCGTCATCAATACCAGGTCCCATTTCACTCCTCTAATGTTAGGCTTGTGAGAACTTCAGAAATCATTCTGTAAGAGCCTCAATGTGGGATGCAACTGGGATGCTGGTGGGGATAAGTCTGACAGTGGTGTTGATGACCCAGCCGTGAGATGGCTGTTAGCTACACTCTGCAGAGCACATACACAAACAGTATCTGTTACGAACATACTGCAGAGAAGCACCTCTTAAACCCACACTCCAGACATGTAAAGCTGCATTTTAACCTAGGTTCCTAAGGTTGGACAGGAGCTCAGCATCTCTTAGACAAAGGGTAATCCAAACCCTAAGTCATATCCTGAGGGAACCTGGCTTTCTTAGCTTCAGTGCCAGATGGTTTCTCTTTCTTCTAGGAGCATCTGTACAATCAGATCTAAAAGTACTTTCAATCTTAGTCATTCTCTGCCTTGCTTCTTTCAGCTTAAACCTGTGGACTTGTGGAACACAGATACCTATTGTTGTCCTTCCTCTGGACACTCACGGATTTCAAGGCATTTTTCCTAGGGTTATTTTCATTCTCTCAACAGTCCTTCAAATAAGCTAGAAAAACACGTTTCTCAAACCTTCTCACCTTTAATTAGACAATCTATAATCTATGGTACCCACGGCTCCACAGCATAACTAAAAAATTCCTTCTTCCAGTCAGGGAGGAAAAGAAATTGTCTTTCCTTTCTCAAATCATCTGAGGCCACATTGCTCCTTTGCCACCACCTGTCCTAGTGCTTTTTGTGTTCCCCAACAAGCTCTGGGGAAATGTGTTCCCCCACACAGCTGTCTTGGCAATGTTCAAAAACCCAGGTATCTCACAGAAAAATATTACAACGGGCTGATTGTCAGAGAGGACAGCCGCAATGTAATGTGCCTATAGGATGATTTGGGGGATTTTTGAGCTCAAGAGCAATGATATGGTGCAGTCATTCCGAATTCAAATGTTCCAATACACAGCCCGTGTCCTCACTCCAGACTATAACTGCACTCCTGACCTATGTACTCTCCCAAAGCATTACTGCAGACTCCAAGGAGCGATAAGGACTTTTACCACTACTGTGATCCCACATCCCCAGTAACATTTTTGAGAATCTATATTTGACTCAAGAAGCAAGGAATCTTTCTTGTTTTTTTTTTTTTTTTTATGCAAGAAAGAATTTCAGGAATTACTAGCAAGTTCATATACTCAACTAGAGATGCCACCACAAAGAGCCTAGCTCTCTGAAAAGTACTAGGTTCTAAGTCTTGCCAGTCAAGCATCTTTAGGCAACTATAAACCAAGTCTGCCAAAATTGCTAGTCTCTTTTTTTGACTTGGTTTTAGACATTCTTTTCCTGTATGCTACATGAGTGAAAAAAAAAAAAAAAAAAAAAAAAAAAAAAAAATAAAAGGCTTCCCTGCAATCTGCAGACCTAGTCCAAACAAAGATGTGCTCTTTCTGAAGTAATTTGGCTAGGCCAGCTCTCCAGTGTGCTTCTTCACCTCTTACTCATCAGAGTTAAGAGCTTCAGAATTGTTAGCTGTTGGGACCTCAAACTCTTGACTTGGACATTCAAGCTTCTCACATCTGGAACTGTCATTGCCATCCAAACACAAACAAAAACATGTATACACAGACAAAAGAAAGCTGTTTACATCTAGATCTCCTTAAACAACGGTGGTATGATTTCATGGATTAAAATCGAGATAATGGACTTTTTCTAAAAAACACAAAGGCGGAAGCAGTGCCACAATCATTCATACGTGAGTTGAAACTCCAATCACTTGCTCCAAGGAAGGAGAGAGATGAACATCAGATCCCATGGGAAAAAACAGGAGAAGAGTGGATAAATTCACACAACTGCATGTACCCGGAGAATGTTAGAACAGTAGTTCATATAAAGCTATTTTTAAAACCAGAAGAAGTGGAAAATCTTTTCATCCACAGCCAAGGTGTGCTGAGAAGGAAGGTTCAGTGGCAGTTTATAATCTGCCTCTTGCATCCTGCTATGAGCTGCCATCCTGCCACCAGCCCATGAGCCCGGGTCTCTGTGCTGAGGCAGGCAAGGCTACACTCTCTCAATCTGTTTGGCCTGGATGACCCTAGAAGTAGCTGACAAGCTTTGAAGCTGGGCTTCTGCCTTCCTAGTGTGAGCTTGGAGTTTTTTTCATTTTGTTTTTCATGTTTTCTATGCTGCCTCACAGGCAGTATAAACCTCTGTAAACCTCCCCCTACCCCAGCATTGAAGAGTCATTGCTATCCATCCAACATATTCAGAAAACAGGAGCAGGATATTTTGGGTCTGATCTTAGCTGTATTCAAGAGACAAACCCACATCCAACACTGCAGCGTTCTGCAGGGTAGAAGGACTGCATGAATGGGAATCCTATATTTTGTGGCTGAGAGCAGGAAAGGAAGAAATATACAGACGAAGTGATGAGAGGCCCACTTGTAGCAGCAACAGTAACAACAAAAAATGAAATGAATCATACATTCCAGGGTTTAAAATACACAGTGTCCTAAGACTGGCTACTTTCAGCTGAACTTTATGGGTATTTATATGCCATGCACTTTACAACTAAAAAGAGAGAACTTGTGTCTTATCCTGAGGCTTCCGTGGGAAGCCTTTCTAGGTAATACACAAGAATGCAGGAAGATCCAAGTTTTCATGCAATTTTTCCCCGGCATAGTTGACTGTTTTATTAACTAGAAGAACTAGTAAGAAATAAATCCACTTTCAATTGCAAAAGGTTTGAGTCTGTGTCCTGCGCAGGCAGAAAGGGAAGGGAAGACGAGACTCCTGGCATCTGTTCTCAATAGAAAGAGTCACAGACCAGGCGACTGAAATTTCCTGCACCTTTGTTTCCATATTTGTGAACTGCCTAAAACAAAGGCTGTCGTGAGGCATTGGCTGTTTTTCAAAAGTGCCTTCAATCTACTGATAGCAGAGGCCTGGATGCTGCTAAATGTCAGCTTTCAGTTCTAGGGTCTGAAGCAGGAAATAATAGAAATAGATAACATGATCCCCTAAGATAGGCTGCAGTGTGTGAAAGGGGAAAAAAGAACATTGCCACAACAGCCTCTTTGTGAATGGCGAGACAGGGACTCAGGCTTGTATTTTTACGTGTCTCTATAGATCCACATATAAACACTGGTCTGAGATGGGTCAGTGAACGTACTAAATGAAGGCACCACGGTATTGTTCTGCCTTGTCCCGTGGAGTGCAATAAAAACACTTAGCAATGCCCGGTCACATGCATTTCTGACTTGCTAGGTAGTGTTATTCAATTGGCTTCCGGGAATAATAGGAATGGAACTCATCTTTTGCAGCAATGGAATTACAGAGATTTTACAACTAAAAGGACTGCTACATGAACAGGACTTCACAAAGTTACGCCCGCATCACACTCTCAGCATTTCTGTTTGAATGAGAGGCTGCTCTCTGGAGTATTTAGACGAGCAGTGAAGAATTCACCTGGTCTGAATGTGTCTTTCTCACATATATGGAGTGAAAAGGTTTTATATACTGTTTTTGCTCCTATAAATGAGTACGGCCTCTGCTGGGTGCTACTGAGAGAAGACCATATCCCTTAATTATTCAGTTTTCCAATTGTAGAATCAGCTATTGAAGGGCATTAGGAAATAAATGTGTGTTTCAGATTAATCACTCCAAAAAAGCACAACACCAAACATTTATCACTACAAAAGGGCCTTCAAATGGGATGGAATGGGAAGAAAATAGTAGATGCAAAGTAACTTATTGCAATGACCTATCCAAGGATGGCGAATGGAGAATTGAAGAATGTTCATTAGGAAGGACAGGAGCTAAGCTACAAGTTTGCAGCAGGATATTAAGAACTTTACCATCTTTCAGAAATATTACATTTTACAAACATGAGGTTTTCATTATTTAAAAAAAAAAAAACTCTAGAGAAAAAATGTGTCAGTTCCAAAGTAAAAAATGTGGCAATAATTCAATACTTTCCAAAATATTAGAGCAAAGAAGAGTCTGGGCAAAATTGATTTGTGCTTTCTGGACAGCTGAGGATCATAGGAGGAGGTTACTGGCTTTTCTGTGACTCTCACTCTTTCCCTCTTGTATTCCTTAGTAATTTATCAAACTTGGCAGCTTACTATGCAGCAGGCTCATCAAATGGTGAACTCACCTTTAACTGTCTAGTAAAACTTTAAAAGGTCTTCAGTGCAAAAAAAAACAGTGCAAAAAAATATATACAGATACCAGTAAGACTTTGAATGAGTGTGAGGCATCTGGACATATCACTAGATGGCAGTGCAAAGCAGTTACGGTACAGGTCAGCGGCAACCACACAGCTGCTGGCTGATAGACTGTAAATAGAGTCATGTTCACTAAAACAGGGCAGCAAGGTGCCAGTTCCCATTTCTTGTTCCACTCACATGAGAATGGACTTTAATTTCCCAGAAGGCGCAGTAGAAAGTCAACAAGGTCAAAAGAGGATTGTTGAGAGCTAAACAGGGTCACCCACAGATTTTCCCTTCCCTTCGCTCCTCACTTTTCTTTCTGCACAAAAGTCCCCTACACATTGCTCTTGTAAATGTAAAGAGACTCTCAGTTCCACCAAGCTAATTGATGGAAACTAAGGACAGTGACAAAGCCAAGGGCTGTTTCTATACTGAATATGACCCTGCCTTGGCAAATGTCAGGCACATCTCGATCTCCAACCAGAGACTGGGTCACTGATTTCCCATGAAGTCTGTAGCATAGTTGATTCTCACAGGGAGTTTCTAACAATGCTACTTGAAAGTGCTATGTCTATTAATATATGAGATTAGCTCATTGGACTTTGTACTTTAATAGACTAAAAAAAAATTAGTTTTCTTGCCACATCTCTGAGAGCTTTAAGAATCTCCCCATTTACCGCAAGCAGCCATTCTCAGCGGCGTTCAACTCCAAATGACACTTGTGCTACCCCTCTTCCTCCAGGTCTGCCTTCAATTACAGCTGTGAGGCTCTGCTGGCAATGTTAGAACTGGTAGATATGAAAAGCGAGGGCAATTCAGCTGTGTCTTTACAGTTTAGTGAACAAATCTGTTGATGATGTGTGAGTAAAAACAGACCCAGCTCCCTCTCCCAGAGCTCTTCTGTATGGCCAGCTAGAACAGGGCTGCAAGGCTTAAAGGTTTATTTTTGTCACTAAAATCAGTGCTGATTCTCTTTAATACCCAGGAGAGCTGGAACTCAAGACTCAGAAGGGCCCACATTTACTTAAAGTGGAATCGTGCCTGAAGCTCCAGTGGAGACTCCCTACTCTTCTTCCTTCTGCACAGAACATGCATATCCAATGCTCTCAAGGACTGGACTGCCAGAATCACTTGGATTGGGTGGAAAAGGCCCCGACAGTCATCGAGGACTCACTCCCCTGCCAAGAAGATTCTCCAGCTCTCTGCCCAGTCCAGATCTAAGTGACTCAGGCACTATGAGTTCTTGCCATCTCTGCTGGGAAGTTTCTTGCAAAGTTTCAACACATCTCACACTTCGGCCCTAGAATCCTTCCCTAGACTTGCGTTTATCCCATCACCCCTTGCCTTCCCTGCAAAAATAATCCTGCCTCCCAATTCTTCATATCACCGATTGCTCTGACTTGTCATTTGCCCAAGTGTCAAATATCTACTTCTCTCATTCTCTCCTCATAAGTCAGTCTCTCAGGTTCTCAATCACTCATGTTGTTCTTCTCAAAGAGAATTAAATCTCTCTCTCTATAAATAGTTCTGGCTGGTTTTCCAGTCTGGTGCTGATCTTTCCATTACTAAAATTTCTTGTCATTTTATAGCCCACCGTCTGCTGTGCATGATGGCATGCAGATGTTAGTCATACAGATGTTAGACATTTTTGGCTACCAATACTGCAGTAAAGAAATACTTCGCTAACGCGAAACTTGAGACCTTGCCTTAAATGAACTAAGCAATGGAGGTTTAGTTTGGTATTAAGTTTCCTTTGCTTCTTTATGTTGATCAACAAAATCACATTTTTCCATTTAGATTTGAAAAAAAAAAAGTTCATTCTTCTCCTTCAGATTGTTTATTGAAAATAATCATAAATCTGCCACTTTGCTAAGCTGCCCCTACACCACTGCCAGTGACATAACTGAAATATATGTGGCCACTGGTATGTTACTGCAATGACATAGCATTTCAGTCTCCACAATCTCATTTTTTTCCCTGAGCTCCTGTATCTTTTGGTCTTTATGTACCTACTTTCTTTAACAGAAATTATAATCTCCCTGAAGAGGAACTCTCCTTGCTTTTCTAGATTTTAACTGCAGGTTGCAATAGCATCCTGGCCATAATCAGGCTTCCAAAAGCCCCCACAGATGAAATAATAAACTTCTACTTCTTTAATGAAATCTTAGCATTTAGCAAGAATAAGGCTATGTCAGAGGTAAGAATTATTTCCAGTACTCTCACAGTGTTGGTTTCAGTTTTAACATGACAGTTATTAACAACAGGTATTTCCAGAGTCTTCAAGACAGCTGGAGGATGTTAGTGCATATTTCTGCACTAGCATATTTCTGCAGACTTCTTATGATTTGCCAAGTACTGTTAATCCATAGTAACTTTGAGTTGCTTTGTTTGTCTTTTTTTTCTCTCTAGGAGAGATTGCAGTTATAATGTTAGTAACACAAGTGAAAAGCAGACAACAAAGTCTGTGGGAAAGGAGCTAAACTGACTTGGCTGTATTATATTTTGGTTCCCCTGATATTGACGCACATAAGTAAAGCAGCACTAACAGCTCTGGTGATTTGTGTGTTAAAAATTCCTCTGCTACTGGAAAAATCCCAAGTAACCTCCCCTCGGTGGAAGTAGAAGCTTGCTATAGTAATTATGGAAAAAATAACAAGATCCAGACATGACAACTTGGACCAATTATTTCACCTGGGATCTCTTTCACATTTGCTTTCTCATTTCTTTCTCCTTTTTATTTTTTGGAAGACTGTGATCTTCCTTAAATTTGCAGCTTAATTGCATCCGATACATACAAGTAAAACCCAAAAGACTCCACCGAAAACAGGAATTTTGCCATTAATTTTAAGGCAGCTGGGGTCATCTATCAGGATGAACATCTGTGGGTTTACGTACAAAGCTGCTTCCATACAAAGATAAGAAAGCAAAAACACTATTGCAAATCAGTCTTTACTGTGTATTTCTCTGAAGAGCTCTATTATGCAATTTCCCTGTGCTTTCTTTCTCTCATTTTGGAGATCATGAGTCGTCAGGGATATTACAGAACTAATATATCTCTTTAAGGTGAGGTCATGGGGAAGTAAATGCACTTCCATGGGTCCTCCAGATCTGCCTCCTCCTTAGTAGCACAGATCTCCTCTCACTGTTTTGCTTTGGACTCAGTCCAGTCATTGCAATGTAATATTGACAATATTGGATTGGTGTACCTTATATATTTAAACAGAAGCTCTCTGGACTGGGAAGCTACTCTCTAGTCTTGCAGAATGTACAAAGAGAAGTATCAAACTCAAGAATTCAGAGCAATATGGTAATTTAGTCCTTTTAGTGCAATGAAATGAATAAACAGCTGCATAGACAGTCCTGCAAGAAGGATCTGCATGAGAAGGGTAGCCACAGTTTAGCTCTGAAGGCTTAACAATAGGAATATACATGGTCTGTGCATACTGTAAGGGAATGAGATCCAAAAACTAAACCTTGAAATCCTCTCTAGTATATAGCCTATCAGATGCACCATTTCAGATGTGAACTTCTACAGAGTCTAATCCAAGAACAGCAGCAATATATTAATAAAACATGCTTCAACCACATTTTTTCTGGCAGATAGTATGTTTGCACTGTAGCCATAAACATATAATAAAGTCCAGATCTTCACTAGTTACTGGAATGCCCTTTGTCAATAACTGTGAAAAATGTTTCTCACCCTGCACTGTGAAATTGAGCTGTGGAATTTATATGCATAAATTCTTCCACCCCTAAAAAGTAAATTCTATCCTGAACGACAATCCTGACACTGATGGTATATGGCAGGGAGCGATCCTTACCTCTGCTGTGCGCTCTAATCCCTCCTGCACTAACTTTTGTTTACATAAATTTATTACTAGGGAAGTGGACTACTTTGGCAACCTTAAGACCAAACCCTTTTTTCTTTATTGTTTGATTCAGTTTTTGTGTCTGTTATTTTCTCCTACTCCATTTTCTGTTCCTATTTGATTAAAAATCAACACAAGTAGCATCAAACAGGAAAGAGAAGGGTATGTGCACCTCCTCAATGAGAGAGTCTGCCAGGGCCCAGGATGCTTTGTATTTTTCATTCTTTCTGCTAGGGAAATCAAGTTAGGATTCAACTTTTTTTTTTTTTTTAAATCTATCCACAGGACACCAGTTTGGGTTTAGTTCTGACCTAAGTTGAGTTTGGGTCAATGACCTAAAAAGAAAAAAACAAGAAACACAGTTCCCAAACTCTTTGGGCCAATGTCAAGCCTCAAGATTTCTTTCACCATATTGCATCCTCATTATACTTTTAGCTGAAAGACGCAGAATAGTTGGCATTGTTCTATTGCCAGCTGCTGACCACTTGCCATAATCTCATGAATTATGGTTGAAGAACTAGTCGCCTACATCATTGTGGGCATTATTCGTTCTTCCAGAAGTAGTGCGGGAACATCACTGCATTTATGACCTTTTAGACTGGTGGAACGCTGAGATAAAGAAAATTAACCATTCATCCTCTCTCCCAGATGAGCAGATTCTGATTCTGCATAAACCACGAAAGAAAATAAAATTTGGTAAGGGAATACCAGATAAATAGCATATTCAGGAGACTGGCACAGGCTGGCCCTAAACAAATGAAACCACTTTGAAGGAGGCTACCATCTCTCCCTAAATCATCCCACAGCTCTTGACTCCATTTTCTAAATGCTTACGTTGAAGTAGATATTTGTCTATTATTTGTAGATATGTAGTAGATATGTCTATTATTTGTCTATTATCCTTCTCATCTGTTTCTAAGGATGTTTCTCCAAGCATTTCAACTTTCATCTTCAAAAGGCCCCGCTTTTCCTCCTGTGTGATTGGATGCAGAGGGAGGGAAGTAGGCCCTGCAAGGTGAAAATACATGTAATGTGACTGGTGAACTGCACGTGATAACATTTCCAGAAGTCGCACTCGTTTTCACTTTCAAGTTTGAACTGTCACTCAGTGTGACCTGAAGAAAAATGACAGAAACATTAAATTCTCTTTTTGTTTCAGTCCCTGGCTTGGTTTGCCTTGGCCTACCTTCCCTTCCCTTGACAGAATAACAAGACCTCTAAAGCAACGTAAAGCAAAGGATCTGAATCTTCTTCACTGGCTAGTGCTAAATGCTAGAGTGAAAATGTGAGCAGCCCTCTAGCTGGTAAGCATTTATATTCATTTGCAAGGCATCCTGACACATATTGCAGAGTTACCACTGAGCACAGCCGTGCTTCAGAAGGCTCTTCTATTGGTGAACTGTAGAGCAGACTTTTTTTTTTTTTGAACGCACTCTACCTCCACTCCTAGCCTATCGATTTTGGAATCAAAATAACCTTTAAAAAATACATATATATTTATATTACAGTGTAAAAGAAAAAGTCTCATAACTTAGAGTATGTTAGGGTAGATAAGAAGAAAGCCACAAATACGTAAGAAACAACCTCCTCTAATTCAGTGCATTCTGTTTTCTGATATAATCTCATTGAAACTCTTCTACCATCTGGGTCTCTCCTGGTTAAGAGGATGAGCAAACTGCATTTCAAGGTGATGTCTACCTGATCTAATTCTGAAGTGTGCAAAGCCCTTTTTGCATTTGGATGAAACATTCATCAAAGGTATTGGACTTGGGAGCTCAACATTAATAAGTCCTCATAGTTGTGCTGAGAGACATTCCATAAGCAACTAGCACCATCTTCCATGCTGCTCAGATTTGTTTTGTACCACAAAGTGGGTGACAAGGACCAAGAGAGAATCTCATCTGTATTTAGAAGGGTTCTGCATAGGCTGGTGGTTCCAGCAGCAAAAGAAGGGAGGCAAGAAGGAAAAGAAGGGAGAAGGGAAATGAAACTAAGCTGGAGAAAGGAGGTGGCATGGATCAAAGCCCAGACCTTTGCTGGCATAAAGCCCTCCTGCACAGAGGTGTGAGATGAAGGTCCAGGCCCTTGCAGCAGGCGAGCTCATGGCCATGGCTGACCACGCAGGCATGCGATTTGAAAGGATAAACAGCCACATTTCATGGGACAGTCTTAAACCACAGTGTCCTGAAAGGGGCCGGCAGTACAATCCCCTATGGGACTGAAATAGAGGGAAGTTGGCCCCAATCATTGGTCACTGGAGCTGATGAAGTGTCCTTTTTCCTAATCTCCCAATAAAGTAGGCACTCATTTTTTCCTGCATTGTTTGCAAGGCCAGTGTCGGATTCACTATCAACCCGTGGTGGTTGCCCGTGGTTATAGAGGGAATACTGAGGCCATCCACCTCAGGG
>JAWLRI010000031.1:10076115-10112025 GCA_034781795.1 Crypturellus tataupa
TTCCGTCCGTTATTCCCTATCTCTACTTCCGTCATGTGCAACAGGTCCTGTTAGCAATACGGCTACAACCCCCACAGGCCAGCAGGTGGTAATCTGCGTGTTCATTTGCTGTCCTGTATAGCGCTTTATTTTAGCATCTGTAACGCCAATTGCATCAGTCAGTTTGGGGCAGAACTTGTCTCAGTCCTGGCCAAAAGATGTTTTGTTCTTCCTGGCTGATATTTCCATTCCAGATGTCAACCAGATGTAGAATAAGAAATGTGTCTATGTGGGAGCTTTTCTCTCATCATGAAGCCCTGTAAACTGGACAAGGAGAGGTGCTAAACTCAGGGTCAGCTAGAGCACAGGCCAATAATAACACCTGGACATCAGAGTTTCAGTGGCTCTCAAATAAAGCCTAGATTGTTGGGGCTGTCAGTACTTATGGGTAGATTGGCCCCAGATTGTAGCATTTATTTTTAAAAGCTGTTAATATTTATTTTTAAGGTCTGAAGTGTCATATTGCACCATCAGTTTCCAAGCAATATTCGCGGGGGGCTCCATAGGAAAAAAAAAAATGTGATATATATCTGTATATAAAAAATGAAGATTCCAAAGAGGCTGCCCCATTTATCACAAGATCCTTTCTGTTTTAGGAGCTTGATCTGACCAACCAGGCACTGCTCTTTTTATTATGGGTCACCGCTTTTGCAAGCCTCCCTGCACTGACTCCTTTGCCTGCTTCCATACAAGGGGCTGCAGCACAGTCCCCCTGTTTACACTATTAGCTGTTATTTCCCCAGCTGCTGGCTGGGTTGTGACCCTGCTCAGATCCCTGAGAACAGCCTCTTCCCTACTTAGGAGAGCAAGGACAGCTCAAGAAACCTGTCCCTTCTTTAAGCATCAGCCACATCGAGCCTTGTGGGATCCAGACCCCATTGCTCAGTGCTCTCACAACCCCCATTGCCATCTGGGGGGGAACTGACACCCACTTATCTGCCCTCAGCTGAAATTTGTGCATGCTGCACGCACATCGCTTGTGACATTTGATGCGTATTTATTTAATTTCAATATCTAAAGCAGTGTACAGAAGACTTACAGTATTGTCATTCTTAAACGGATATGTTTTTCCCTTTGTGGACATAGCATTTACTTTGAGCGTATTTTCGAAGCCATTCTGAGGACTATAGAGTTCGTACAGTTGCATTCCACCTTTCCACCTACTCGTGTCATTTCAGTGGGATAAGAATTAATATCTATGAACCTCTGGAGAACTGCGCTAGTCAGGCCCTCAGATATTTTGCTCTCAGTTTAATGTACTCTCCAATTTCTGCATAGATATGTCCAGGTACATCTCAGTCCATCCTTTTGCCATGACTTCCAGTCCAGGTAAGTAATCTCCTAGAGGACTGATTTGAAAGCAGCAGTGGAAGACCGCCACATTCTTAGGGAAATTATCCCAATATTTAATGGCTGTCACTATTAAAAAAATTGCAAACTACTTCAGAATGGAAGTTGCCAAGAATAAATTCCTAATCTTTAGATATCCTTCTGCCTTCCTCTGCTGGATTTAAAAGCTATTTACTTACTTAAGTCTCTTTCCTACATAGACATGAGAAGATCATGGCCAAGGTGTGGCCGTGCCTTCCCCAAAGCTCCCTTCAAACTTTTCCCACCTCCCCCTTAACAGGATCATTTCTAGACATCGCCTCACTTTCTGAACCCTTTCCAGTCCTTCCTGAACAGCTTGATGTGCATGGCAGTAACAGCCTTACGGAGACTATATATGGCTTCCTTGATATGCCAAGAGACGTTCTCCTTGCTGTAGCATCATGCCTGAAGCCCAGAATACTTGCCTTCTAGGATATTTATCTTATGTTTCCCACATTTTTTTTTTCTTTTTGCTGTATGACCTTGTGTCTTCCCTTTAAAATATATATTACCGGCTGTCCTATATTGGACGGTGGTCCTATGCTTCTGAAGAAATTCTCACGTAAAATTCTGTATTTCAGCAGTCATTTCAGTCACTAGTCATTTTTTTCCTCCATCTCTGATACAGACACTAAAAAGCAGTAGTCTTGGAAATAAGCCCTTTAGCATCATCTCCTCCTGTGTTACAGCCCATCTCTAGAGTTTGTTTGCAGTCTGTCATCTTGGGTGATCTCTCATCTTTTGACACATTTAAGACAGATTTTGCAGCGTGCTACTTTTTCTAATGAGACTGAGAGCAAAGCAAGATCCTCACAGAGAGTCTCTAGTGTGTCTATCTACCATGGAAAGGAGAGACAACAGGAATAACACATAAATCCCAGTTTCTCTCCTGCAAAGTCAGGGGCTGGATGTCTTTTTCTTGGTTTCCTTAGACCCATGCAGATAAACAATGTTTCCTTCTGTGTGGTTTGAAACCATCCTTAACAATAACACTGCAGTAATATAATGCCAAAAAATAAAAAGAGTTCTGTTTATCCCTAAATTAATTATTTGGCTTTGGCTTTGGCAGGGTGACTTTTCTAATCTTTGTAATATAACTGAAGGAAACATCGCAACAAAAATTCACCTTGTATTAATTCATTTTCCTTAAGAAGTCACAATGAGACATTCTAATCTTTATAGATAGAGGGTTTTTTTGTTTTGTTTTGGTTTTTTTCCTTTTCTGGATTGCCAGCCCAGTGCACCTGCCACTAGTGTAAGGGAAGGTGTTCCCAGCGCTGCCCCGTGGGCCCAGCCGAGGCCATCGCAGCGGCACAGGGCAACGCAGGCCCGCGGCTGCCATGGCACCTGCACAGAGCACGTGCTCGGCAGTGAGGCTGCCAGGGCAGACCGTTTCACACTCCTGTTGCTGTCAGCACTGGCATTTGCAACGCCGATAGCCCGGGCAAATGGTGGGCTGTAAAACGCGAGCTGCACGCGGGTGTTAGTGCAGGGCAAAAACACCACTGGTGTTTGCCAGTGACATCACTTCACAACTTGAAACAAAAACATAAAAACATAGCAATTTTCTACCTTTGAAACATTATTTTCAATGCCTAGAGCTTCATTTTTCTTTTTCTTTTTCTTTTTTTCTCTCCCTAAAATAATTCAGGTCAAATCCAGAATTTTATCAAGGGTATGTAACCGAATTTCTATAAATAAGAGAAATCCTGGGAAACTACGAAAGCAGTATTAAAGCCTTAGTTGGTTTTAGGTGTTGTTATCCATCAGTTATCATCAAGTGGTGGCTTCTAGCTCTGAAGGCGCATGACACAGAAGCTAGTGGGAATCAGGCTAAGACCAGGTGCTGCCCATTCAGTTTAGCAGAACAGTGTCATTTATACCACAAAGGAAGAGCAAAGGATTTGGCCCTGTTGTTGCCCATGTCTCTTTAGGTATTTTTGCACATTTTTTTTTTCGTTTCTTTTTTTTTTTAAGGCTAGTGTACATCCATGAAGAGTATATGAGATTCTGCTTTTAGTACAGTAATACGATGAACATGTTGAGCTCCCTAAAAACTCCAAATTAACAAGCAGCCATGCCTGTAAGATGTTTGAAGACAAAAGGCTGTCCTGACATACACAAGAATCTACGTGAAAAATTGCTTGGAAAGTGAAGTGAAATGGATTTCACGGCAGAGCTCCAGAACGTAAACAAATGAGGAAAAAGGAACAGGAGACAGGAAGAAAGAAAACAAAAAGTTAAAGAAACAGTACCTCCTGAATGCCAAAGTTGTTATGAGCACAGATAAGGAGCTATTTTCTTATCTGGGCGGTGTCCATCTAGTGGAAGGAGGGAGAAGGAGGCAGTGAGGGAGTGCAGGAGAGCTCGGAATCGTGAAGGAAAGAGTTAAGGTTGGAGGCACCCTCTTGCAAGCCCTCTGGATGCTGCAGGGTTTCAGCCCCCCTTCCCTCTCCTCCTCCCTGCATGTGTCAGAGTGGGGAGGAGGCGGGTTCTGCTGATCTGTTAAATCCTGAGTGAAGTTTCCCCCATTTCCAGTGGCCACTGTTGTTAGAGGCTGGTTCGGAGCACGGCTGGGGTTACCCTGACATTTCTGGGATTGCAGCCAGACAAGAAGGGAAGGAGAAAAAAAGCCGAGATTTCTACAATTTGCTTTTGTCCAAAGGAGCAGAAGGGAGCAGGGAAAGCGTTCTTTTTTTTTTTTTCCAACATCACATTCCTGTGTTTTTCTACAGCCTGGAAAATATATTAATGCTGGTGCTTTCCTCTCTGGAAACAAAGGAGCTGAACTGGACTGAGGAAGCAAGGAATGGGAAAGCGGCTGGGGGAAGTTTGAAAGAGAGAGATTCGGGGCAGCTGCGAGTTCCCTTTTCTTAAATGAAATCCCTGCTGGTGTGCGTGACTGGTACAGAAAAAATACAGACCTGCAGGTAAATGGAGAGGCAGAGATACCAAAGGAAATCTCCATTCGTCTCATCCTGTTGGTCAAGAAGGTGAAGAAGAAAGAAAGTTAAACGGGACGGGGAAACGGGCAGACTCTGGAGCTTGTGGAGTTGCATCAAGATAAATCACTGGGCAGCTGCAAAGCTGTATGGCATTGCTCTCCTTTTAAAGGAAGAAAATAAAAGACTGGAAGTACATCTCTGGAAGGGGAACTTCCCTGGGAATGTAAGTTAAACTCTTAGCTTCCCACTCTAATGTACCAGAGCCTTTCTGTGTGTGTGTGTGTGTGTGCATGTGTGTGTGTGTGCGTGTGTTTGTGTGTGCGAGAGTATGAGAGGGCAGGAGAGAAGGATGGGAATCACCGTGTGGTTTTGGACAGTCTCATATTAGAGATGGATTTTTTTTTTTTTTTTTTTTTTTTTTTTTTTTTTTTGTTAATAAAATGCTCCACTCTGTGCTTTTCCTTAGATAATCTGTAAAATGTACAAAACTGCCAGGACTGCGGTACAATCAGTATTTTTAAAGCCCTAAACTAGTCAATTTGTGTTTCGCTTTACCATCGCTCATGCAAGATATGAGCATGCTGCTCAGACCTCACTGTTTCTCCTCTTCCTCCCCACAAGCAGATTGCACAATGAACTGGAGAGCAGTTCTCGGCTTAGCCCTGCTCTGGGCAGCGTGGCTAGTGTGCAGCTCTGAGCAGACGGCCAGGCCAGCAGAGAGAGGGAGCCATGGAGTCAGAAAAGTGCCTCTTGCTCACAGGGCTCCAAGCAGCCTCCTGAGAAGGTCTGGAGCATCCCAGAGGAATTTGAGCCCGAATCCCCAGCATCCTGTCACCAGGAGGGATCCCTCAGCATCTCCAACGGCACCTGCCAATCTCGTGCATGAGGAAACACAGCCCCAGACCCGGACCAGAACGAGACGGGTACAGAGACTCATGGCTGCAGCCAAGTACTCCAAATCCACGATGATTAAAGACGAGGGAATATCCACTGCGTCCCAGTCACGAACAGCGCGTTTCCCTTCAGGGTCAAGTTCCCCGAACGTCCTGGCTAGCTTTGCTGGGAAGAACCGAGTGTGGGTCATTTCTGCCCCTCATGCCTCTGAGGGCTACTATAGGCTCATGATGAGCCTGCTGAAAAACGATGTCTACTGCGAACTAGCCGAGAGGCACATCCAGCAGATTGTGTTGTTCCATGAAGAAGGGGAAGAAGGGGGGAAAGTCAGGAGGATAACGAATGAAGGCAAAATCCTGGAGCAACCGCTAGATCCTGCCCTCATCCCTAAGCTCATGAGCTTTCTGAAGCTGGAGAAGGGGAAATTTGGCATGGTGCTGCTGAAGAAAACCCTGCAAGTTGAAGAAAGGTATCCTTATCCAGTCAGGCTAGAGGCCATGTATGAAGTCATTGATCAAAGCCCCATCAGAAAGATTGAGAAGATAAGGCAGAAGGGCTTCATCCAGGCTTGCAAAGCAGCTGGAGTGGAGGGGCAAGTGGTTGAGGAAGGCAACAACGGGGGCAGCACCCGGCCCACCCCTGGTGGTGGTGAAGTCCAGGGGCCAGCAAGGAAGGAGGAGCCAAGGAGGAGCCATAATCAGCCCTCGAGGACCAAAACAGTAAGGAAATTGATGACGACCACCATGGCTCCTCCTCCGCCTACAATAAGGACCACTACCCTCCCTCCCACTACCACAACTACCCGGGTCACCACACGGGCAGCGACAACAGCAAGCCAGCCTACAACAACTACGGCCCTACCCACCACTCAGAGGGCCTGGACCACCAAGTCCCACGCGGCCACAGAGTACCACAGATTGGCCGTAACGGCCTCGGAGGATTTCTACTCTCCTGTGTGGAATGCGAATCGAAAGGAGCATCAGCGTGGCCGCGCAGAGAAAAACCAGGTAGCCACACGGCGACCGAGCAAAGCTTCCCGCTATGAGAGCTTCACGGAAGTCCCGACAGCCCCCGCCGTGCACTACACTAAGGCCAGCATGGGCAGGTTTAAAGATAACCGAACGGACAGGAAGGACTATAGCCACCGGGATCCAAACATCACGCCAGGGCAGCACAAGCCAACTAAGAGCAAAGCACCAAAAAAGAAGGGCCAAGAAAAGATACTGAACAACGAATATGAAGAAAAGTATGACCCAAGCAAGCCTACTAGTCCCCATCTAGAGGAAGAGATTGCAGTGGGAAATATTCCCCCAAAGAAAGGAAGAGAGTCAAAGAAGCATGACCGAATGGACAAACCTGAGAAGAAGAAGAAGAAGAAGGAGAGACCTGACAAACTGCAGAAGAGTGAGAAGCAGTCCAAAAAAGACAAAGCTGAAAAAAAGAGCAAGCAAGACAAAGACCGTAACAAGAAGAGCAAGAAGGGAAGCAGGACTGAGAATGAGGATTTCCCCAAACCCAACAAGAAGCCTTTCTTGCACCCTTCCAGGAAATCAGTGACAGACCTACTGGAGTATTTTGAAGGCAAAAGGCGTCTCATTGTAAGTAACTTGTTCACCTTATTTCATAAATGAAGTCATTATCTCCCTCCTCCCTAAGAAAAGGGAGAAGAGAAATTTTCTGGGGCCTTTACATTATTCTTTTCTTTTTTTGCTTTTTTGTTGCTATTCTTTTTTGTTGCTAAGAGTAATTAGAGGGAAAATCTCTGAATCCAGAGGACCAGTTTCCATCAGGGAAGTATTCACATGCTCGTGGGCAATCTTACATAGGAACTCCTGTCAGCCAGGTGACTGAAACCACTTGCCAGTCATTTCCATGAGCCACCATATGGCGCTCAGATGATTTTGTTTGCAGTGGATACGCAGGTGTCAGGATCTGTTTAGCTGAGATCGATGAAATGAAGCCTCGGGGTGGACTATTTCAGTGTGCATCGTGCACCAAGGTGTGCGATCAGGCGTGCTGAGGTAGGATTGCCTCCTCCCATTATTTCTGATGAGAATTTCAGATTAAAATCTTCTATATATCTTCAGAGATCCCCCACAAACTGTTTATTTTGTTTTGGTATTTTGGCATGCTATTTTAATTACACCATAACACACTGACACGCTGGTAATTTTTAGTGTTAGAAATTCATCATGGTCTGCAGTTGCTTTTCACAGGGTTTAATAAGTGCTGTATGTTTCTCCAACTACTTATCTAAAAAAACATTTCACCTGGGACAGGAAACAGTTTTAGCTGTAGTACAAATGTTTTCTCTGGCAGATGGCACATAGCCTGAAAGGTACACTTTGAAAATTAGCTCTTTACAAATATTATTGTGGGAGCTGGTTTCTTGCAATTATTCCACAGCATGCCAGCCTGCTTGACACTTATTGTCCAATGGTCAACATCACAAGCCTAGTTTTGATCTTCCTGCCCCTTATTCCAATACAAATAGCAAGCACGTCAACTCTGCCACTGCAGTTTAATTACTTGCTTTGCTGATGATTCACAGACTTGAGCAGAATGCAACTTTCTTTTCCCCTGCGCCTTTTTTTCCAGTTGTACAGACTGTGCTGAGCTAGCTGGAGAATCACATCCCCCAATACTTTGAAAGTGGAAACAAGCTAAAGCTCCCTGCAGACAAATGACTGTATCATGTTGTACTTCAATTTTCCAGTGTCTAATATCACCTTTAGCTTCCTTTCCCTTAAGTTTATTGGAGAATAGGTTTGATCGGGCCATCAGTAACGGCAGTGGCTGAAGTCCAGTATCTCTTAGACATGTGTGGCACATGTGCAAAACAAAGAACTTTTCAAGCTTATTTAAATCCATACACATGTGCCTATTTGTTTAATCTCTCCCCATCATAGGACCTCCTCAATGTAGCTGAACTGTTCATCCCCCTTAACAGTTGGATGAACTCTGCCATTCATGAGACTTCAAGCTACTTGTCAAAAGAATTACCCACAGCGCTCCAGAAGCGGCTCTACCTGAATTATCCTTCATTGCTTTGTTGTAATTATGACACTTTAATGGGCTTTGGCTCTGCATCCTCTGCCAAAACATGAGTATTATGAGAGACCTATTTTTTTAAGTCCTACACAATTTGAAGAATTTCAGAATATAGACTTCAGTGTGAATTTTAGACATCCAGAATTTCAAAGGCTATTCTGTGCTATGTTCAATGGATGACAAAATAGGACCCAGCTGCAAAAGCTAACCAAACATACGGATTTTGAGTCCTGCAGCACCACCCCTCCTTAATGGGTTGTTTGTTGCAGTCCTATTTGCCTTGAGAAGCTGTGGCTTAGTGATGTTGGGATTTGTGTTGATTTCTCTGTGGTGAAGGAAATTCATAAAACACATGCATATATATGCACATACATCCATGAAAATGTAGACACAAAGGTCTTAGGCTAAAAGCATTTTTAATACTGCCTAGGTTAAAACAGACCTAGAGCAAAGCTTTGATTTCAACTTGGATTTGTCTCTTACGTCTTCCCTGTTTTGTTCCATAAGGTTTAATGAAATGAGGTCAAATTCAGAGTTCAATGTGTTTCCCCACTTAAGAACTCTGAATCTGGGAGGACAAGAGCAAATCATCTCTTTTTGATCTGAATCCTTAAATTCTTTTCATAATCCTTTTTTTTTTTTTTTTTTTTCATTTAAAGCACTTCTATGCAAGCAACATATCACATGTTTTGTCCCAGAAATAAGATTTTATTTGTGTCTGATTTTCATTTACCTTTATGTCCCAGTAGGGACCCCTACCCCTGGCTAGTTCCGCTAGGGGTATTTCTGTAAATGAGTCAGATCTCAATTAGCCCATTACTGCATCTTACATGTTAGCCTATTGATGAACTGGATTTATAAGGATCACAAGTATCATAAAAACTAGTCCTTAAAGCCCTTCAGAGTTAAAAAGTCAGAAGATGATTACATCTGTTACATACTGACACATAAGTTTGCAGTTAAAGGACTCTTTATTTTGGGTGGTTTTTTTGAGCCTAAACCACAAAATTTGGATCCAAATTCTGAATCTCTGAAAAATATTTGATCTATGAAAGATATTTGATTTCACTTCACTGCTACCAGTCAACATGATTCTGTTACTTTTCCTCTACGCTTTCTGATGGAGATTGCTGTAAAGTGCAGCTGTGTGTTGTTTAGATGTACCCCTCCTCACCTGCAATGTCTCTATACCCATGACTAGGGAAGGATATAAGCTGTGTACTTTAAACTTTTTTAAAAATGAAATCTTCTTAATTGTTAGGTAGCTTTGATATAGCCAGAGTAATGCAAACAGTAGAGATTTTTATACTTATGTTATTGTAATTGCTTCTTCTCCTCTTGTTCTCAAATAGCCATGACTTCTCAGTAAATAAAAGACAACAAAGTGGCATGGAAAAAACTCAAGCTATATCAGCACTTTGCAGATGAAGTCATAATGACCTTATTGTATCTTCAAGGTTTTATTGATGTGGCCATCAATTAAATAAACATTCATGTAGCTAAGTTGTGTTTTGAATGACAGTCCCAACAGAGCAGCTGCCACCTTCGCAGTGCTCCCACTGCAAGTTAGTGGGAGAAATCCTAGATTTCTTGCATGCCTGAAGGGAGACCTGATGGGACTGGAAAGAGTAAAGGATAATAGGAGTGTGCACAGTTTCCTGTAACTCCTAGTACCACTTTTGCCAGCGCTGGCAGCAGAGAAACTGGTGCCACTGGCTGGCTGAGCACCTTTGGGTCAGGGTTGGGCCTAGCAGCACACTCCAGCCACAAATAAACAAAATAAAGCTACAGAGGTGCCAACAGCGCCTTGTTCTCCTCCCGTGAAACACTCATCTGCTTCATTCCTTACATTAAACAAGCTCTTTTGTCTCTGCCACCAACCAGCTGATCACAACCCCCAAGGCAGACAACACCATGTACGTACAGCAGCGAGACGAGTACCTGGAGAGCTTCTGCAAGATGGCCACGAGGAAGATCTCTGTCATCACAATTTTCGGCACCATGAACAACTGCAGCATGAAAATTGACCACTTCCAGCTAGGTTCTTTTTCTTTTTAAATAATTTCTTTCAATCTCATGGGCAAAATACAGGCAGCTAAGGGAGAAATCTCTCCAGTTTGGGTAAACCGCTAAGCAAGGCTGTGGTGCTATTCCAGCCCTCTCCCTCTCCCTCTATGCCCACCACTCTCCACTTATATTTACTTAACTGTCTCTGGTATTTTCCACGTTTAGGCTTCCAGTGCTGTAACCTGAGCAACTTCAGCTTTTTTTGTGGGAGTGCTTAAAGCCAGTAAAGCAGCAAAACAAAAAAAGGCAGAAAAATGTGATGAGGGCGTGGGACTGAAAGACAAGATCAGGCTCAGTTCCACCAATATCTTGAGGGCCACTTCTTACTACAAGATCTCTCTCTTTTTTTTTTTTTTTTTTTTTTTTCAAAGTTTTCCTAGCCCTAAGAGCTGATTTTGAGATGTTCAGAAAGTGAGTATACTCCACACAAAGGGGAAGTCCAGGCACATTTTCCCCTCTGAACTGGCAAGCAGACATTGAGGGAAATTTCAACCGTAGCCTCTAGATATAGACCTTTCAAATTTCCTCTAGCACACCTGATATTAAAAGGTTTGCCGTTTTGCAAAGATACTAATCTCACTGAAGCCGGAGTTCTTGCCAGGCTATGCAAGTCTTAAAATGTAGCTCATTTACCCTTATTCACAGATACGTTTAAGGGGGGTGGTGGTGGCGGTAATCTCTCTTAGCAGGTTTGAAATGACTTGTGTCTGGTCCTGATGGAAAACTCGCCAAAATCAGTGCGAACTTTTACTTTGATTTCAGTGAAGTTTGGACAAAGGCTTTGGGTCCCAGTCCAGCTGAGCACTTAAGATTTGCTTAAGCAAAGCACTTAAGCTCAGGGGTCACTGGAAACATGGATATGATTCCACTGCCCTCTACATTTAAAGGTTAATGTCAGATTAAATGCTTTCCTGGGCTGAGGCAGAGAAATAATGCAAAAGCTACTAGTTTTGCTTACGATTCCACCACGTATTTCCTCTTGAAGTTCATCTGGTTTTACCAGACCTCAGAAAGAGATGTGTGGTGGACTGAAAAGCTCAGGGCAGCAGTTTCTTCCAGGGTAATTCAGGTCTGGCATTCAGCTAGCCAGAAGATCACAGATTTGTAACTGGCTTCCCGCCATGCCTCTACTACCCTGAGGGTCTACATGGAGGGCTTGTGTTCCAGGAGGATGAGGAATCCAAATCTAGCTGCAGTGTCCACTCTGATGCCTCCTCATGTTGATGAAGATCACTGCCCGGGCATCTAGACCCATCTGCCTGTCAGTCGTCTGCACAGGGTTATATATAGCTCCAGTCTGGCTAATAAACATTCATTCACTCTGACACAGACCATACTCCTTCAGCCTGTTCCCACGGTAGCCGACACCCAGACTTTCCCCAAACCACACAAGCAAACAACAGCTGAATTCTGAGTCAGAAGGAATTAACTTGTTGCATGCAGGCGACTTAGAATAGTGTGGTTGAACCTTGGCCGATGCATGAAAAGGTCAACTAACTTGTGCCCCAAATGGCAAATACTCTTAAAAAGCCCAAATAATATAAATGTCCTATTCTCCTGTCCCTCTCCCCTCCCCCTTCCTGTTTGCATGACCATTCAATGCTAGTGAAATATAAATGATAGCAACAAGAAGGTCTAAAAAAAAGACTTTTAATCTGAAATTTCAAACACACTCATATGCAGTGAGTGAAAGATAGTTCACTAACATTGTCTGGCCATTTCTTGCCTTCAAACTGAAATGCGGTTGATGGTCAGAGCAGTGTCCTTCTCTTCATCCCAAATTAGCAATGCAACCTTTTTCTTCCAACTCTTGGAAGCAGCAATTCAGTGATATAAACACCAGCCTAGGGCTAGAACCCCACTACCTTAGAACCAAAGCCAATACCTAGCCTTTTAGGTCACCACACAGCAACAATAAGTGCTGAACCTCATTATAACCTCATTTGAATTATTTCTGAAACATAGCTCATTTTCCTAACTTATCTAGTTGGGCTAGAAAGGTATGAAAAAACTTCCACATTCCTTCAGTGACCTTTTCAGCAACATGAGAGGTGTTGGCAGGAACCAGCTGACAGCCTCATCTCTGTTCTTCATGCTGATCCCAGACATTACTTATGACAGCAGAAGATAATGGATTAGAGAGAGTTCCTCTTTCTTCTCAGAAATCCTCTCCAAGTATGCAAGGCAGACCAGCCTTCATGGCTCTTTTTTTTTTCCCCGAAACATAATTCTTTTCTATATCACTTTGGTAATCTAATTTTCTCCTTTACAAGTTTTGAAAGAAAAATCTCTCAGCAGGGAAAATCTAGAGTATCACAGGTCTGATCTGAGTATCCCAGTTTGTTTAAAGCAGTGCACCGTACAGCTGTTTTCCTACTGCATCTCTTGCATTATTCCACTTCCAGATACCCCAGTAAGAACATTCTGATTTAACTTTAGAAGGGAATTGTTCGCAAGCATCAGTATGAACTTTTACTCTATGTGTTAATGGCAAATCAAACTTGCCATTAGTTGTAGATGAATATTGTTTATGAAGTACTCTTTCTGAAGTATTGTTTATGAAATACTGATGTATGACTTACAGATGTTTTAATAAACAAATAGCTGATTAGTAAGTCCAGCAAGACACAGGGAATGGGGAGTTTACACATTGCCTCTAATCCTTCATAAAACTCTCAGCTGAGGCATAAAAAGCCTTATGCAAACATATAAATTACGTCAATATTTTGGTGAGTGTAACCAGATTTACTTTTTTTTTTCTTTTTGGAATAAGAAATACGTTTTGGATGTGAAACCTCCAAAACAGGTTCTGATTCAAACATCTTCACAAAGTTTGGATTTAGGACTTTTGTTTAGGCTATCACAGAGATTGGTCCCAGCGCAAAATTTGAATCAGATCAATACACTCCTGAAGCTTGTGAATGTTTAGGAATTTATGTAAAATACCATATTGGTTAATGAATCACATCTTTTGAAAATTTATAACTCAGTTGTTGAACAAATACCTTCTGTTGTTGTCTGTATAATTCAGATCAGGTCTATTTGTTGGTCAATAACTGTGGAGCAAGGGACCTTTTGATTCTCATCCTTGATGAGCAGTGGATTTTCTGGTTGACTTCAAGCAGATCATTTAAGACATGTTTGAGATCTATAAATGAGGATATAAATATTTATTATTATTTATGTTGTAGGGCATAAGCAAGTAACAGCTGTAAAGAGTTCTTTGGTCTTCAGGTGACAAGTGCTTCATTTTGCTTCATTTGTCCTCTGCCTCATCTTTAGCTTTGCAGGCCCATGCCTGCATACAGAGGCCTGTCCCAGTTTTGTCACAGTTGTAAAGTGCTGTGCTGGATTCTACAGCTGAGGCTGAGCTCATGACACAGAGGCTTTGAAGATGTGGCCATAATGCAGCCTGTTTTCAGGGGAAGTAAAGAACCTCAGTACTTCCAAAGACTTGCACTATAGCTGTTTGAAACTTCTGTCTTTAGTCACAAGACTGTAACTTCGTAAATACATACTCAGAATTTCTTTTGGTATTTGTCATCATGTTTTGGTTTGGGGTGAAAGTTTTAGGAAAAGTGTATTAGTCATGTTTCATACTATGCGTAGGAAAAGAGAGGTAACGTTTTTAGTTGAAATCTTTTTAAAAGCTTGTTTCTTTGCCATTTGAATAATTCTGTCAGGGTACTAGAATGGGAAATCATCGTGTTGAAGAGCGAGAGCAGAGTGCCCCAGCAGGGTATTTATGGAGAGCTGGAAGTGCTATGTTTAGGACAGATTAAGCAGAGTTCTTCTCTGCTCTGGTTTCTTGTAGTCCCTAACTTCCCATGTCATTTTTGCAAGACTGGAAATGTTAAAACTGACCGAAATTCTCTATGCTGTTTTATTTGGATATGGTGCTTTCCAGATCCTGTCCTAAACTGTTGAACAGCTTCTATTTTCTATTCCAGAAATGGCTAAATTTCAGGAGCTGGTGAAATGATTAATACATTAAAGGGAATATATAAATATATTTGGAAAAGTCTCTAAGGCTTTTTTTTTTTTTTTCAGAAAAGAGCAAGCAAACTTTTTTTTTTTTTTTTTTTTTTTTTTTTCCCAAAAGCAAGTAGAAATGTTGAATGTTGAATGTTGAATTACACATTCCCTAGAGCGGTCTCATTTTCTGAAAATACTGAGATTGAAACCTGGACATTCAAGAGCCATGGTGCCAAAAATCATTGCTGCTTTTGAAGACCTGGCTTATGCAACAGGAAGAGAGCTTTGGAAGATGAATTTCCCCCTATTTTCTAAGCTAAAGTTAATGGCAATGTGCTGTGTGATTCCATGACTATTTTTATTTTTTTCTGTTTCATATTAAGATAATGAGAAGCCCATGAAAGTAATAGAGGATGAAGATCTTGTGGACCAGCAGCTCATCAGTGAGTTGAGGAAAGAGTACGGGATGACCTACAATGACTTCTTTATGGTGCTAACGGACATCGATATGAAGGTCAAGGTGAGGTTTTGGGCTCTTGGGAAGAAAATCTTGGAAAAATCATTGAGGCCTTCTACTGGCTTGCATGTGAGACATGAGAGACTGATGCAGGATTTTGCCATTGCTGGCAGAGTGGTTAATGTAGCATATAGTAGCACACAGTAATGTAGCACATGGTGTTCTAAAATACACAGTTTGGCTGCTTAGCAGGATAATATTGTACTGGATATAGACACTGTGCTATTTCAGTGGCCCTACAAAAGTGCAAAATGACAATTTGTTGGCTGCAGTGGTCTGGCATGGACATATCACACCAGGAAAACTGAAAATATGCCTCTTCCAAGAGCAGTCTGACTTTAAAAAAATATGTTTTTTTCCGTACTTTCTGGTCTGTTTTAGGCCTTTGAATCTTCTTATATTCTTCAGTGCTGTGATATGTGCATAGAGACTGCTAACAACTGCATCCTTTTCTGGGCCTGTGCTTTTTCCTTAACAGCAATACTATGAAGTACCCATAGCAATGAAGTCTGTGTTTGATTTGATCGACACCTTCCAGTCACGGATAAAAGACATGGAAAGACAGAAAAAAGAGGGCATTGTCTGCAAAGAAGATAAGAAGCAGTCCCTTGAGAGCTTCTTATCCAGGTATTACCTTCTGCTGTTATCTACTGCTAGTCCTAATAGTAATATTCTTATTGTAAAAATACCCATCCACAAGCATTTGTAATGATTCTTAAATGGATTTCCCTGTACCTGCAGCGTTGAGGAAATATAATGATGCAGCCATAGGTGAATGCAGTCTTTTACAGAACACAGCACTGGAAGTTAGGATGCATATTCTGCTGCTGCTGCAGACTGACTGCTTGTCTTCTGGGCATTGATTTTCTGCCCTCATTTCCCCGACTGTGACATGGAGACAATGCTGATTTGCACCAGGAGAGCCAAGAGGATTAATTCACGGATGTTAGCTCAGTGTTTTGAATGTATGAAGCCACAGTGTTTATGTGTTTCAGTCAGGATCACAATCTTATTAATTCCATTCTAATTCCTGCTATGTAGCTTGAATCAGTAACTGATTCTCCTTAACTTACTCCTTATCCTGCTTGAGGTTAAGTGTTGGTCTCTGTCAGTATTAGTCATGCACAGTGTTAAAGGCCTTACAGATGTCTCTTGTAAGCTGTATGAGAGAGCTTCTGCAGAGTCAAACTTGTGTATGTAGTCTCTATATGCCATGTTACTTATCTACCTGTGAAACCTAATTTCTGTGTGACAAACATCTGCACTGTGGAGAAATTCAGATTCACAGCAGAGCTGTGCTGCTGGACTCCTCTCCATCACAGGATATTTTGCATGAAATGAGGGCTGCTCTATCTTTACCTGTAGCTACTGCATCCTCCTCACCTACTATCAGAATCCATGGGGTACACTGCTAATGCCAGATGGCTATAAAAGTAACTGAGGCAGCTTGCTGGATTATGACATGAGTGGGAAAGAAGCAACATGGGCAGGCAAATGAGTAGGTTGTTGGTTCATAAACGTTTTAAAATTCGATGGCCACTTGAACAGAAAGAGAACCTTTAGCAAGATCCACCCCACCCTCCTCACCACCTCCTGTTTAGTTCTCAGAGTGATTCACCCTCAAGACCACCAACAAGAACCACAGTTTGGAAACAGCTGTCCTGCACAATACAGAGCTTGTATGTCAGAAACCAGCAGGCCCCAAATCCTTCTTTGCTTGCAAGCAGCCCTAGTAATAAATACTCTTTAGAGAAACTGGCAGAAAAAAAAAAAAAAGCAGCATAGTACATCTATAAACAGAAGCACTGCTGCACAGAATGCATTTTTTGTCCGTAAAATAGGCATCAGGCTCTAAATACTGAGTGGACGTCACTGACCACGTCAGCTGGTCAGGTTCTCAGCAAGATTAACTTCAGCTTTTTCCAAGACTATATCCCTCTCTGAATGAAAGTCCTGGCATCATCTCTCTGGGTTGCTCATTGGGAAAGTCACTTTCAATAATGCAAATATTATTCTTAACAAGCCTGGTTGGTGTGAAAGGAAACCACGAGAGCCATAGCTGTCTTAAAAGTTGTATATATCAGCAGGAGAGCCTCTAATTTCGAGGGAGACCCCTAAAACCCCTACTCACCAACTGTACTACTGTCTGGACTCACAAACCAGAAGGGATGTAAAATTAGGAAGAGGAGAGCAGAGTGCACACAGGGAAGAGAGTTTTGGCAGTGTTTTCAGGCAAGACTGTTGCCTGTGCATCAGTGTTAGCTCATTCCAGCTAAGCTCATTCCACCTATCTGCATTAGCTGAATGCTTTTTTATTTTTTTGGTAAAATGTAGACCCAAACAAGGGCAGGTATGGAGACTGCCTTCTAAAGGAGAGATAACATGAGTGGTTTGCAACACTTTTCAGCTCTGTGCATCTCCAAGGAAGTTGTAAATGGCTGGGCAATGAATTGAACCCTCCAGTCAACAGGTTTTGCTGTTCTAATTTATTTTTCCTGACTCTTAGGAGCTCTATGTAGACTTCAGGGATGCATTACATACAAGGAGAAATAACTGTTTTCTGTGACTTGTTCTGTCATGGGCAAGGGGCTGAGCTTTGTCCTATGCATAAAAGAGCCAGGTGGAGAAGGAATTCGTGAAATAGGTCTCTCTCCTGTGTGTTACAAGTGTGGCTCCTGTATCATTTAATCTTCCCATGGCTGTATTTCTGCAACATTTTTTTTTTTAATTGCTAAAGATAATATACTCACAAAGCAGAAAAAGAAAAGCCTCACTAGAGAATCTTAAAGAACTCACAAGGAAGATTTCATCGCATTTTATGCCCTAGAAGAAACAGAACCAACAGTTTCATTCTCAATCCTTGCTTATAGGCAACCAGGTGTTCTTTTTTGTTTTGTTTTGTTTTTAATACAAAACAGCACAAAGAATTGTTGCTGTTCAAAAGAATCATCTCTTCTTCCAAACAAGATTAAAATTGGTTTTCAAAAATTTTGATTTTCGAGCATTCAGCATTTTTTGTTCTTTGAACTTTTAAATTTTTTAGCAATGAAAGTACAGAGGATTAGGCATCCCATCCCCTGCACTTTCCTCATCTTCCTGTGCAATATTGGGCAAGGTCCACCATATTTTTTGCTTCCCTCCAGTGGAGTAATGACTCCAAGTGGAATGACCCACTGCATTAGCCTTTATTTCAAGATCTTCATAAAGTGCTGCAGAAAGGCAGACTACGACTGTAGCAGAGCAACATCTGCATCCATTTAAAAGATCATTTCCTGCTATAAAAATATCCCTGCAGCTTTGTAAATTCCTGTAAATCTGATTTATTTAGGTTTAGTGAAGAAGTACCTTTATTCAAAAAAGGGGTTGTTTGGAGGGTACTAAATAGCCTGATAGCTAGAATTTTAAAGAGGTTACAAGTGTCCCTCTGCCATTGCCCTTCTTTGAGAGGACAGAGGAAGGTGCTCCTTGGGGCAAAAAAAAAGTCCAGGATTTACCCTACTGCCCCGTATCTGCCTTATATAACCCCAGATTCACACCGCCTCATACAAACAAGCTCAGATTTAAGCATTTTGACTGAGCATGGCAGAAAAGGAAAAGAGGTCATTGAGTATTTACATAGGAGTATGAGTTATGTCTGAAATGAAGATACACCCTAATTCTCAGACAGACCTTGGACTGCAAAATAACTGAGTAGTTCCAGCGGCAGTGAATGACGTAAAAGCTAAAATGTCTAGTGAGAAATTCTACTGGAATTTTTCTTTCTCTTGAATATACAGCTCTCAGCATTGTTCAATCTACTGAAGGTGACTTTGAGTGAAGATCATAAGATCTGCAGTGTTAGTTTGGCCAAGTAGACAAACTGCAGATGTTTCTTTGAGTTTTGGAGTTGCAAAATTGAAACAGGCTACATCCTTTCCCAGTGATGGATGGAACTGGGAAGATCTCCCATCCAGCTGTTACTTAGAGGTTGTGAGAGGTTGGACATACCTCAGCCCACAGAGAGCAAGAATCTCTCAACTCACAGGCCATAATAGTGCCCTGTTGCACTCCCTTCTCTTTCCAGGTTCCGATGGAGAAGGCGGCTGGTGGTGATCTCTGCTCCCAGCGATGAAGACTGGGCTTATTCCCAGCAGCTTGCTGCCCTCAGTGGACAAGCCTGTAATTTTGGTGAGTCAAAGGAAAATATGCTCTTGCTGCTCAAAACCACATCTTTCCTGGTCCTCTGCTCAAGTCTGAATTTGGACAGTCTGAGGGGCCTGATAAGTGAAAAGCTTGCTGTAGCCATTCCAATACAAATGGAAAATACTGTGCTAAGCAGGTAGCATGGCAAGCTCTGATGGCCAGAGTGGTCCCTGGACTTCTCTGTGTGAAGCAGAAAAGGTTTGGGATATTTCAGAAGGTAAGTAATAAAACTGCTGGTACTTGCTCTTCTTTTTCTCTTTGGGAAGGGCATATGCTCTCATACCCAGCTCCAAGTTGAGACAGGTATTAGGGAGATGTCTGCAGGTCACCTTTTTTGTCTTCCTTTCTTCATTACTGTCCAAACCTGGAAAAAAATCTGTGAAAGGCCACTTCAATTCAGTAATGAACTTCCCAGTCCCATAACTAGAGGTCCACAAGATGCACCTATAAAGTCAGTGGAGAAGGATGGGTTCCTTCAGGAGGCAGTTAGGAACAAGAGCTGGATACACCCTTCTCTCCTTCTCTTATGAAGCCCAGAGAATCTTACTCCCTCACTTAGGTCCTTCACATAATGCAAGAATCTTGCACTGTCCAGTCTTGACTTCTGCAATATAATGAAGGAGGTCCCATTGAAAAGCCCCTATTGCAATACATTTGAATTGTGCCTGGATAGAGATCTGCACAGTCTCATTACTTTATCACACTGTTTCTTTGTAATCACTCAGCTTTCATTCAGAGCTTCAGCATCATCTGATTTGGTAGCTACTAATACAGACTATTGTAAAACACAATCCGAAGAGCAGAAAATGACCAAAACAGCTAATTCCCTCCACCCTTTCCTAGGAGATCCAGTGAGTTCCTAACCTTTGTCTTGAACAGACATTCTTAGTGAAGCAACATTTTTCCAAGCATCTTGTCTCCACGTCTTAGAAGCCATTATATCAAACTTGTAGCTCCTACAGATTCATGTTTCACAGATGGTCTTGGCAGTCCATAAGATCACTTTTTAAAGCAGAGACATCAGTTCAAGCCTTTGCCCAGAACAACTGAAACAAGTAAATGCCAGTCCTAACCCGTATCTTGCAGTGATTTGCAGTTTAACTGTGATAGGTTATATTGCCTCTAAGTAATTTGCCACTGTGCGTCTGCCACGCCAGAGCTTTACTCATGGCCAAAACAGTGCAGAGACATTATAGATTTGTGGACTCTGCAAATTATTGGTATGCCTGATGCTTTTATCCCCATGTTATAGTATCACATCAAATGCTGCTGTCCCTGGGACACTAGCAGCAGCCTTTTTGCAACTGTCCTATTTACCGAACACACTCATTTATCCTCTTGTTTGGCAGAGATTTTGTGAGTGACAGAGGCTGCAGCAAAATCAGTAACTCTCTTCATAGAGGACTGGTGAGACTGGCACCTAATTTAGCAGGCACAGACCTGGCTGATGAAATTGAAATCTGCCCCTGAACAAGCAGAGCGATCCTGTGCGACTCAAGACCTCATTTGTTTCCTTCACAGGTTTGCGCCACATAACCATCCTCAAGCTGCTGGGACTTGGAGAAGATATTGGTGGGGTCTTAGAGCTGTATCCAATCAACGGTAAGTGACCGTTTCCAAGTTCCTCACCATTACCCATGAAGGGCATAACACAGAGCGATTCTTTGCTGTAATGTTTTAGAAGGATGAATACGACTGTGATTATAGTGTTTCTTTTCTTTTGTTTGATTTACTTGATTTTATTTCTTCTTGTTTGTTTCTTAAACCCTTTCTTGATGTTCCTGCACTAAAGATACATGGCTTTATCAGGACAGAAAAACCCAGGGCTATCTAGATGGCATCCCACATTTTTAACCTAAACTAAGAGTCTCAGATATACTCTTTTCCCACCTTGCAGCAAAGATAAGGTATGTCTGTGTGCTCAAGAGTTAGCAGGGCTATGGCACAGCAATACCATAGAGAGCCAGGAGCTTCTCTTACATGGAGGGTCCCTCCTTATCTTCCTTCCTGTCCCATCCTGGTAGAGGAGTTGGTGCCAATGATATTAATGATCTAGCAATTGATCCTGACCTTCTTTACACTATTACACTTCAATTCTAGTGATTCTTTCCCTGCACCATTTTCTTCCTGTGCTTTCTGTGTATGTGAACCAGTAACTCAAACAGCACAGAAGCCAAAGATGTGCAAGTGTGTTGGACAACAAAGGAAATGCACATAAACCTGTAGTACCATTGGCCTAGAGAACAAAGACAAGCTTACCAATGCCAATAGATCTGTTAAAAACACTTCCTTAGTTCACAGCCCAACAACTGTTCATTTCATAAGTAGGAAATCCAACCGTTTGGCTACATTCTGTCTCACGTTGCTGACTCATTTGCGTCCCAACTGTTGCTTTTTATTTGCCTGATCAAACCCACCAATGCTGTTCTGCTCTCATCCTTTTCCAGGAAGTTCTACTGTCGACCGAGAAGATATCCCAGCCAACTTGGTGAAAGACATCCGGAACTACTTCCAGATCAGCCCAGAATATTTCTCCATGCTGCTAGTTGGGAAAGATGGAAACGTCAAGTCCTGGTACCCTTCCCCCATGTGGTCTATGGCGATTGTGTATGACCTGATTGACTCCATGCAGCTTCGGCGCCAGGAAATGACAATCCAGCAATCACTTGGCATGCAGTGCCCCGATGATGAGTATGGTGGGTATGGTTACCATAGCTACCACCAGGGATACCAGGAAGGTTACCAAGATGACTACCGTCACCATGGAAGTTACCACCATGGATATCCCTACTGAAAAGAACAACTTAGCCCTGTGCCTCTTGTCTTAATAGCTATGCAAGCAACAGGCACGCAGAAAGTCCTCCTGTGCCACCTAAATATCCCTGCCTCCTCCTTCCACTGTTCAGTCAAAGGACATTGGGCATTTGCCTTCTCAAAAATGCACAAGCCTTTACAGTGAAGCAATTCAAACCAGTAGTATTGATGCTTTAAACAATAAAGACTCCTTTATATTTTTAATCCTTTATAAACGAAGTGCACCGGCAGTTGCTGTTTGTATTAAAGGCAAACAAAAACCCCCACAACCCCAGTCCACGGACACCACTGTAGGGCAGGACATGAACTGTACAACAGACATTGCTATGCTCCTTTTAAAGTTTGCTTTTTTTTTTCCTAAGGAGAAAAAACTAAGTATATTTATTGGAAAGTGAGAATTTTGCATTGTGCTGATGAAGAGAAGCAAAGGACACTTCAGGACTTTCCCCCAGAAAGGAATTTTTAAGAAGCATGGGGCATGTTCTTTAATAACTATTCGAAAAATCCTTTTTAAGTGCCTTGTCAAAAAGGAGAGCATCCTTTTTATAGCATACCACCATTGTAAATGGCTGCAGCAGGTTTGTTCCAATGCAGTAAAATGGAAAGCTGTAAGTGCAGAAGTTGCTGCATGGCCATTTATTCTTTTAATTGGGGTCCCTGCTCTCTTAGGTTCTGCCCACTTGACAGTTAAATCCCAGCTAATGAGTGCTAAGTTGAAGCACCAGCTCTAGCTAGTATTGCCTGTATTACAAAAAAGTGGAAAGCATTATTTTCACCACAATGCAAAGAAAAAGATCTATCGTTCACCTATATTTTAAATGAGTTGTAACCAGCTCTCTCTAATAATGTTTTAATTAAAATGTTCTTTTAAGTTTCAAATTTCCTTGTCTTCTCATATGCTCCGCTACAGAAAGAAAAGAAAACAAAAAACAAACAAACAAAAAACCACAAGGCACTAATGATCCGATTATTTTAAAGGTGTTTAGGAATAAATTGATCTGCTACTCAACCATCTCTCTGTTATACTTTCCAGAACAGCTTCCTTCTCCTTTCTCATTGGTGTCTTTTAGACACTAGATGTGTCATGCTCTTGTTGAAGTCAATGGTAGGAACTGCATACACAGCCATGATTCAATATAGCCTAGGCTAGATTTCTACACATGAAAGACAGCAGGAATATTCTGAAGTGCAGGCCTCAAAAAGTTTTGCAATAGCACAGTGGTCATTTCCAATGCAGGAGACTCACCTGCTCAGTAACTTTTCTTTTTCTGAAGTATGGGATATGGATGCATTTTCCCTCATGGATCCATGCATTTTTATTAGGTTTTTCCAACCTAGCAGTACAGCACAAAAGGGCAGACTCCGCAGGATGATACCTAGCATTTTCTTAGGTCTTTTTTTTTTCTTGTCACAGCCACAAAGTAAACCTGGATAAATCAATAGTTTCACTCAAAACGAGATGCTTTACTTAAACTTAGGTATAAAAGGTCTCGCCCTTCTGAATGCTTAGAGAGCAGACACAGATATGAAGAGGCCACAGGACCTGGCTAGTTCTTTCCCAGCCCTTCAATGCTGGTCACCCTTCAATGGGTACAGGCTGCCCTCAGCACTAGCAAGTAGAGACTGCACAGAGCACAGCTGCACAATCACCTCCCTCTGGTTTACAATTAATGCTGAGCAGGGAAGGGGGGCATTTGAAGAAACCATTTTGAAAGGACTGCCACCTGCAGGGTGCTTCCCAGCTCTGCCTTTTTTAGCAGTAGCAGGGACAGGATTTAAAAAAAAAAAAAAAAAGGGATCACAGTACAGAAGTGTTTCTAGAAGAAACAGGGAAGCTTTCCAGGTGCAGACTCAGAAAGCAAGTGCCTGCTGCATCAGTGCATGGGGCTAGTTGCCCGACTCCTTGGCGCAAAGCAAGCACAGAGGAAAGCGTGCCAGGTGTCCAGCAGCCTGCTCCTGCAAACAGCAGAAACAGCTTTAGAACGCTTGCTTTCAGGTGCTCGTTCTGACATGAACAGCAAGAACGCAGAAAAAGTTCAAATGAAAGCCCTTTTAAACTCACATTACAAACTATGAGTTGCTCCTGTACTGAGCAGGCACAGAAAACGAGCTTACTAGAAGAGAGGGCAATACCCGATTTAAGTTACATGTTTTTGCAAATTCAAAGTTAAATTATGCCTGTACCAAACCCAGTTCAGGCATCCTGTGGGAGTTGCATTGAACGAGATAACTCCAAAGTGAACAAGCTGTTCACTTACAACAGAAGATACTGGGGCTTGGGATGGGCTGTGAAGCAAAACTGTCTATGTGAATACCCATTGAATTTAAAGAAATTTCAGTATGATTTTACATCCTGGAGCATCACTCGTCCCTTCATAACAGACTTGCACAGAATTACTAGGAACTTTTAGGAATGACCCATCTCTCCCTATGGAGAACTAAAAGCAAAGCCTGAGGGAACACCGAGAGTCCTTTCCACAGCACTGTATGGCCATCTTGAAAACTATAAGCATTAGGGAGCCACTTGCACCAAATACGAATCACTCGGTCTGTCCTCCCACAGCTTCACCCTGAGGATGGGTTTATTAAGGTCTTGTTTTTACAGTTCTTAGTGGGAAGATTCCATATAATTCCACAATTATTTCCAAACTCCTGTTACATATGAGATTTGATTCAGCTCCCAGATGTCTGTTTTCATGCAAGATCGTCTTCTAAGCAGCAGGGCTCAGTTGCTACATTCACATAGTTGAAATCAACCCAAATAAATATTGCTTTAATTGGCTTGTCTTAAAAAATAATAAAAAAAAGAACCCATCTCTCTTCTGGAGAGGTTTTACAAACTACTTCCTCGAACCTGGAGGGAGGAATGTAGCCTTCCCAATCACTACTAAGTTCAAACATTTCTGAGTGTTCCCCAGCTATGAAATGCTCCCCCTGCCAAATGTGTTTCCTAAAGACGACGTGGCAAAGTGGATGCTGAGTTCCAAAACTTTCCTTACAAGATTCCCTTTCGTCATCTGAGGAGAGAGTTTGGTTTCAGACATGCAATATGCAAACAACCATACAGCAGAAACACTTACCGACTGCCACGGCAGTGCTTGCAAATCCTTACTTGCTTTCAGACAGTAGCTAATGTTGATATTATTGCAAAAGGGAGTACACAGTTCTTATTATTAAGGGATACCTTTCTGGCAAACCCAACAGAGTCTTCAAATCAGTAAGTAGGACAAGAATTGAAAAAAAAAAAAAAGGCTACGTGCGCTTTTTAAAATAAGCAGATCAGTCTTTTTCATCTTTCATTTCTCTTCAGTCAACCACTTGAATCAGAAATGTCAAACGCTCACAGTCAACACTGAATTGATTAGAGGTTTTTAGGGGTATGAGGCTGATTTCTACATTTCGGCTTTACACACAAAACTCTCTGGAAAGCTGATCTAAAAAGCTCATGTAAGTGCAAAGCAATCTATATTTAACAGCTCTTTACACTCTATTTGGAATTATTTGCTAAGGTTGGTAACTATGATTGCAAAAGATAGGGAACTCTGACAAGTATATATTGGAAAGCTGCATGTAAAGCAAAACAAACAAAAAACAACAACAACATAAAAAGAAAAAAAGTCTTACCATAGTTCAGGCATTTAAAAGTTTGAGGGTTTTTTTGTTGGGGGGAGAGGGAGGTGAGGAGCACGGAGGGTCATTGAGGTTTCTTCTCCCGCCCCCCCCAAAAAAAGGACACCATTTATCAATAAAAACACATTTCTGCAATTTATATTCAGATATGCTATGCTATCATTCCATACAGATGCAAACAACTAGGATTCTTTTTGTTGAAATTATCTGCTTTACAAGCACAACAAGATAATTTTTTTCAACTCAACACTGCTTACAAAGTCATCTCATATAAACAACAATAGCAATTTCATTTTGTATAAGTCTTCTTAATATGCTAGAAAAAATTTCATACTCCAAGAAAAAAAAAGTCAGAAATTAGAGCAATAATTTACATTCTTAGTTTATAAGCTGATAGTCATTGGCAACAAATGGAAACAGGCTGTCCCTCTTGATGAAACAGTAATAGGAGGTACATTAATTAAAATAGGTATAAGCCATCAACACAGCCTGCATGAGCAAGCTCTTAGTACAAAAGGCCTGGAAACAGAATGGCAAACTGGAACAGAGAAAGAACTGTCTTCAGCCCACAGAAAAAAATGCAGCAGTAGCTGATTACTATACAGTGTGGTATGAGGTTTTGAGACTCATTACATATCCTCTTAAGAATTCTTTTGACAATATCTTTCCACTAAAGAGACCCATTCATGAAGGGAGGAAATTATACGCTAACATCCTTTCCACTGTTCCAAGAGGTTTTAAGAACACATCAAGAAACACTTTTTTTTCTGCATCCCTATCCTCCTCCCCCTTCCCAAAATTCTCTGACTTATTTGGAATCTGTTTTTCATCTCACTCAAAAGCCAAACCATCAAAAATCTCAATAACTCCAAGATGACTGCCCTTGGTACTCTGCAAAATGCTCTCCCTTCCCTTGACCCTTCCTCATGACTCACTTTCTATCCTGAAGATGAGTGTAAAACCTTACCAGTACTGACAAGTGAAGTGTCACCAAACAAAATTGCTATCTGCACCATCTTGCTCATGCTCCTCAAGTTGTAGGCCAAAGTGGCTATACAATACTTGTTTTCATATACTGATCCCAGTTCAAGGAACTCTCTAGATAGAGCCTTAAAAAAAAAAGAGCAGCAGCCTATGGTGCTTATTCAGGCTCTTTCAAAGTTATACCCAGTAAGTTGCATGTAAAATACACCATTTGCTACAAAGGTATTCCATATTTCAATTTGCCAGTCACACAACAGTGTCACATTGAAAATTTGAGGAGAGATAGTGGCTGAAGTCAGTGAAATCTGTTCTGCTTTCAGTCACATCAAGGAAAATCAGAATGAAAAGGACTCCACAGGAGCCAGCACAGAGTTACACTGATGGAAACAGAATTAAGACCATTCAGACCAAACTCACACTCCAAAGATCTGCCTGTTTGAAGAATCAATGTTCCCTAAACCAATTTATCTGATTTATTATACTTTCTCAACTGAAAATTTTGTAGGATGGATTCAGAAGAAATCTTGCTCAACTCAGCTACAGTTATCTGAATTTGAATTGCCAAAATGCCTTAAAACAGTCAATTTACCTCATATTTTAAAAAGTTATTAGTAACACCTTAATTACTAGAGAAGCAGAGACTTACTACAATGTTTACACAATTGAAGATGCTCCTAAACCATGTGTTAGGTGGGGAACAGCTTTATCACCTCTACTTTAATCATGAAGTAGTTGCAGTGACATGGAATGCTTTACCAAAGCTAAGGAAGACATGAGGTTAGAACCCAAAAGTCCTGGTGCTGTTCAAGTAATATGCTTCAGTCAAACCTAATGTCATTTTCATTGTCCCCACACACCATTTGCTTCGTCTAGAATGTAGATTGGCCAGGTAATTCTACAGCTTCTAACTACTTTCACTGCTGCAATCTCTTCTAATAGCCATAATACCAAAATATATTTTCAGGCAGTATTCAGAGTCCAGGTTGGTAAAATCACATTTTCATTTGATTACAATCAAGTTGGAGTTGGATCTTAACCTGATTTTTTTAAAATAAAATTCTGTATTTATAGACAATGTAAAGTATACTTCCAAAGGATTTCTAGGTAACCAAAAAAAAACCAACCAAAAATAATAATAATTAAAAAAAAAACTTTGTAGCAGTGAAGTACAAAGAAAATAGCTGTTATACTTTTAGGGACAAACTGCAACCTTATCTCCAGAAAGAGCAAGAATGAAACTGTTTCACTTGAGAAACTAAGAATCAGCAATGGACTTGAAGCCTACAGATTTAAACACTCAAAAAGCTTGTCTTCCAGTTTGCAATGCAAGGCATACCAGCAAACAAACAAATCCCTACTGTGATTAGGCATCATATTTCATAAGCCCCTCAAGTTTTGTGGATTATTCATTAAGAAATTAATTCTGAGATCACCTCTCGATAAAACCCAAGATAAGCGTAAGATGTCACCTGACCCAAAGTCCCGAACATACATGCTTAAATAACGCTTCTCCTCCAAGAGTGCTGTGTAAAAGCTAGGGGGTTGTTTCATGGAATGCACAGGCTTTCTGGAGTAGACTCCCCATTTTGGTCATGAATACATTTGGTCCACACAGAGTCATGAAGCACACAGTGCTTGTCTGTCAGTCATCCAAAGGTGAGAAAATGTCACCTTCAGGAGTGCCCTCCAGACTGTTAAGTCCAGGATCCAAGCCTCCTTTCCTTTTCTTTTTTGCATCAGTTTTAAAACTCTGTTTATTTCAGTGTGTTTAAGACACTTAAAACACTGATGGAAAGAGGAAATACAGCTCATCACAAATATGGTTCAAAGTAAGAGTTTGAATGTTTTCCTCTTCCATCTCTGATATTGAGCCCACAGATATTCTCCATTGCTCTGTAAGTGGGAAAAAAATGGACCTTTCTCCATGTTAAATAAACATTAATATTCTCTCACTATGAGTAACAGTGCTCTCCCGAGTGAGCTCCGTGCTAGAGTGAGTCCTCATCTGTATCAATGTCACTGCTTGGCTTGTTCAGTCTCTCAAATTCTTCTCCATCCTACAGGAATCAGAAGCAAAAGAAAGCAGTATGAGTAAACGTTATCCCATTTTAAACACACAAAAAAAGAGAGAGACAAAAGAAGCAGCTTGTTTTTAAGAAGACTCTCCTATAAATATCATAGTCTTATAATTTAAACTTTTAATAAATATGTTAAAATCTTTCTCCAGGATATAGAGGGGATGCTTTTTGTGAGCAGGTATTTCTAACGCTTTTTAGCAAAGCTCTCTGGAACAGCTTGTAGTCCATTCCTTCACCAGAAAACCCACTCACATTGTGCTGCTTGTTTTTATCATGGCTTTTATTTATTCCAGTAAGTTAAGATATACAATGCCTCCTATACAAAAAACAGATGACATGTTATTTGCTGCTTGTTAAAAAACACCCCGAAAAGGGAACATAAGATAGTGCCAGGAAACACTATTTTCCCAACTAAATATTTCCTAGGATTAAATGAAGACAGCACTCTCTGCTGGTTGCAAAATATGTTTACAGAGCACATCTGTACATGCAGATACAGGCAAACACACTAACCACTCCTCTCTCAGATTGACTTCTTAGCTCAGTTGAAAGAGATGTCGAACAGCAAGGCCACCATACAACTAGACATGTTCTAGTTGTCTTGATAACTACTTAAAGGGCAGGTACAATACAAAGACCTAAAGGAAATGTCTCATAGGAACAATCGCGTTACAAATCTATATAAGAATTGCCTGTTTGTCTTCATATATCTTTGAATGTTAAAATAGAAAGCACTTTAACATCAAATTTACTAACTTCTTTATCATGTGTGCTCAGCTATACAGATCAGATATACTTCAGTAAAATTATTTCCCAGATTTCAGTTGCAATTCTGGATGCCCAGTGCCAGTAGACTATTTCCATGATAAATGTTTCAGGAGAAAAACTGTACCAAGCTAAAGCTGCTCACAAGAGAAAACAGGGCTTAATTAGATCTCATAAATGGCAAAAATGGAATATGCAAAGCAAAAAGCTATTAATTTAAAACATGTAAACCAATATTGAAGAATTTTGGTATTTCACTTGGGGGATCAGCCTTGTCACGTGCACAGCAGATTTTCCAAGTATTCCAAAGTGTAAAAATGGTGAAATAAAAGAGATAACAGAGAAGACAAATACCAAAAAGCCTTACCCCGCTTGACCTCTCCCATGTGTCTCCTTTGAAGAGTTTGCCCCTCTCCCGCAGAGCAGCGTATTCCAGGCCTCGCCATTTGCTGGCATTATAGATGAAGATGGACAGAAGCACTATAGGAGCTTCCAAGAAGAACTCTACAGAAGGTCTGAAGTCAAAGATGACGAAAGAGACCGCAGTGATGATCACAGTGGTGACCTGGGCAGTCATGACATGGAACATGTTGTCGCGGAACTTCAAGATGAAGGCTACAGACAGCCCCAAGAAGGCAGTGACAAATATAAGAGCCACCGAGAAGACGTTGTGCCCGTAAAAGAAACCACAGTTGCCTATCAGCCTCCGGTCCTTGGCCTGTAGCCCCAGCATGAGCCCGTTGAACATCACTCCAAATGCATACAGCTTACTGTTCTGCACGAAGATGCTTTCAGCAGCCTGGGCCCCATCTTTCAGAATCTTCTCATTGTAGATGTTAGCCAGAGCAGAAATGAAGCACTGCACTAGGATAAGCAGGTGGCCCAAGCTCAGACAGAGAGGTTTCAGCGCTCCTGCCACAGTAGTGGTGACGTTCCACTGAAAGCTGGGAAGGAAGCTGGGTGCTTCACAGTTGTCCTTCTCCAGGCACGTTTCCTCATGTCCAGCATAGAGAAGGCAATGGTTAGAAGGCCTAAAAAACGCGTTGTGGTGGAATCCATGTGCAGCTAAGCTCTGCTGGTGGCCTCCAGTTCCTAAAGTCAGGGCAACGATGGATAGGAATAAGATCACCAGAGATGCCCATTGTACCCAAGAGAGCTGTCGCCTGGAGTAGACAAAAAGACCACCACATTGGCAGAAATTAAATGACAGAAAAACAAGTCCTATAAAACACACAGAAGACACCATGCCACAGATAACAAGACAGAGACAAGCACAAAAGAGTCTTTCTTTTTCAGTATCAATAATAAAATGCCTAAAGGCAGTGTGCTTTGCCCTACGTTAAGGAGACTCCAGCTTAGCAAACACAGGGGTGCAGGAGGGAGAATTCTGTACAGATAATTTAAGGAAAGACTTTCAAAATCATGTCAGTTCTAAACCCTGACTGCCTAACAAATAAATGCAACTCTTCTATAAGGGAAGAGAGTTCTGATGAAAGGGAGTTCTTCCGAAGGAAGACAAAGACAGTCACACAATTTGCATTCAATTCAGAATAGCAACAGATTAGAAAGTAATATTGTTAATCATGAAACATGAGATTTAACGCACAAATGAGGGTATCTAAACCTGAATCTTAATTCTGACCATCTAGTAATTACACAACTATAATTTTGGTTTCTTTCCATTACAGATGACTGAATTGGGAGAGGTGTAAGATACTATTTCCAGCACTTCCGTAAGCAGAACAAAGCCATCTCTCCAAGCTGGTACAATCACAAGGAAACAGAATTAGCCTCATTGACAGACAGAGAAAAATTCAGCATAATTTCTTCAATCAGGCTAGAGTGATGAAATATGACATTTGCTTTAATAAGCACTACTTACTTTAGCACTATTCTGAAGAGAAGAGCTGTTGTTATAATGACAAAGTTTGAGAAGAGTACAGCCATTGCCTATAAAGAAAAGCAGGGGAACAAAGTTACTCCAGACACACAGTGATCATTAAAAGACCACCTGCTCAGGAGGTTCTCCATTTTGCCAGGAATCACAGGGGAAAGGATCACGTTGGAACGGAACTTTCTTCCTTACCCAAGTAGTAAAAATGAACAAACAAAGAAAACTACAAACCTCCTGTCTAATTTGCGAATAGCCTATACTAATGATACTGCTATAACCCCTTGTCATGATCCCAAGCTGCAAACACCTTGAAATCGGGATTGTCTTTTCAGGATTTTGCACCAGCTCACAGGCACTTAGATCTATGTGATTTATTATTTATGTTTGTTTTATCATGATAATGACATAATTTCAGCAAATCCTTACAAAGTATAACTAGATGTACAGGCTGTGTTTTTTATGAGACCACTTTAACCAAGCCAAACCAAATGGCTTTAAGAAAGCAATTGTGTTTATGTGGTATTTCAAACACCACGCTTTGCTAATGGTACAGACATTATAGTTGAATTTTCATCCCAAAGCAAAAAAAGCCCTATACATGTTTTTTTAAGGTGTCAAGACAGTTTATTTGAATTAGACTTTCCCAGCTAAGTTCTTTTCCAGACTCTGTCCTGCCCCTGCCAGAAACACTAATATTAATCTTTAATGCTAAGCAGCAGTAGCCACAGTATTTTATAGTGAGCACTAACCATCTGTATCCATTTAACTTCAAACAGATTTTGAACAAAAAAGAAGCCCAATACTGTAAACAGAAAGTATAAACACTGCATTATTTCTTAAGAATATATGTAAAATCATCCACAAAAGCCTGAACATAGCTCGGGAAAGGGTTAATTATGCTCCATGTTTAAAGGCAGTTACCATAAACAAATGTAAAAATTAGGAGTCAAACATTTCTTTTTCTCCCGTCCTCCCTCCCTACTAGGCTCACTTACACTGGGGTGGTCATCTTTGGAATTAGTAAAGAAAGAAAACACATCATCAAGTCAACACATGAAGTTACATGGAGACACTTGTGACAGTTGCATAGAAAAAGTGTAACAAAACAGGTAAATGCATTGGAAGAGAAACAGAAGGAATAAAAAAGAACAAAAATGAAAACAAAGAAAAGAAAATGCCATAAACTTCTCTAGTGCTTAAGGAATTCAGTCTATTTCTAAATCACTTAAAAATGAGAAATCCCAAGGTGACCGTCCTGAGAGCTGTAAAACAAAAATCAACGGGCAGCAGAATGGAAAGGGCTAGCTGGTCATATCAGTGATTTACCTGCAAAACTTGTCCTGCCTACTTTACAACCACTGATTGTTGAAGAGCAGTGTTATGACTCAGACATTTGGAAGATATTTTATTCAGTATGCATATACTTACAGGCTGGAGGTAGGAGAGGACACCGAAGACAATCAGGTTATCCAAAAAGTAAAGGAAGGCAGGAATTGACCATTTCATGGAATTACAAAAATTCTTCCAGGAAAGACACTCAAAGTGATGATCCGAACAACCCTCTGAAAGGAAAAGAAACAAATAAGATATTCCTCTTACCACCGAAAGCCCATTCCAATCCCTTCACAACAGAACACATATCACTATTCTGATTCTACGAATACTATTTGACTAAAAAAGCCCAGATACCACAGCCCTCTGGCAACATATGGGACAGACCCAAGGCAGAGCGCACAGCCAGAGCAGCAAGTCATCTCTATGGGCATTTACCTCATTCCTTCAGCAGAGAAACCACCAAGGAACCTTCTACCCCCAGCAGAGTATTTGTTCACTGGCAACAAAAATGAGATCATCAATCATTCCTTAAGGGCCAGAAAGCATCCCAAAAACACCGTGCAATAGATCATTATTATGTAACTTTCTGATAATCATCAATCATGTCTAGATCTGAAACAATGACCCATACTACAGACCCCTTCATTTACTACCCAAAAGGCAACCAGTAGTGTTAGAGACACAAAAATAAATCAGAAGTCAGTATTTGTATCACACAGCACACAATCTAGGTAAAAACAGAAGATATGCCAAGAAAGCACAAAGAAAGGACAAGGCACAAAGAGTGTGATTTGCTTAGGTATTTAGAACACGTAACTTAAAAAGAAGATTGTGTTAAACTTTAGACTGCGCTAGAGTCGATGACAAAAGAACTTTGTTAGCAGAGACTTAAGACTACACAATGTTATCTAATTCTCTTCTGGAATGCCAAGATACTGAGTTCAGCAAAACTCAGATGTCTAGAAATAAAGAAAAAAAAGAAAGAAGAAGAAAGGAAAAATAGAAAAAGGAAAAGATTTAAGAAAATATGAACCACTGTAAACCATATTCACTCTCTTATTTGTATCTGTCCTAAACGTCAGATAAGAGTTTCATTAGCCTACTGGAGTCATGACTGCTACATGGAGAAGTGGATGGAGCTAGCGTTTGAATTGAAGATAAAATGACAGAGTCCGCAGTGCCTCACATTTCCTTCAGATTTAAAGATATGTCCTCCAGTGTTTTGAAATGCTGTGAAATTCACTTCTCATCCTTTTTTACATCAGGACAGATGTTGTACAAGTATTAATGCAAGGGGACCTGCAGTACAAAACCTGTAGTCAATGAAACCCAACACTACTTTTCCGTAATAGAAGGCAGTCCCGATATTTCTCTTCACAACATTACACTGAATTGTAGCAGCACTTTTGAAGAAAAGTGACCAGAATGCCAGAAGATAAAGACCTCTCAACATTAAATAAGCTTTTGTCTAGAACTTCTGCAAAAATATCTTTGAGCTGATTCATGTCATCCTAGCCTAAGCCTGTATTAACTCTGAAAAAGTTAGGCTGCATCAGGAAGCTAGGGTTCCTGATTTAGCTTTCTTGCCCTGATTTCAGCTATCATATAAATAACTCAGGAGGACTTGAATTTACAGCATAAATTATATATAAATTGTATAATATATAATTATTATATATATAATTTATATAGAGAGCATTAATTTTATATATATGCACACACACACACACACATATATATATATAAATTATATATATTTAATTTAGTTATAATTTCACATGCAAGACACAATCCCAGCAAACATTACCAGCAGTACCTACTGCAGGCTACTGTAAGTGAAGCTGTCACAGAAGGAAAATTAAAGTATTTAAAGTACAGGAAATGCCAAAGTCAGCACATAGGAATGATTTTACACATATGTACTTACCTTTTTTCTTAACCCATAGTGCCAATATCACACACAACACCAGTTTTACCACTTCAGAACACATGTTCACTGTTGTAGGAAGGTAATCATATTTATTATCTGTGGGATTCAACAAATTATAATGAATACACAATCAGATTCTGCATCTAGACTGCACAAATAAAGCAAGAAACCATTTAAATCCCTCCAGTTATACTTTTAGCTACTTTTCACAAAAGGCCATGTCAGCACTTATATCTTAAATACCCCCTCTTTGATGATACACAACTTCCTGAATATTCCCTTTTTGGGGCTGAAATTCTTCCCGGCTTGGCCTCAGTTTGCAGTAGAACGGTTTGGAAGAGGCCAAGGGCACTGCAGATCTAAAAGATTTTTTGAAAGCCAGTGCTTTTCCCAAAAATAGCAATATGCTATTTTTTTGCCATAACAAAAAGGCTTTTTTTTTAAAATTAAAAACCATTTCAAACACACATTGCTAATACCTTCTGACTGAAGGAACAGGGACATCAAGAGAGTTACCACATCTAAACAATTATATCACTTTCCTCTCAACCTGTTGTGAAACAGGTTTAGTCAAGATATGCATAGTTGATAGTGCTTACACAATAACTTGGTTTTGGTAAATGAGTTCTAGGGTAACACAATGCCCGATGTTTTAAGGGTGGATATCCACATGGAAGAAGAAAGCACCTTGCAACTTCATGTTAGACCCAAAGATGGCACAGGCATTTCCATTATAGAAAACTCACTGCCAATTTACGTAACGGAAAGAGCATTCTAAAAGCTCTACAGGTAGAGAACTATATTGTGGGACATCTATTTTATCACAAAGGCCAAGTCTTTCTCATCTGGGATACACTGTGTGTTCATTGCTCAACACCACCTTCGTTAGTGGAATACTTCATTAGGAGGATTCGGCTTGAGCCCAGTGCAATAAACACTCCTCCTAATAGGAAGGTATGGATGGTTGTCTTGGAGCAAAACACACGTCGACTCCGGCACTTGGTCTCCATTCTGCTGTCAATGCCCTTTGAACAACAAAATGAAAACACGATAGGAACAGTACTTCCAGAAGGTGATAAGACATGGTGAAACATATATATTTGATTGTATTTTATCCTGTATAAACTTGGAAAGTGGAGTAAAAGCATCACCACGTGAAGTTACTATTAATAATTTATCCAGCCCCAAGTTTGGGGCAGGTGGTTTTCGGGAGCGGGGAAAAGCCTCTCGCTGTCCCCGTGCTCACCGCTGCCGCGGACCGTTACGCGGCGGGCGGGGCGTCCGTTAACGGCCGCCGCGGGGTCCGGGGCGCAGTTCCGCCCAGGGAGGGAGGGGAGACGAGGGCGCTTCCCACGCGGCCCCCGGAGCGCCCCAGGACGGGGAGGCCAGAGAGGGACACGAGAGGCTACCGAGGCCGAGGGACTGCCCCACCTCCGCCC
>JAWLRI010000031.1:10126285-10136524 GCA_034781795.1 Crypturellus tataupa
TCAGACTGGAGAAGAGATTACTTAAGAGGAGATCTTATCAATGCATCTAAATATCTGAAGGGAGAGTGTAAAGAAGTTGGGGCCAGACTCTTTTTGGTGGCACCCAGTGGCAGGCTGAGAAGCAAAAGGCATGAACTGAAACCCAGGAAGCTTTGTCTGAAGTTAAGGAAAACTTAGGTGACCCTACTTGAGCTGAGGGGTTGGATTAGATGGTCTCCAGAGGCCCTTTCCAATTTCAACTGGTCTGTGATTTTGTGATTCAGAAAGCAATATGACCTTAATGAAGGGAAAAATCTGTCAAGGCTTTTGAGGATGAAGTTATTGTTTCTGAATTAGAAAGTCCCTAGGCAACTTACTACTGGAATATTTTATCGAAGTGCTGCTAGATGCTTTCTCTGGCCTCCTCCTTGTGCTTGATGGACAAGAAGCAAGTCTAGGCAGGCTCTTGGTTTGATGCAATAACAACATTCTTGTATTTTATGAATTAATATGCTCCCTGCTAGTGACCTTGAGCTTATTTTTTGTTTTTGTTCGCAAGATTTGGGGGATTAAAAATAAATGCAGCTCCTAGTATAATTGGTGTTTTTGAAGGAATATCAGGTGAGCTGAATGTGGTGGGGGGGAAGCATAAGAGACTGACTAGGAAGGAACATGATTAATCAGAGCAAAGGAGAAAAGAAACTATGAAGCTGTGGCTTGATTTAGAGCTCTTGGAAGCCCTGCTAATGAATTGGTTGGGAAGAAATTTATGTTGATAGATGCAAATTTTGAAGATATATGAGAATGACAGCTGTAGTTGTTAGTTAGGTGCCAGTGCTGTGAAATCTCTTATTAAAGAAGTTGTCTCACGCTGCTTAAATCTTGAAGCATTAAATATATTCTTTTCTTCCCTAAACTGAGCTATTCCATTTCCTTAATTTACTCAAGTTTACAACTGATAAGATCTATGATGGCAATGTTTAGCTAGCTCTACTGCTGTTGCTTTGCTACATGGTACAATGATTGTGTAATGTGGGATATTTAGATGATGCTAAACTCACTTGGCTGTCTGTGTCATATATCCTCATAACCTGTGTCAAAGACAAGCTTTGAAATGGAGGAATTTCACTGTTGGCTTCTTGAAATTGCTTCTCTTTTGTGTAGTCACTTTAAACTCTTCATTTGGGAGCCCTGGTGGAAGTTGTATGTCTTGTCAGCATTTTTATATTTATTTCTTATGATAGTGGGAGAAACTCAACTTCCTGCATTAATTGTCTGCAAGCTGAATTAATCAAAGTTTTTCAGGGGACTACAAATGAGATACCCAGCTAGTTAACCACTAAACATATCTACAACTAGGTATGAGTTCCTTATGTTAATTCCAAGAGTTTATTTTCAGCTGTTGTGGAATAGTTGGTAATAGGCTTTTAAGGTCTTAGTTCTTTCCTTCCTGTAAGTGTACTCTGAGTACCTGCAAGGAATTGGGTTGAGACAACTACAAGGACCACTGAATCGTACATCATAAGGTTAACTGAGGGTCCTTGCAGATTCTGAAAGCTTTAAGTAAAGATGTCTGATTTTTTTTCTATGTACTTGTTTCATATGTAAAGAGTTATAGACACTGTCCCAAACTTATAGATAATTTCACTTAAAAGTGCCCCACTCTAAGGAGGGTTTTTTGTTTTTTGCTGTGCAGCCTAAAAGCCCTGTGGAAGCCTCTGCTTTTTGTGAACTGAGATGGCAGGGGGAAGATGGCACCAGTCACTTTTTTCTTTTTTTTTTCTTTTTTTTTGTTCCATATGTCAGGGGGCCCTTATTTTTGACATTTACTTTCTGATGACATGCATTTTATTTCCAGTAGAAGCACAGGTAATGTTAGTTTGATAGCTGGGCTGAATTCCCGTGTGAAGTTTTGTCATTTCTGCTGCCTGAAAAAAATTCTTTGACTAAAGGCTTGAGTCACTTTCAAAGTTGAAGGGGAGCTTTGATTAGAACCTGAACACCTTCAGTGTGTGCATAAAGGGACATTTAATCTGTCAAAAGATGGGCTTCCTTTCAATAAGAACAACAGTGTATGGCTGACTTAAAGCAATATAAGGGGCTATTCATGCTTCAACTACCTCAGTAGTCAGTGGATATACCACAAAGTGCAGTAGTTTTAGTAGATGTTTCAAATGTCTGATTTATTTGATAGCTCAACGGGTTCTGAAACAAGCACTGGTGAGCATGTAATATTTGCAGTTATCTTGAATAAAGATGACCAGTTACCTGGGGCTATGATAGGTTTGCTTTTTTCTTCCTTTTTTTTTCTTTTTTGATCATGAGTAAAATCTTCATCAGAAGTAAAGAAATTTATTTCTAGATAGCTCAGTCCTTAAATTACATTTCTCCCAAGGTTATCTTATTTCTTTTAATTTTTGTGGGGGGGAGGAAAATGTGCACTTCATGTTAATTCCTCAAAATTTTCTTAGAGAAGGAAACTGAAAACAGGAAACAAATTTTTGAGAGGTTATAAAACACTTCAGAAGCCTCTAATGTGTAACTGGAGGACTACAAGAATTACTGTCATGGGGGCTGATGCAGGTTAGAAATCTGTCCTTTGAAAGATGGCAAAAATGAATGTCATTGGGATGTTAGTAAGACTTACTATGCTGAACCAGGATTCTGTAAAATAATTCTAATGGTCATAACATGACCTGCCTTTTTGAGCAGTACAAAAAAATGCCCCATCATTGCAGAAGAGGTCAGAGCTTAGATTTTGATAGTGGCCAGGTTTCTGTGTCAAAGCAGCTGCCTCTGGCAGTTGATATGATGAGCATGTTCAGCAGAGGCATCATGAGGAGCTTGTGGAATTGGAATCAACTGTGAAGCCTAGCTGGTTTGTAAGGAAGAACAGCATAACAAATGAGAAATGCTGAGCTTTGGTATTTCTCCAGACTTGCATGTTCCTGTTTACAGCGTGTTTTTGGAGACTTCGCAACAACTTCCTTCCTTCTGTTCCTAGTCAGCATGATTAGCTTAGGGCGTAGATTTTTAAATGCCAATTATTAGTCATCTGTGTAGGTTTGCATCAAAGTATCAAAGCATGTTCAGTAAGTTACGTGCTCAACAGTCTGCCTTGCGCTTAGTAAGCACCTTGGTTATTTCAGGATTAGTATTTTGAACTAACATTGTTAAATAACTTGCAATATTATTAGAAAAGTTGTAGATAAAAAGTAAAGATCAATTACATACCTTGGAGATTTTGTTGTTTATTTGTTTTAAATGAGTTGGCTATACAGTGATTCTCTTCTCTGAGTTGCTACACTTTTCATCTCGCTACTAGTGGGGTATAAAAGCTACACTGAAAGCAAAACTATTACTTCTGGACTTTATTAAGAACTATTTATTCTTAGTTTATTAAGAACTATTAAACTATTTGAAGTTATAACTGTGGCACCAGAGGCTTCTGTATCATGAATCAGTACCAGAAAAACAGTTCTGAGTCCACACAGGATTCATTTAGCTCTAACTTTACTAGGAAACTCAGAAGTGTTTACTGTCTCTTAAATTCTGTAAATTTAAGAGTGTAGCAGAGAAATTAACAAAGTTGCAACAGTTTCCAGGCATCCTCTTCAGGAATCAACTGGGAACTTCTGGTGGCCTGATGGTGATAAGGAGGAATCAGCTTCAGGAGATTTAGCTGGTAGCCTTTTCAAATGAATTTAACAAATTACACTAGTGAGAAGCACACTGTTTTTTCTCTCATTATGGTACTGTATCTAGATTGTAGCATAGAGCATCTTTCTGTGTTTTTGCAGAGGCAAGAATCTGACAGATAGCATGTTGTATTCATTGCTTAGTAATAATTTTCAGTTATTTGAGGGGCTATTATCCTAGTGAACCTAGTAAAAAATAAAGTTTCTTCCTGCTGCTGCTAAAGTAAACCACCCTAAACTATTTAATTAGCACAAGACCTGATCTTATGGAGTAGTTGCTTTTCTTTTAAATACCTTAATTGTTCCTGGTTTTTGTTCCTTTTTTGTTTGTTTGTCTTTTTTAGACATGCAGAAGTGATGAAGAAAATAATAGAGACTGTTGCAGAAGGCGGAGGAGAACTTGGAGTTCACATGTATCCTTTTTGATAACTGCATGGTATTTTTTAGAGATTTGCTGCAGTTTAAGTTGCAAATCTGTGCCTCGGGTTCCTAAACTAGAATGCTGTGCTATGAAAGTAATCAACTTGAGCCGTGCTTACCATAGTGGGTGGGATGAGCACCTTTGTGCAACAGACTCAGCTAATCAGTTGTCTGGAAAGAGAAAAGGGGAGTAGGGGCCACAGGGGAAAGTAGTAAAGGTTGAAAAGACTGCTGCTGCTATAGTAGATTGAGTTCTGATACACAGCTTCTGAAAGGAGTGGAGATCCTGTTATTTTTTAAACTGCAAATGGGCAGTGTTTGAAAGAGCTTATTCATAAAACATTCAGCTAACAGAAGAGCACTGAAAATGACTAAAATGATTCTGAACATTCTAATTGCGAGGCATTGCTGATGTTCTTTTAGTGAAGTGACTGTTCTTAAATTGTAATAATTGATGCAGAGCTTTCTGACTGAAGTAACCTCCATGGTAGGAGCAAGTAGGTCCATTCAAAATAGTGATCTAGCAACTTTTGCTCCTAGAAAGCAGCTGGGGGTTGGATTGGGTGTTGCTGAGCACTTAAAGGTTGAATCAGAAAGATTCATATTCACTCTGCAAGTTCAGACTTGCTCAAATGATGCAGTAAGCAACTGAACCTGAACTGAAAAATAAAATTCCTGAGTAGTTCATGTCATTCATTTCTCAGTGGTTAGAAATAGCTTATTTACAAGATCTTGCCTTTTTTTTCCCTATTTTTAAATCTGGGTTTGCTTATGGGTCGTTCCTAAGCTTATTATCATCCAGTTTGGGTTTGCTGAGTGATGTGCCAAAATGGTAGGATTTACTTCTATCCAATACTGATATAACCAATTTATTTTTGAGGTGGCTATCTGCTGTAGTCCCAAGTGGGCATTTTATAGTTATCAGACATAGCCTGCAAGTTCAGCCCCAATGTGTTTTCCAAGGTGACTCGCACAAAGCAGGACTGGGAAGGTCTTCCTCACAATGGCAGACTGCTCAGCTTAATAAAGGTGCTCTATTTTCCCTCATCAACAGGAAGGAGCCCTTCCAAAGGATGGTTGAGAATAGCAGCCTTTTTCTTCTTCTGAGTTTCTGAAACAGTCTGAGGAGCCTGACTTCCCCTGCAGCTCCAGGAAGGTAGCTAGCAATTAGCCTTGCAAGGTGCAAATTTACCTTGGCAAAATATTACATTTTGTGTATCAGTACAAAATATTCCTTGTGCATATGGAGATATAAATACTGAAGTGTGGTTTTAATAAGACCTACTGAAAATCGTTGCGTAAAGCAGAGAAATTCAACTGAAGTTAGCGTAAAACAGTAAGGTTCAAGTGTTTGGGCAAGCATCAGATATTGTTACCATAATTCTGTTGGCTTAATTCTTGAGTGTCTAAAATAAGTGTTAGTTTACCATGAGCAGGAAGTACTGGTGAACAGGCCATTTCAGTGTGATGTGTGGTGTGTTTTTTTGTTGTCTTTTTAATGCAATTTCTAGTTATTGTCTCTTTTCCTTAATTAGAAACTCAGGTATCTTCTTATTTTTCTAAAATTTGTACAAGCAGTCATTCCAACAATAGAATATGACTACACAAGGCACTTTACAATGTAACTAGAATGAGAAGTTCAATTCTGCTCATCAAATCTTGTTTTTTTTAATAATCCATACATGTGACTTATTCCGCATTATACACAATTTCTGTAATTCTAACCTTTTATCAAGTTGATGCATTAAAATAAATTGTTCCATTACCAGCCTTTTAATAAAAATCTTTGTGTGGAGTAAATAAATCACTTTCGTTCCTATACGCATGCTGCACTAAGAGGTGGAATTTCTTTCTCAATCATTTTCAGCTTCTTTTCAACAAAACACTATAGCTTCTTGTTATCAGAAGGTAGCTTTAGCTTTGTTACTAAGATGATTCCTGAAAATGTATTTTTTATTATTATTGTGTTAATTCCCTCACCCTATTTTAAATTTGTGTGAGCTACCTTTTTTTCCTAGTTAAGAACACTGTGTTCAGCATATTTACCTGTAACTGGAAATCAGGTTTGAGAGCTCAAAGAAAAGAATTGACAATTAATTTATGAAAATTCATGTTAAACTAAACTAACTTGTAACTACCAGTATTTGAAAGTTCTTGCCAAAGCGTTAAGTGCAAATCTGCAGTAAGTGTAAATTTGAGATGACTAAACAAAAATGGGATACTAATACATAGCCTGCTCGCCTTATAATAAAAGCAAGAATGATCTTCTGGCACAATTTCAGCCCCAAGGGGAGAGAAGACTGCCGTGGTAGAACTGGGTTCAATCATGATCACTAGTCTCTACTTCAGCTACTTTAATTGATAATTTTATAGCACTGTTTCTATATTTAGGTAATTATGTGCTTAGATACTACAGATAGACCTTGGGCTTAACCTCTATTTTCTAAGAACACAGGCAGCCACTTTCTTCTCCCACACAAATACACTCTAAAATACAACCATTTTCCATTAATAAAAGCAAAACTACCATATTAAGTTCACTTAAGAAACCCTGCTCGGCTTTCAGGTCAGCGTCTTTCTCACAGACATCCAACTTGGATTCCAAAATGCGCTATGTGCCATCAGGTTTCTAGAACTGTCTGACTTTTGGATAGAAAAGTTGACACCCCCGGCCCCCATGTTGACTGTCCTCTGTACTGTGCTTTCTTATGAGTTTGCAATCAAGTTTCAGCTACTACACTTAAATCAGCATTCTTCTTTTGATATCCATTTTGCCTTTCCTCTTTTTGGATAATATCTTAGGCAATACTTGCATAAGTAAAGAGTAAAGCTAGTGGAAACCTGTTAAAACTTAACTACACCCACTGAGTCATGCAATAAATTTTTCCTATCAGACACATTTCAAACACATTTTGTCCTTTTTGAAGGACAGGAAGGAAGTAGCTACCCTCCACCCAGCAAATAGGGTTTGGGAGGGTGAGGAAGAAAGGAGAGTCTTAAAATAACCAGCATTGATAGATTTTTTTTTTTTCTTTCTGTTTTGTTAGAATTTTTTGAAGCCTCTTCCCTAAAAGCAGCCTGTCCTTCTCCTTGGGCAAGGTGAATTTCATTGGCCTTTCTTCACCAGGAAGGTCTTCCAGGAAGGTCTTTCGCTGGTCTCCCACGTATGTTGGAGGCTGCAAATATCACATTCATCCTTGTTAGTTTACTAATGGAAGTGGCATGATTATACATTTTTAACTAGTGAAAGTCATCTTCTCTGACCTTAGCATTAAAAAGGGACAGCAGAATTAGTTTCCATCCACTCCATAGTGTCTAATGTCTTGTGTTGTGTTTGCCATAGGCATCGCAAAATGCAATTGACGTGTGAAAATGAGTGTGTCCTTGTGACGGAGTGTGTTGCTCTGTGTGATTAGATACATGCTGGGTTGGACCTTAGCTGACAAAGTTGACCTTGGTGCACCTGCAGTGTGTACATGCTTCCTTTTCTTGTTTGGGGTTAGTATTAAAAATTCCTGGTAGAATGAAGGTTGCCTAAGGCTTCTCATTAATTGCCTGATTTGTGCCTCCACTTCAACAAGGTTCTTGGAGTTCTGCTTTGCTGGAGCTTCTTACCCACTGTTCATCTGTGCCTTCTAAATAGCTCTCCCTTGATCTTAAACTTTTCTGAGGGTGATTTAGTTTATCGGTGCTGCAGTGAGGACCAGTGTGGAATTTTGGTTCCACTGAATTTGCATCCAAGATTTACCATAGAGAATGTGTTATGATGTGAAAGGGATAATCTTGCAGAGATTAAAATGGCTATCACAAGCTGTACTGCCAAGCTCTTAGTTTAAATGAAAAGCTTCAAAAATGTATTAAAAAACCCTTACATTTCCAGTGAAAAGTACCAGGAACCAGTGAAAAAAACAGGAACCAAAAATTACAAAGCAATGACTTGATTGTTTCTGTATTTAGACTTCTGAAACCCTATTCCAGATATTAAATGTAAGAAATGAAGGATGGAAATAATTATAGAATTGTAAAGGTTGGAAAAGATCTTCAAGATCATCAAGTCCAACCATAAGCCCTGTTAAAGAATGAGGGGAACTTCCAATTTGTCCTTCTGTTGCTGCCTTTTTAGGTGTAGAAGAGCAGAGCTTGTTCAACTATTTGCCAATGAATGGTGTGGTCAGTTGCTAAAGAACTCAAATAGCTTGATTTTTGTTTGGGTATTGGAAGCTCCCTAGGCAAAAATGTAACATAGTGTCTTATTAGGCTTATAACTTACTCATTTCATTATTTCCTGTATCTAAAAATAATCTTATTTACTAGTAACTGAATCACAATTGTCCTACTATTTTCTTTTTAAGGCTATTGACGTGTAGAACTATATGAAAGAAGAAAAAGTTAATTTACTCATGAAATATTATACCTGTTATATGTATATGTACATCTAATTAATTTATAGGAGTGTCACTTTGTTCATACAACCCAACGAGGGCATTGTGTGAACATATTTTGGACACTGAAGATACTACTGTTTTAATTTCCTGCAGAAAGACTGCTTCGCTAAATCTGTTGTTAAAGTGACTTCTTATGAAGGTGGTTAGTCATAGCAACACCTCTGTATTTAGCGTGTTATATAAGCCTAGGCAAACAGGATTCTCTTGATATAGAAGTCAAAATGGGATACAGAAAATATATATATGTAGACCAAGAACAAAACTCAGTTTCTTTTTGGCAAAAAAGAGCAAAAGAGATTTTGTTTGAGACACTGCAAAATTGAGGCAAATGTTTTTAATGTAGTTTTTGAGGAAAGGAAGTTGACTTAGCCTTCTCTCTTTTCTTCCTTAAACTAAAAAACCTTTCAGATCAAAAGGCAGTGGTATCGGATAAACTTGTTAAATCATTTAAGCTAATTTTTGCAATATTTGCAAAATTCTTTTTTTTCCTGTTTCCCTGAAACATTCCACTCTGATCAAGGACTCTTGTTTTTTTCCTGAGAAAGAACGTATTTAGAAAACCTGAATGTGTGTAGGCTTCAGTCAGTATGATGCTCTGTCTTCTGAAGCCTTTAGCATCAGACCAGCCTAAAATGCTGCTACTCTGCGTTTTTACTTTCCTGAAGTATTACATATGACCGCACATTCACAATATGTTCTTACATGTGCTGCCATCAAATAGAAAATCTACCTAGGTTAAACAGATTGATAGCCAAAAAAAACTTTGGAGTTTCTGGCCACCTGTAGTTTTTCCCTCATTGTGTGTTTTTTATTGTGATACATCTGCTTTGAACTTCTAAAAGGAGTCATTTCACAAAGTCGTCTTTCTTGGCTTGAGTATGTTCTTGCAGAAGTGATGGTACTTACCTGATTGCTTCCGTTCTGAGTTATGCCTGGTAGATTTGGTAAGTGCCCCTTCTGTCTTTTACCTACATTGAGAAGCACGTGTTTACTACTGGGCAATAATTAACTCCCTGTTTGCCCATGAAAGTCCTTTCGCCCTCCGCTAAGCGAAGTGTGCTTGCTGGGCACGTTGCGTATTGATCCATGTGTGTGTGCATGTGTGTGCGTGCACGCACACGCAGAGGGCAAGGGGGACAGAGCTGAGTGTGGGTGTGATGGCAACCAATTCAGTAATTACTGCGTGCCTTTCTTCTCTCCACTAGTGCTCTCTCGATCACTGCGGTACCATTGTTAAAACTGAGGACAGCCATCAGAATATGGCAGAAGTATTTGTGATGAAGTAGGATCAAGTTTGTGATTGGTCCTATTCTGGAATCTGCACAAAGTTGCGAATCACCCCTTTTATTCAGCTTTAAAGAACCATATAATCTTGGTTTCCAAGACTCGGCCTAAGCTACACAATGTATAAAGCTGGCAGTGCCAGTTAGTGTCAAAGAACAAACTTCATGAGAGTAGCATTTTACTGCATGGCCTTTTCAGTATGTCTTCATACATAGCAAAGCAAGAAACAAGACAAAACAGCTGACAATCTTTTTCCGAAGTTAGAAGATGGGGACCTGCTTTTAATGTTGAAAAGTGCTACTCTTTTTTTATTTTCTCTCTGTACTTTTCCTTTAGCATTTAAACATCAATACCTTCCAAAGGTAATGCTTAGCTTTAGGAATTACATTGTTCATGGTGCTACACAATGTGTT
>JAWLRI010000031.1:10136624-10152161 GCA_034781795.1 Crypturellus tataupa
TTAGGAAGGAACATGGACAATTTGTAATCCCCCCTTACTTGGCTTTTGCCCACAAATTATTTTGATATAAATTAAGCTTAAAACACGGGACAAAAAATAAATAAGGATAAAATAAGTTAGCCGCACATGTAGTATTGTTTCATTCTGTATTTTTTTGTTATTGTCCAGAAAAAGTTAAGATCATGTCTCTCTCTCTTTCTCTCCATATATATATGCATATAGGTGAAAATGCTCGTTGTCTTGGAAGACATCAACCTGAAAAATGTGTTTTCTATTTCATGTGATAACCAACATCTAGTAGATAACACTATGCTAACTAAAAAGGTTTTCTGTTTGTAAAAGACTTTCATCATGCCAGACAGAGGATTTATATCCTCTGCAAGCATTAAAAAGCATTATTCTTACAAGCATTAAAAGCTAATAGTCAGGTGAAAAAGTTCTGCTCTTTGCACTATTAATAATGATTTTCAGAACACTGGGGAACTTCCCAAAGCCTGGAAGAGAATGTGGTACAATATATATATTTTTTAAATAGATTGACCCAGATAATTTCACAAATAATTTCAGACCTCTTAGCATTACAGTAATCCTGAGAGAGTGGGGATGTTAGTAGAAAATAAAGGAATAACTGAATAAGACCTTTTGTTCTCAAAGGTTTAAAGAAGGGTAAAGAATCAGTGTAGTTTAATGGAGAATAGATCTGGCTAATTTGCTGTTCCTCTTTAGAAGTATCAGTATTATCAACCAAGCTTTTGAAAGTAATTATGTGGATGTCATGCATTTTCATTCCTTTTACTATTTGATTGGATGTGCACAATATGTCTAGTAATGAATTTGAAAAAGACAAGAAAATCATTAAATGGTTAAAAGACAAGTAACTAATAGCAGCTTTGATGATTCCCAATTGTAAAACAAGGGGTTTTAAGCAGGTATCCTGTGTTAATTCTTGGACTAGAATATACTAACTTTTTGTTACAGCAAATAATTAAACATTAGACTCCTGCCTATAATAAAGATTTGAAATTCAAACACATGGTTCATCAAACAGAATCAAAGGATGGCTTGGTCAAATGGGTTTTAGTTAGGTCTTATCAGTCAGTCACATAGGAACACAAGAAGGTCTTCAAATCCCTGAATGTGAAGGAGTTTAGAAACAGCCCTGTCCAATGAGTCGAATGGGTGGAGCCTGGAACAGGAAATGTATCAGTTTCTTAACAGAGATGCATGATATTTTCTAGGTGCTTCTCCGTAGATGTTAAGAATTGGAATTGGGCAAGCTGACTTAAAGATGCTTTAGGTGTGATTTTATGTTAGCATTGTCATGGAGTGTCTGGCATTTCTGCAACTGGTATACCTCATCAGTTCTGAACATTATTCTAAAAGAAATTGTTCAACTGCATAGAAGGGCTTTTCTGGTTTTCATTTTTCCTTCCCTTTTCCTTTTCCTTTTGTTGTTCTGCTTTTAATGCACCTTATGGGATCTTTCTTGCCACTAGTCAGGCTCATTAGTGTTAAGTTCTTGTCCAGTCTTGAAAGAGATCCTGACCTATTCGACCAAGCCAGAAATGAGACTGGGGCAGAGTAGAAATGAGGCAGATACTATAACTTACCGCTTAAAAATCATTGAAGCACTAAGGGTTGTGGTGGGATCTCCAATCAAAACAATAATTAATTAGTACAGAAATGTGGTTGGACTGACTTTATATAACTTTTTGGCATCAATATCTGAACACATGTGGTCTAACCTACTTTTTGCTAGATCATGGATTTTGACTACCTTTTGTACATGTTTGTGTCAAAGGAGCTCTTGGGTACAAATGATTTGCTCCATGCAGAAACAATCAAAGATTTTTTAACATTCATTTCAATATGCTGCCTTGAAACTTTTTGTGGTGCTTCTACTCATGCTGTCCAGGTGATCATGGTTCTTTTCAGGTTTAGGTACTAAATTACCACTAGTGGCAAGAAACATTTAGTTTTTCATCCATGTTTCTCAAAACTAATCCCTGTCTCTCTTAAAGCTACCGGGTGCTTGTTTGGATGGAATTATCATGCAGGCTGTAAGGCTATTCTGCTCTTGAAGTATGTACCAAATATAGAAATTATTAGGTTTTGTTTCAAAGTAGTCTGAGGAAATTTCATCTTCATTTTTGTCTGGATATGAAATGAAATTACTTCGATTAAGGCTTTTAGATCTTTTTTTTTTCTTAAAAATGTAAGCAAAACCTTATTGAAAACATTGTAACCTTCTGCTTACCAAAAAAAAATTATTTTTCCAATAATTTCAGTCTAGATAAAAGTCAACAATTTTCTAGCTGATCTGGCAAACTGCTCAGGAGGGAGAGGAACATCTTTTTGTTGATACGGTTGGCATTTATGATTAGGTCATCAAAAGGCATTTTATTAATTTTTGTGTTGATAAATTTCAGCAGATCCTGATGAAGACAAATTAAGAAGGATTCTGACTGTCGGCAATCTTTGGGCTGGTCTGAGAATGGCTCATTAGCCATTATTTGATACAGTAGATGCTTGGGACAGAGCTGCAGTTGACTTTATGTTTGGAAAGTTTACTGAATTGGTATCATAAGGTAACGACATGAGGTAACCTGAACTAAATTTGAGCTGGCAATCTAGCTCCATATCCAGCTATAGCCCCTGGACGTAATCCAGCATCATTTTGCTGTCTCAGGTTGCTTAGATTTTAGGGCAAGTGGCATCTAGGCATAGAAAATGTGCCCCTTTGCTTCTTAAGCATGTAAACCAAACATCTAGGTAATTGCTTTTGACCTCTAGCTATCTTGCTGCTCCAACAGATGATGACTTAACTATAGCTTGTAGTGGGACTGAAGCTGCCTCTCGTTGATGCTTGTGCCTCAGTGAAAATCATGTGGAGGAGGGGAGGGAAGGGAACAAGTTTACACAGCTTTTTATCTCTATTGGATCCCTCTCAGCAAGGGGAGGAGGAGGTGAAAAGCAGTGACCTGAGCATAGCGAACACTGTGGCTGCCTTGCATCATAATTATTTCATTTCAGAGGGGAAGTTGGGAGCAGCAACAGCAATAAAAGCGGCCGTTTCCGCCTCGTCCTCCAGAGCAACATCAGTGGGTATCTGCATCATGACACTCCATTGCGTGCACCTTCTGCTCTTGCTGCTGCTTGGTTCGTGGTGGCCAGATTCAGAGAAACGTGTGGTGGGAGCTGCGAAGATCAGGGAGCACTATGTCGCTGCCCAGATCACTAGCTGGACCTACAAGCCGCAGTCTGAGGAAAAGTCCAGGTAACAAAGTTCAAGATAAGGAGGATGAAACTTGTCCTCTCTTGTGACAGAAAGTGTTTTTTGAGTTTCCTGCAGCATTTTAGAGCCCAGGAGGACTTTAGAGCCTGATCTGTTGACTTCAAAGGAACTGTGTATCTTTGAACAGCATGATCTGAACTACAGCCAATGAAGTATTAAAAACTTGTTTTTACTTACTTGATTAGTTCTCAGTATTACTTTGGTTTCAGAGCTGTTTTGTTTAATTTTTTCCAGGACTTGCTTTTGTATGTGTTTTTCCTTTTATTTTTTATTTTTGCCTTTTTTTTTCGTGTCAATATTTTGAGGTATACAAAATTTTGGGCAGTGTTATGTTGAACCTCACTTTGGTAGGATTTTGGAAACTTTTCAGATTTTGATATTTAGCTGCAGGCATAAACAGCTTCTAGTTTGGATGCCATCACTTTCACTTTGGAGCCTGATGAACTTTGGAACCAGCTGCTGCTATTTCTGAGTTGTTCAGTAGTTTTTGTGAAATATTTTTCCTGAGTTTGCCTGAGCAAAGGTTGTAGGGTCAAGCACTGCTGTACTGTACTAATTGCAAATCTTTTGATTGCACTGCAGAGTGACCAGTCTACATTCACACAGCAAGCAAGCAAGCATATAAAATACGTTCTTGTAAAATCAATATGATGATAAGCAGTGCATGTGCAATGCTGTGCCTGGCAAAACTTTGATCTAATTTAGGATTTTGTTTAAATTAGGCTGGAAATTTATCGCTGAGGCTATGTTCACTGTAGTCACCATAGACAGCTTTTTTTTTTGTTCAGGAAGTGGCACAAAATGGGAGTGAATATTCTCTCATCCCATGGCAACACTACTGAGTTTTATATGGGTGGGTTGTTTGTCTTCTGCATTTGGGTTTAGTTTGCAGGTTTTTTTATTTTGTTTTTAATGAGGATTGATCTTGTATTTTTGAATATTATTGGAAAATACATTTCCAGTTTCCATATTTAAATTTCCTAAATATCCCTTTTCCAAGACTAATTAAAATGACATTCCCATGATTTCTATAATTCCTCTTTGTAAATTCAGTACAAGTGGTATGAGCATAATGACAAAGTGGTGAGATAGAAGAAAATATGTTTGAATGTAGGAAACCAAATACCCTTTAAGTAGTGACCTGGGCATGTGAATTTAGTATTTAGATCTTCATTCTCAATTGCACTGAATGCATCAGTGTAAGCATGAACTGCTATTTCTCTAAACATCACATAGTGGATAGATGGAGTTCATGCTGTAAAAATCAACAGCCGGTCTCAGTTCAACCTCAATTTAAATATTATATGATTAGATAGGAGTTTTTCATAGTGTGCCTATGGAGCTATCTCACATAAGTGAGATATGGTGTAGTCCATATCCTGAAGACATCTAATGCACTTTCCAGAATTTCTGGATCTAATAGTCTGGATCTTCAAAGACTCTTGGTTATGTAATGCACTCTGATTTCAGCTGAAGATGAATTTCTAAATACAGTTTAAGAATATGACAATTTACTGGGAATAGATTCTTCCCAAACCATTTTCTTAATTTTCCTGGGTTTCATTTTTATTTACTGCAGATCATAGAAGTGTGGGCAGGTCACTGCTTTTCTCTGAGCCTCAGTCTTTTGATCTTCATAGAGGTTTATTGGTTACCATGTGTAAGTGATATTTATAAGGTACTTCAAAGTAAAAAATTATTATTTGTGCATACACTGCTGCTAATCCCAAGACTGAAGGTTATGCAACCAGACCTGATCGTGTAGCTGGAGACTTTTGAAATGCTAGTAACTTAAGTATTCGGTTCCTATAGCTCTATAATTGGCATTGATAAATTTCCACCTCATAGTCTGATATGCATTGAACATTGACATATTAGGACAGGATTACATATCACACCCTCTCCTTAAGAGTAAAATCAAATCTTGTCAATGTTGTCAAAGAGAGCAGAATGGATGGAAACAGGTACTACTACTGCTGGATTTGGTTAGTGTGAGTGTCTCAGAGGGATTTATAACTTTACAGAAAGAGATTGTCTCCTTATGGAACCCGAATGTCACTGTGAAGGAGCCTCTTCACAGAGGAGAGCCTCTCTGTCCATGTCCAGCCTATCCACTTTCCACTTTCAAATATGTACCTTGTTTAACTGAAAAGGCAATAAATATATATATAAAAAAAGCAAGTGGACTTTCTGTTGGATCCAACAATAGCAAATACTACGGAAATAACCAACATATGTAAAACTAAATACATGCCACTCTCCCTCCAGCCCTCATTTCTTTTTTACTTCCATTCCAGACTTGTTGCATGCTGTTTTCCTTCTGCTTGCCTTTGTGATTTCCAAACTATAGTGGTCAGTCTGTGTGGGTGTGTGTATGTGTGTGTGTGTACAAGAGAGAACAAGAGGGACAGGGAAGCATTAATAAGTTTAAGGACAACTGCCATGCTTCCCAGAAAGCAATTTTCTGACTTGCTGTGAGTGCCTTAAATGTTGTCAGGAAAGTTTTGTGTTTGTCTTGAAAGCTCAGCAGCTGCTGATGCTTGCTACTGATGCCATTGTAGAATCTTTGTTATGAGTCTTAAAGCTCAAGCATGGGGTTGAGTAAAGAAAAATCTAGGTTTGTCTAGCTGCTCTGTCAGATTCACTTTCTGAGATATCTGCTAAAAGCATTGCCATCTCTGAGAAGCTTCGACCTTTGCAATTTTTATCGTGACTCTTTTGGTTTCAGATTGGCACATTCAGATCCTGTGTTTAAGAAAATTGCTTACAGAGAATATGAAGTGGATTTTAAAAGAGAAAAACCAGCAAATAAATTTGCAGGTAAACTGAAAGGAAATGTTCTGAGATGTTTTTTTTTTTTTGCTTGATGCTTGTCTTAAAGCCAATAACAAACTAAACAACCTGCTTGTATTGTGCGTTGTTTTGCACACCAACCAGACAGAGGCAGAATATGAGATATCTACACTAGCCCTTTGAGAGGCCATAAAGAATTTGGTTTTCGAAAATTTGGTGCTTGATGCTATCTGCAAATCAGTTGCACAATACAGAGATTTTTTTCTTTCATTTTCTGCATCTGGTGAGTCTCCCCTTGCATGTTTAGAATTGTGCAGAACAGTGACAGTGACAATGCTATGAATTCACTTGGAAAGCGCCTCAGGCCTGAGTCTGGACATATTTCTGATAGATCAGTGGTAAGGAAAAGACAGCTGTTAGGATGGGTGTGAAAGACATTCCTTTGCGTTTACCATGTGTTACTGCTTGAAGATACTTTAGATAGACGGGGACAGGTTCTCATGCCATCCAGAAGTATGGTACTTTTATTTTTATATACTTATGCAGGGTTTTTTTGCTCTGCAGCTCCTTTACCTTAACAAGTAGAATGACTTTAGGTATTTAGCCACTTAAATTTCAAAACAAATATGTGTGAAGTTGATGCTATCAAAGTGTTACAAGTCAGCCTGGAAGGTCTTGTCTATGATTTGATTCCTTCCACTTTTGACAGTTCTCCCATCTTTTCTGAAACTGCTCTTTTCTTCCCAGAGAAATAAATTTACAAAATGGTTTTACAAAGAAAGACACCAACAGGGCCATGGTTGTCGTAGCAGCTTACTTACAATACTTTTTTTTTGCAATGCAGTACTACTGCAGGCAGTAAGCATACAAGGCCATCTTAAAATCGGTGCCTAAAGTAACATGCAACATGGAACTGGTTATGTCTTTAGATGTCACTCTGATTGAAAGATCCTTGGTCTGCGACTTCTGTCACTGAGAGTGCTACTCAAACTAACGTGCTTGAACGCCTTTCTGAACTTTTAGACGTGAAAATGTCTGCCTTCCTAAAAGTATCTGCTTAAATTGTGTGTAAAGGATTCCTAGAAATTCCTAATCATCTTCAAAATGAACTTTTTGGTAGATTTCTGAGAAATAAGTATCTGGAAATTAACCTTTTTTCCAGATCTACCATTTTCCTGAGATTTTAATTTTAGAGTTCTTTTTAGCTTTAGTTGCCAAACACACACAATTTAGAGCATTATTGACTAAGAGCTGTAGGTGCTAAATTCCCACGTGTCTTTCTACAAGTAAATCTTCATTGTGATACTGTCACATTCTTTGCCCATGTTTTGTGCAATGTGTACTTTAAAAGAGTTCCTGTTCCCTGCTGGAAAGGTATCTTCCTTTCATTAAACACACTGTTTTTCTGGTGTTTTCCTCTCTCTCTATCGTTAATAACTGCAGGACTTCTGGGACCAACTCTGCATGCCGAAGTGGGAGATACTTTAGTAGTTCACTTTAAGAACATGGCTGACAAAGCACTCAGCATTCATCCCCAAGGCATAGCCTACAACAAGAAGGCTGAAGGTAAGTACTATAAAAACTCCATGTTTTGTTCTTTTGTTTGTAGGCTACTGCATGAAATGCAGAGAGGGCCCCACAATGTTTGGAGATGGGTAGCACAAATGTGTAGCACCTGTTGATGAAGCATGGCTTAGAACTTCACACCCCTTGTTGGCTTCTTTCTTGTTCTTCAGTGTAGTACTTGGAAGAGTGTTGTCTGGCATGTGTATTCTCCCGACCAGCTTCCTGCCTGTGTTTGGTTGTTAGCAACCCGAGGAAGCAAATGTGTTTCGTATTTCCCAGCAGGAGCTGAACTTGTTTGGATAGTACTAATACAACTCGATGGTCTTCTAGTTTACCGCAGAGGTTGAGTCCCACATGGGTAGAATTAGCAGGTTTCTAAACACTCAATTTCATGCTGTCCAACCACTTCATCTAAAAATCAATTTAAGAGTGGAACTCAATTATGATGTTGGAAAAAGTATTAGGCAGAATGCCAAAAATTGCAATTACCACGGGAGGTAAAGCATCTTGATGTAGTGAACTTCTGTAGTTCTGCAGGGCTGCAAAGAGAACCTGAGCCGGGTATAGAGACTGACTCTCACACTAGAGAACACATCTTCATGTAAGGAAAAGCAGCTTCAACTCTGGGAATTTGTGACAGGCCTTCCCCCACAATAGCATAGAAGTTACTGTGTTTTTCCAGCCTAAACTGAGCAGGATGAAGACATGAATCCAGTGCTCCTGCTTCTCATAGAAAGAGTTTTAATTGTGGCTGTTAATGGCAAGGAAGGGAATGACCCCGCAAAAGTATTAATGTTGAGTGGTATTAATGTTCTTTGGGGTCTTTGGACTTTTCATTGGCTGTGCAGGTTTTAGTGAAGGAGGAGGCAGAATCTTTTAAACTTTTAAAGTTTTGCAGGACAACACTGATGTAGAAATGAAGAAGAAAATACTGAGAAAGTCCTTCATGAGCTCATCAGTATGCTGCATGAGGGTCTGACAACTTTGTGAACTTTGAAACGAGGAGTTGACTAGATGTTTGCAAAGCAAGTGAACTTCAGGACATTATCTTGCAGTAAACATCCACAAAGATTTCAGAGGACGTATCCTGTAATTGCAAAATATTCTATTTTAGTAAATATAAACACTTAAATTTGGATTAAAAATTCCAAATTCCTTGCAATAGTTTACATCAAGGCATTAGTGATAAAGGCAGGTGACACTGTAGATAATGTCATTCTAATACTCAACATTTTATTCCCAACTTTGTGGTGTTTTGCCCCTGGAGCTCTCATTTAGGCTAGTGGAAGGAGAGCATAACATGTAAGTTGAAAGTTCGATGGCTGCCCCAGCACAGAGTGAGTCTGAATGACTGTCTGTGGTCGGTGGATTTCCCTGCCCTAGGTGCTGAGCCAGAGCTTTGATCAGGAGTTTGCAGATTATTGCCTGACAATGATGAAACTGCTTGAAATGTTTTGAATCCTAGAAAAACATGCAAGAAATACTAATATTCTGAAGGATTAGGAAGTAAAAGTATGTTCTGTTTTCAAATGACTAGAGAACTAGTTGGAATTTACATTTTTTTTCTTAGTCTTTTTTGGGGGCTGGCTTTCAGGGTGTTTATTCAAGGGTTTGTTCATTGTGTGGGTACAAAAGGAGCTTTTCATTTCATGGGGTTGAATAGAACATATGCTATGTGCTAAGTGATAGGCAATTCCATTGGACTGTTCTGTTGATTTGCCTTTTGCATCTAGAGTTGTGATGACAACTTTGTGATCCTACATTTTTGTTGGATATCACAGGCATAGATTAGCATCCGTGATGTTATTGCCATTTAGATTTGCAGTGCACCTAAAGTATAAGGCAACAAGGCAACACAGACCTGCACAATGTCTGGCTTTACTGGGGATAATCAGAAAGCTGACCAAGTTGGCAGTTAGTATTCAACCTCCACAGAGTATCAGTGAGCAGAAGCTGAAGCTTCATGACATCCTAACCACAGTCAGGCTAGTAAAGAGCCCCACCTTTTGGCAGTAATGATGAATTTTGACTAAGAAATTTCGACTGGGTAAGAAACGGGAGAGTGAGATAGATGCCTTTCTTGATATTCTTCTCATTCACAACATGAGTGGGATCTGGAGTCATCCCAATGAAGCTGAAATATGATATAGGCAAGAAATAGATCAAGCTTTTTTCATAGCAATTACAAAAAGATGTTTGATGTACTTTATTTGCTCTCCTTCATGCCATCGCACTGCATGGCTTTTTTTCTTGGCAGGTTCCCTGTATGATGACAGAACATCAGCTGTGGAAAAACGAGATGATGTTGTGCTTCCAGGCCAGATCTACACATATGTGTGGGGTATTACTGAAGAAGTTGGGCCAAGAGAAGCCGACCTTCCATGTCTCACTTATGCCTATTATTCCCATGAGAATATGACAATGGATTTTAACTCTGGTCTGATTGGAGCATTGCTTATCTGTAGGAAAGGTAATGAAACACTCTGTGTAACAGGTATCAGCTCTAAGGTAAAGTGGCATCATTTTTAATAAAATTAAGGTTGTATGATAGTGAAGGAAAGTATATTATTTTATTTTCCACATATTTACATATAGCACAAAGAAAGTGGTTTTCAGTATTTTTTCTTTTAGATGTTAATATTCTAAATAATTGCTTTTATGTAGATTAGTCCTCTAATTATAGGATGCTTAGATAGTGCTATCAATAGACAGTTGTCTACATTAACTGCATTTTCAATTGCTTACCTTTTAACAATTGCGTATTAAATACATGACTTCAAGTGTCCCTATTCAGAATATGTTTTTTTTAAACTTCACTTGAAATGACTCAACCACTCCAGAGAATAAGGATAGGAAATACTCTTTGCTTTACTCAGGTCTTTTAAAGCCTCCCTGATCAAGAGGTTGTAGCTCCCTCTTTTTTTAACAAGGATTTGGATCTCAGATTTGAATCTTTCCAGTATTTCGAATAGATCTAAATTAGAACAAATTCATGGGTATATTGTGGGCTGGGTTGAGATGGATCAATTTAATCACTAGCTTAAGTACAGTTTGAGCATCTGCTTCTATCTAGAACATTAGCATATGCATATCTACTGAAACTTTTAAAATTTCTGGACAGGATTTCTTTGGCTAACCACTGTCCAGTCAAATGGAGAAAACGAAAGCCAAGGCAGGCAAGATATTGTACATGTGTAAAAAGCCTGACACATTATGAGCAGCATAGATGGTATAACCTGAGCAGGTTATAAACAAGGAGCTTTCGAGGTAAAGCACTGTTGGAACACTCTTTGCGTGATAAATCCTCTGTGCAAAAAAGCTGGGCTTTGTAGCCTCTCGTAAATAAACAGGATTGCATTAGAGGTAACTAATTCCACTGCCAGTGTTTCTTCCTAACTAGAATAATCCACAAGTTGCCAAGTTTTGTAGTTCCTGCTTTCCAAAAGGACACCTATTTTAGTCTTGAATTATGTAAATTTATTTAAAGGAGCAAAGAGAACTTTCTGATGTGAACAAAATTTAGAGAACTAGTGAAATCAGACCTTATTTTTGTGACAGATACTTATATGTCCGAAAGATTGGTAGAAATCACACCTGTATCACAAACTTTACTAGATAACATCTTATACTTGATTCAGTTTTGCAGTATTTGTCAAAGTCTTTCCTATATAAAGATTATTTGTTGAGAGGTCTGTTTTAAGCATTGTAAAGGAGTTGATGACCTCTGTGCAGTACTTGAAAAGGCAGAATTTGCACTGCAGATGACTCTTATCACAGTTTTTCTCTTTCCTTGTAGTCCAAGAGGAGAGGTTAGGGTCTGAATGGGAGCACAAGAATATTCTGCTCTTCCATTCATTAAGGTGATCCCTGCAACACATAGCCAGAATTCCCTGAGGCAATTGCTTAATCTTCTCTCAGACAGATTTTCAGTTTCATGGTTACCTAACCCAAGAGCATTTTCAGAAACCAATTCACTTTATGACAATACTTAAAATCATTTCAGCTCAGGCTCAGTCACTACCCACTAAGAGCTGAAAAGAGAACAAAGAGGAGGGAAGCTCCCTAAGTACAAATGAACGCCACTGCACTGTGCTGTGGGAACTGCTTCACTTCTCACCTGTGGTTTCTCCTTCATAGGAAGCCTGAAGGAGGATGGGTCACAGAGACTTTTCAGCAGGGAATACGTGCTGATGTTTGGTGTGTTTGATGAAAGCAAAAGTTGTCAAAAGGCATCCTCACAGACATCAGCACTGAAGTACACAATTAATGGCTATGCTGATGGGACGTTACCAGGTACAGTCAAGCATATGCAACTTGAAATAAGCACTAATGGAGATTGAATATTACATTTCTTTGCTTTGTGCAGGAGAACAGGGATGGGTAGGAATGGGATAGAGCTTTTTTTATAACATGGCCATAAATGTCTGAATTCCAGAGAGAAATCCTGAGAGGCTAGAAAGACATCATGCCATTTTGCTGGTGCGTTTAAAGAACAGGATTACTAACTTAAAAAAAATAAGAAATCCCTCTGAGAATTCCTGTGAGGCTAGAAAGATATCATGCCATTTTGCTGATGTGTTCAAAGAACAGGATTACTAACTTAAAAAAATTAAAAATCCCTCTTTCTTTGTTCAGCTGATGAGGAGAAGGTGATGTAGTTAATTAAATTGCTGGTTCTAGAGCACCTGGAATGCATCAGATGGGAAGCTACCTTCAGGTGGAAAGTCATTTAACATTCAATCAGGCAATTAAGTCGGAGAACTAGGAAGGTGGGAATGGGACTATTCTGTTGTCAGTACTTTCCCCATGTTTTCCTAATTAACTGTTTTCATACGGCTCCCTAGTCCATAGAGCACATTTAAAAATTTCTTGGAGTTTTGTTGTTTCTCTGAATAAATATCATCGGATAGGGTAGTTACTTCCATTAAATTCAATCTTATTCTTTAATTTGGTTCCTTGCCAAATAAGGACAGTTCTGGTGTCTGAAATAGCCTCTTGCTTTTCTGCCTTCTTCTCCAGTTCCATATAAGTCAGGTTGTTACTTGCATGTAAGATTTAGACATCTGGTATTCTACTGACTTTAGAGGACCTGAATCTTGTTCTCCTTTCTTTTTCAGATTTAGAGGCTTGTGCCTATGACAACATTAGTTGGCATTTGATAGGAATGAGTTCCAAGCCAGAAATTTTCTCCATTCATATCAATGGCCAGGCCATGCAGCAAAGAAATCATCGAATTTCTACTGTTAACCTCGTGGGAGGGGCATCAACCACAGTAAACATGACGGTCAGTGAAGAAGGAAGGTGGCTGATCTCTTCTCTTGTCCAGAAGCATCTGCAAGGCAAGGAAACACATATTTACTCAACAGTTTAAGGGGCTGTACTTTTGTTCTGTGTGTCCCAAAGGGCGTCTTCTTTTTGCAATGATGTAGTTACTGTGTTTCAGATTGTTGGTATACTAAGAAACCACTGGAGGTAGGGCGTTCTGTTGGAATTAAAACTGCAGGACAAAGTAAAACGCATCATTATCAGTGGCTTTACTGCAATGAGTCAGAATTCCAGCTATTAAATCTCTGGGTTGTGTTCAGGTAAGCAGCTTTGTAAAGAGGGTATGGAATCACCTGTTTCGTGAGAAACTGAGCACTTTCAGCTGACGATGACTCAATCTGATGAAAATATTTGCTGTTCATCTCTTGAAAGCAGGGAATTATTTCATCTGCTTATTTCAAATAGTACTAGTTGAATGAGCTGCTGTATTCCACTTCATTGATAGGGGCTTTTTAAAAGGTCCCAGCCTACATGCTTACAGGCCTTTCAAGTCTGAAAAGATGATGCTCATAAGAACCAATGCTTGCAAGCAGCCTAAACTAAAGAAATAAAAAATGCAGTGGAAGTGGCAAGTATGTAAAAAGCGAAAAATCATTGTGGTTCTCTGCTTCTTTTCAATTAGCTGGACTGCATGGTTACCTCAGTATAAAAAGCTGTGAGGACAAAGAGGTGAAGAAGAAGAGCCTCTCCTTTAGAGAACGCCTTATAGTCAAGAATTGGGACTATTTCATTGCTGCCGAAGAAATTATTTGGGATTATGCCCCAAATATCCCAGACAATCTTGATAGGTAAAATAATACTTTGTCAACCTAATATGAAGTATTAACTTGAAATCACAGAGTAATTTAGGGTGTAGGAGACTGCTCCATCTCAAGTGGAGAGTGGTCATCTCACCCAAACTCACGCTCTGAAAATAGCCAACTTGAATGTTAGCTCCATCTGCGAAGTTAGACCAACTGCATAAAGGCTTGTCTAGCTGAGTTTTTCAATACCTCCAAAGATAGCTGCTTCACCACCTTTCTGGGCACCTGTTCAAACTAACTGTTAAAAAATGTTTTCCTTCTATCTAGTCAGATTTTTCTGTGCTGCAGCTTGTGCCCATTGCATCTCATCCTTTCACTCTTTACAGCTCTGAGGAGAGTTTGGTTCTATTTTGTGTGTAACCTCATGTTACGTAGCTGAAGATATAAATAAGATGCTCCCTTAACCCTTTCTTCTCTAGGCAAAAAAAAAACCCTCAGTTTCTGCTCTCATCCTCTAACCTGACTCTCCACTGGACTCCCTCCAGCATATTAACATCTTATGCTAGGAAGCCCCAAACTGTACTCCTTTTTATACCTCTAATAGGAAGCCCAAAACATGAAAATGACCTAGGAAATACCCTATCTAGCATGCAAAGCTAATTTCTAAAGAGAAAAGGAGGGAGGGAATTCTTCTAGAGAGCAGGAATTTTAAAAAGGTCAGTATAATAAAGTGTTCAGGGAGTGAGAGAAAGAAGGGTCTCTAAAATAAAATGATCTTTGCATGACATGAAGAGCAGCTGCCGTAAAAGCCTAAGTAAATAAGTGTATTGAGATATTTTCTTCAATGAGTCTCCAAGACAAACAAGGTAATGGCTCCTGGCACACAGTGCCGCTGATGCCTTGTAGGGACAGATCTGTGCTATGACAGCACCTCCCTGGAGTAGTGTTGGCGCTTGCCATTCATGGGTCAACTATAGAACCTCTTAATTATCAGATGAACTGAAACTGTTGACTCTTCAAGCTAATGTCCATAGGAACCTTTAAACATTCAAGCAGGAGAAGAAAAAATCCTAGGTCTATATGGAGTTACAGTTACATACACCTCTTTAATTTACAAAAGCTATATTTTCATATCCCTCTTAAGTAGTGCTCTTCCTTTCATACAATCACTTCCCTTCTCATTTATTCTTGGACTCTACCTGGCATGCTTGTGTGTCTCCCTTTTTCTTTTTCTTTCTTTTTTTTCCTCTTTCCCTGCTAATTACATTAAATGGATGGTCATGGCATCAGTTACTATCTCTGCACTTTGATTTTTCTATTCTGTTCAGAATTACAGACCACAGATTTATTCCTGTTCACAAACCTTTCAGGACCACTTTTAGTGGTCCTTTTAAAGGACCACTAACCAAGGCAAACATATCATTCTGTGTTGTGTTATTGTCGAGTTCTTAGCTTGGTTTTGTTCAGCATTGAGAATTCTGATATTCTTAAACTCTTAAGTATAACACAATTTACTGTATGGTGCTTGACGAGATTAAGGCTATATGAGCACTGTTACTGACTCTCCTGGAATCTTTGATATTTTAAGCTCCTATATGAGGAGAGCAGTTAAATACTGCTAACTCATCTTGAAAATGTGGCTACCACTTGAGTTTCTGTTTCTTCCTGTGCCAGATGGGCTCGGGATTCGGCAATCCAAGGACAAAAAATGGATTTAATGACAATGACTCATTTAATCAAAACAACATAGATACAAGTACAAAGAATAAGAATCGGTTAGTACACGTGAATGCAAAAAGGTTACTTACTGAATAA
>JAWLRI010000031.1:10152261-10178764 GCA_034781795.1 Crypturellus tataupa
AAGGTCTGGATTTTGTTTCACACAATGCTTATTTATGACTCTACAGATCATAAAAATTTTCCATCTCCAATACACTTCCTTGCATCTATACTTTATTAAACTCAACAAAACTTCTGATACTGAATTGTTGTACATGATCCTCTACCCTCACCCTCATTTGCCTTTTTTCCCCAAGTACTGAATTTTATACCTTTTTTTTTCTTATTTTCTTTTTTGACTAGCAATTCTGCATTCTAGTAATGTCACTATTCAGATTGTTGATCCTTTGTCTTTTTCTTCATTTTCAAGACACTATAAAGCACAGCACTTGGACAACTTCTCAAATCTCATAGGTAAAAAATATAAAAAGGCTGTTTTCAGGCAGTATACAGATGCAAGCTTCACCAAGCGTCTGGAAAGTCCTCGACCTAAGGAAACTGGAATTTTGGGACCTATTATCAGAGCTCAACTCAATGACAAAGTCAAAGTAAGAAATTATTTATAATATCGCAACTTTTCTGTTAGGCAAAAACTCGTAAGACCTAATTTGATTTTTTTTTTAATGAAATAATATAGATAATGTTGTGAAAATTGTGACCATACCATTAAAAGGTATGGCCACAAGTGACAGACTTAAGGTTTCTCTCTAATTCCTTTGGTTGTCTTTCATTTTACACCATAAACGCATTTCATTCACATTCTTTAAAAAGAATATTAATATGTGGAAGCTAGTCCAAAATAAAGAAGCTTATGTACAGCTGGACTTCTCAAGAGATTCAGAGCTGAGATTAAGCTTCATGAGCCTCTCATTCCTAATGTTGTTACTTTTCTGGCCCTTTTAGACAGTGTTACTGACTTTTCATAGTTAGAAGTTCTTTCATGGAGTTATCAAATGACAATACAAAGCATTTTCATTAAAAGCTTGTACTGCTCTTTTGCAGTCACATCCTCTTGCCCTTCTCTTGTCTGTTAGTGATACATCATAAAGCTTCGTGACCCTTACTTGCCTCTGTGTTTCTGGCTTTGAATTTAGCACAATGTTTCTTCTCTTCTCTCTTTTTTTTTTTTTTTTTTTTTTTTGTTTGATACAGAATAGGCAGGAGAGTTTGCCTTTCCTTTGCACTTCCCCTTTGGGTCTTAGAAGCTGAGAAAATAAATGTATATGTATTTAGTCATTTTTCTCTTGATTGAATGATCTTCAATGTAGAAGATTATTAGGAATTTTAATCAATAACTTCATACTCTTTAAGGCAAAATATGCCTGGCAGCTGGAAGAAAACTTTGCTTTTAGATTTACTAGACAGAAAAAGCTGAACCTCACTCCATGAGGTCTACCAAACCTAGTAGCAGGAGTATCCTGCTAGATATCAGCAGCATTTGGACTGTAGATAGTATTACGAGATGGTATTTTAAGGCATCCAGGCTGAAACCAAACAAATTCTACTATAGCCAGAACTTTTAGTAAAGTAGTTGGGTAAGAATTTTCTGAATACTAAAATCACTCCTTTTCATCATTTCCCTATCAATGTAGATTGTATTCAAAAATAAGGCCAGTCGACCTTACAGCATTTACTTCCATGGCGTGACACTGTCAAAGAAAGCGGAAGGAGCTAATTATCCTCCGGATACCACCACAGGTAAGAAATGAATAGGTTAAATTTTACATGCCACTAGCTGTTGTGAAGGGTTTCACTGGTCTGAAGGGGTGGTTGTGGACAGAGCTGCAGGCCTGGGGAGCTGAAGTTTCTATTCTCCATTTACTACCTTGTATTGCCTTATAGAGAAACAAAGGTATTATATGCAAAACATTGACACTGGTGTCTTGTTTTTCTATTCTTACGTTAATTATAGAGAGACTAGGCTGAGCTTTGGTTATGTTGAATTAGCTTCAAATGATAAAACCACATTGATTTAATTTAAAACTATAATCTGACACTCTCCAAAGATCTGGCACAAAGTTTTTGTCATCATTGTTCTTTCTCCCTCTTCATTTTTCCTTCAGGAAACAGCACCCAGAGTGCAGGAGTTCAGCCGGGAGAGATCTACACTTATGAATGGAGAATTGCTGACACAGATCAACCCACTGCACATGATGCCCAGTGTATTACAAGGCTGTACCACAGTGCTGTAGACATAGAGAGAGATGTAGCCTCTGGACTCATTGGCCCACTTCTGATTTGTAAAAGTCAATCACTGACCCAGAAGGGTGTGCAGGTAACATGTCTGGCAACATCACAGAGACAGATTCTGTTCCTTAATATAACTTGAACTATGATGGAGTTTTGGTTCTGCTTATCCTCTGCTTAATGTGCTGCAGAAGAGCCATTAAACTAATAGGTTTCTGAAGAAATAATTTGAAGAAACAGTTCTGTCATTGTCCACAGTGGGTAAAGGAATCACATTCTGATTTTCTTAGCAAAGGTAACAGTTCAACAAGAACTGAGCCAGATTTGAAACTCTGGTTCTAGACTTGATAATAAATAAACTTCCTTGCCTCTATTACACCCTCACACTTTAAAGACATTTGGATCTGAGCTGGCCCTTCTCCATTAACAGTTTCAACCCCAAAAGTTTCAACCCGCTGAATCCACAGCAATATAAACAAGATTAAGGCATTATGGGAGAGGAGTTCTCTTTTCCATCCATGGAAATCTTGTTTGGCAGAGGCTTGAGTGTTACTTGAGAGAAAAACTGTTGTATGATTATATTTAGGTCAAACCACGTGGCCTTTTACGGAGAGGCCAACCCCACGCCACGCGTGCATCGGCAGTACTAGTGGCTCACGCAGCGTGCCGCCCTGTGTTGGCTACACCAGGAGCAGTGTCTCCTTGAAGTCCTGACACCATCGTCCCTCTCTCTTAGTCCCTGCATTTTTCTTACCTCAATGGTGGTAGAGCTTATTGCTTGCATATGGATAGTAGATTTGGGTCCTTAATGCTTATCACTGCTTGTAACCGCTGTGTTGGTTGTCTTTCAGAAAAAAGCAGATGGGGAGCAGCAGGCAGTGTTTGCTGTGTTTGATGAAAACAAGAGCTGGTACCTAGAGGATAACATCAGGGAATACTGCAGCCACCCTGCCAGTGTTAAAAGGAATGACCCCAAGTTCTATAACTCGAACATAATGCACAGTGAGTGGGAAATCAAGCTGAAGATTGTGAAAACTCATGTGAGCCTAAGCATTCAATGACTGTTCATAGGTAGTGCACACAGGGAATTCTCCTGAGGGACAGGGACTGTCTAACCAGGACAGGCACTACTGTGAGGTAGTGTATGCTTACAGTGTTTTAGGGACTGCACGAGCTTTGGGCTCTGAAGGAAAGGCAAGGGTTAGTCACCTTGGACACAATAGCATCCTGCTGACGAGATAGTATCTCCAGAGCTGGTGTCTTCATCAAGGCTGTTGTGATTTCAGCCCTGGGCCAGTGTGTCTTATGGTACAAATGTGAGTCCAGTTCAGTGCAGTGATATTCAAGAACATAAAATTTTAAAATTCTGGGTCTTTAACTTTTAAACTGGTGAGGCATGAAAATATTTTGACCACTTTTGTTTTGCTCTCTTCTTAGCAATAAATGGCTATGTGTCTGACAGCAGTGAAATACTTGGATTTTGCCAAGATAACGTGGTTCGGTGGCACTTTTCCAGTGTTGGCACTCATGATGAGATTGTCTCTGTTCGTCTTTCTGGGCACTCTTTTCTGTATCAAGGGAAATATGAAGACGTGCTGAACCTTTTCCCAATGAGCGGAGAATCAGTCACAGTAGAAATGGACAATGTTGGTAAGTGGCAAGACTGCAGTGTCTATTTCATTGCTCCTTTAAGAGTTTCTTTAATTTCTAGTCCATATGGATTTATCCAAGTAGGAAAGCTTTTTGGATAAACACAGTAACAGAAAATCTTGAATAATTATCCAAAGTGATTGATGTGTATGGAGTTTTGTTGTCCACGCAAACTTGGTGCATATCAGGGTTGTATACTAGACTGTGACTTCTTTTTTTTTTTTTTTAACTTTTTCACCCCACGTTTAAGATTAGAGGGTTAGCAGTGGTCATTTGAAAGCAATTCTAAAATTACACATAGGAACAGGGCTACATTAATTCCACTGATGATTCACAACTTTGTTACATACTTTTCCATCCTAAGATTCACAACTCCAAAGAACTCCATCTGATGCCACTAAGGGAAACAGATTTTATATTTTTCTGTGTAGATCCTGGTTTCAAATGGAGAACTTAAGTTCTAACTTAAAGATTTTAATAAGTCCTCCAAAAACTAGTCATTTAGATGCTCAGATTGTCAGCTTCATGTTTTGTGTCCGACTTGAATCTCAGTTACTTCAGTATTCATTTAAAGACTGTCCTGATTTTTAATCATTCAAAGAGTTTTAAAAGACAATGTGCTTGTGAAATGTTTGTGATTGTTATCTCAGAAAATGTTTGTTGTAGACAGAATTGTTTTTTTCTGTGACATTGCATACGACATTAAGGATAGATAATATTTAAACATTTTACTCGACGACAACAACAACAACAACAAAATTAGATCAAGATCTAAAAGAGGATATTTTATGTCATTTTCTTTCTGCTTCTTTTATGACATATGTTTAGGCTCATGTCCTATGAACTTAATATTTTGAAAAGTGCTCCTGAGCTTCTGCTGAGGCAGGAGCTGTGGAGACAAATCCAACAACTTACCCTAACCATTTCTGTGATGGGCAAGGTTAACTCCCATAAATAATGCATATTAGGAAAACATTTTTTATTTCAATTGCAGGTACTTGGCTTTTAGCCTCCTGGGGTACCTCAGAGATGAGTTACGGCATGAGGCTGAGATTCAGAGATGCCAGATGTGACTATGAGGAAGAGTACGCATATGAAGTGTTGGATTTTGATTCTGACAGGATGCATAAGAATGCTATTTCCACCTCAACTGAAGATGAGGGAATCATAGATGAAGAGGACTTGGCTTATCAGGACCACCTGGCAAATATTTACTCCATCCGAAGCTCCAGGAAGTCGGAAGGCAATGAAGAAACACAAAACCTTACAGCATTGGCCTATGAAGACTACTCTGGCACTGACACTCCAAATTCTGAGGTGGTTTATGGTTCAGAGCTAACATCTGTAAAGAGTAATGAATCTGTAAATTCTTATATGTTCTTAGAAAGTCATCCTCTTCCCTTCACTAAGACTGAAACATTCCAGCCAAATTGCACATCAGCCCCAGCAGAAGAGGATGTGTTTTTGACTAGCACAAGCAATGAAAAGCCTGACTTGGTATTTGAGACTAGAAGCCAAAGCAATTATGAGGTAGATCATAGTAACATGTCTGCAGGTGAGCACTTGTTGAGTGATGAGGTAGTCCAAATGGAAGTTGCAGAAGAGCTTCCAACTGATGGAAGGGACAATATTTTTTTTTCAGGAGAACATCAGGAGGAAAGCACAGAAAGAGGAAATGATAACACTGATCATAACAGGGAACAACGAAACTCACTGGCTGCAAAGTTTTACTCTGTCCAAAAGATGAATGCCCTTCTACATCATATACGAAAGAAGAATGTCTCATTCTCTGACAAGACAGATGCACCCCCTTCCATGCATCATCTGGAGAACAGATCCCATGTACCCATGGGAAGTGACCAACTTCCGAGTGATTATGATGATGAAGAGGAAGAGGAGGAAACTGAGATGGGAAATGTGATGCATGCGGTTAACTTGACACTTGCTTTGGAACTCACTGTAGAAAGAAACGAATCCAATGCATATGGCCTCTCTGGGTTCAACCTATCCAAAGATAAACAAGCAGACACTTCTTTAGATCATCCATTAGGTAATATAAATCCTAATTCCAATCCTACAATAGTGAAGAATTTATTGGAAACATCATTGCCCAGGACTGTCAAGTATTCATCTAAAATGACAAATGAGGAATGGAATTTGGTCTCTGCAAAGGAGAGAAAGGAATTAGAGGCAGATTTAGATAAATCTGTTAGTGGTAAATTAAATCATGGTAGCAGAAATGGTACATTATTCCTAAATGAAAAGCATATGAAGAAGTACTCACATCTAGTGGAAGGAAAACAGGAAGGGATGCACATGCAGCCAACTCTGAAAGTAGAGGAGAGGAACAAGAATGATACATTGAGTACCTCTGGAACCTTCATCAAGACTCGACGGAAAAAAAAAGAATATCCAAAGAATGTTTATTTGCTGAATCCAAGGAGTAAAAAGACACCCAAACTCACCAAGCCTACTGTGATGGTCAACTGCACGTTGTTCCCAAGTGAGGCCAACCACACAATACCACCTTGTTCCATTAACACAACGGGGACGCCCAGCAATGCCAGCCACACGGTGCATCTCAGCAGAGCCAACCACGAGGGGCTGACGCCACGACAGTTCAAGCCATCAATTGTGATTGGACTTCCTCATGAAAGTGGGAACTATGAATATGTTACAGGAGACTACTACAATGAGGAAACCTCAGGTACTGAATATGAGTACCAATATGTGAGCTTTGAAGACCCATACATGACAGACCCAAAAGTAAATATCAAAGAGCAACGTAATCCAGATACCATTGCTGGGCATTACCTACGTAGCAAAGGGAATGAGAGGAAATACTACATTGCAGCTGAAGAGGTTTTCTGGGACTATGCAGGATTTAAAAAAAGGTTTGATTAAATCCTTTGCTCTCATTTGACATGCCATCCTAACACCTACTGGGAGAATGTTGATTCTGATGATGATAAAATTAAGAGCATATATTACATGCACTGTGATTACCAACATTTCACTTATAGAATTCTATGGATATTTATTATGGATAGTTATAGGATTCTATGGAGACACATTTAAAAATGTTATATAGAGAAATTACTGTAAGAACAGCAAAAGAACACATTTTTTTTTTCTTAGCCTTCTTCCATAGATTCACTAGAAACAGTCTTTAAAACAGAGTTCTTCAATGCTAAAGGAGAGACCCATTTGTACAAAGTCTTTCCCGAAATTAAATGGACTGACTGACATAATACAGAAAGGACATACAGGGGTAGCTGCTCCTGAGAGAGAAATACTTTCATTACAGAAAATTCAGCTTCTGGAATATTTTATTTTTAAAACGGCATTTTCAATTTATTTAAATGATTTTTTTCCTGCTTTCCCAGTGTTTTACAGGTATTTTCCTACCTCATCTCAGTCAATGTAAGTGATAATTACTGAAATGGCAGAAACTTCAGACAGTTTCTCTATGTGCTTAGAAATAAATCTTGATGCTCAGTGTTTTATCTAGACTTTTCTGGTGAGGTCCAGGTCTATCCTCAGCTGCTGTGAAGGTGCAGAGTTCCACTAACATGAAGTGCCCATGGTACTCACAATCTCAGTGTGCAGAAGGGCTTAAAACAACACTTCCTCGTATGAGATGGCTAAGAAGGGTTAAGTTTCTATTACTGCAAAATTGATAATGAGGGAAGATTAAGATGGAACAATGATATAGAGTAGTGATTACAGTAATGGAGTTTTGGTGCTTCTGTTTCAGATCTGAGGAATAATTTTGGGTGTTTAAAAGCTTATCTGTTCTTGCTGTTCTTACCAGCTCTGTCTTGCCAAATGTGTACAGAATCTGATATAAAATGTGTTTCTGCTAGCTCTCCAGAAAAGGTACATCTATGAGAGGCCTGGGTGGAAGTGGTAGGCCTGCTACGTGCTGAGTCAAACTCTGATTTAATTTATTAAGGCTAATGTTATAAAAGGAAAATAGAACTGAGATGGGTTTTCAGAGACTAGTTGGAGTCTTCATTAATGACAGCTCACCTTTCAAGAGTCTTTTATATAACTGTAGCACTAGAATTGCTTATACAATGTAGATTAAGCATATGTGCCTGTCTAAAATGCTCCTGTTGTATAAATATTCAAATTTCATCATCAGAGCTGATATTTCTACTTCCACTGTGGTTTGGTTTGATTTGATTTGATTTGGTTTTATAATCAAGATTTTTCTTTCAGCACAACAGCGAATGATTGCAGCAACATGAAATACAAGAAAGTGATTTTTCGAAGCTATACAGATAGTACCTTTACAGTTCCTCAGGAAGAAAATGAGTATGAAGAACATCTTGGCATCCTGGGGCCAGTTATCCGGGCTGAAGTGGATGACGTCATCCTAGTAGGTCACTGTTTTGATACGTGTGCAGTACGCTCAGATCCTTCTGCAGATCTATCCAGGGAACATGTGACTGGTTTGAATATGCCAAAATAAATTTTAAAAAGGCTATAGAGGGAACACGTTTTCAGGGCCAGAAATTGCAATGAGGACTAGTGACATGTTTCACTAAAGGGGTATAAGAAGCCCCTATTCTCTTCACAGTAAATTCCCTTCTGGTGTTCTTCCTTACATTTCCCACTGTTAAGTACTGCTTTATCAAGTAACTCAAGTTTATCAAAATTTTATCAAATCCTGATTTATTAAATACTAGTTTAATATAAAAGCAGGCTTGCCTCTTTTTTGTCAGTCTTTAAACCCAGATATCATTGAAAATACTGCTTTTTAGATGAAAAGGGGATGTTTTTAAGAGGTATGAGAAAATTCCCAAATATATCTTTACTCAGTGAGTATACTTTCATCTGAAGGCTCTTGCTGTAATCGTGTTGGTTAGTTTCAATAGAAAACAAAAAGGGTGGTTAGGAGCTGTATCTCTAGTGATACACCAATACATTTGCTTTAGAAAGCAATTTAATTAAACTTTTCACTCGTGTCCCTATCATTCCCCATACAGTTTTTCAAAAAAAGAGAGGTACTAAGCGGAGCAGAGTTTACATCAACTGTGGGTGTGAGGAACACACTCAGCTATGTTAAAAACACGGGTGAGAAAAGAGGCTACCTGAATTTGGGAATGTCATTCTTTAAGGGGAGGTAAATATATAATGGCCCTGTCCTCATGCTTCTTCTTTAGGCTAAGGGAGATGCACTGACTTCAGTGAGAAGTGATACGTGCAGGGGCCTGATGTTGCTATGTGGTTATCTCTTGCCCTTGTCCAGTGCAGCCTCACAGAAGGGGTAGACGCTCCCAATCTCAGTTTACTTTAAAGAAGCATATGCAGGAGTGAGAAGCTGCAACAAAGTCCTAGGACCCTAGGCTTGATAGGAGATGGGGCTTTGGACTTGTTTCCTGCTTTCTAATTAACTGCCTTAATCAAAGAGTGTTGCTCTTGGAGACTTCAAAGGCAAATCCCTGACAGATTCGCTTTGTACAACTTGGCCTGTAATTATTATACAAACGATGACTCTTTTGTACAACTTGGTCTGTAATCGTTATACTAACTGTGACTCTGTTGTGAGGTCATTGGAATGTATTATCCGGGGACTGTGTTTTAGCCCAGATTTGCTGATCAGAATCTACTGCTTCTTTTTCTAGGTTCATTTTAAGAATCTGGCATCCAGACCATATTCCCTCCATGCTCATGGACTCTACTATGAAAAATCCTCTGAGGGAAGTGTTTACGATGATGAGTCTAGTGCTTGGTTTAAGGCAGACGATGCTGTTCAGCCAAATAACAGCTACATATACGTATGGTTTGCAAACAGGCGATCTGGACCTGTGAAGTCAGGAGCAGCCTGCCGGTCCTGGGTCTACTACTCTGATTTAAATATGGTAAGGAAGTCAAAATAGAGGTGGCAGTGTTGCTACAGCTACTGTGAAGCTGCAGCAGTGGAGATGTAAGGTGAAAACAATTTTTACATAGCTGTCCTTTCTTCGGGGCCCAACATTCTCCTGTCTGATGTCTAATCTTTTACATTGAGTTAAAAAAAAAAAAAAGAGTAAGCTGCTCCTTGCAGAACTCACAGTTCTTCTAACATGAAGAATTCAAACTGGGGACCTCTTTGGTAGATAGGTCAGGAAGGAGTAAAGATGTAAAGCAATGGCAAATCAGGTCTTTTCTTTTACATTTTCAATTAAATGTTCTGTATTTCTGCAGAACAATATGGGTTTTATTGTGGGTTACCACAGCTGACAAATTTTCTCCTGGCAGTCTATAATTTGAAGTTTGATGTAAAGGCACAGGTTGGATATGTATTGCTCTTTCTCAGAAGATAAGTATATATAAGGGCAATAAGTAACAAATGAATATTGTTTTGCATCTTTCTCTGGTTAACTTGAACTAAAAGTTAAAAATGGAAGAATAAAAGGGTGGAAATCAAGGTATTCTGAAGTTTCTGAAACACAAAGTCACAGGTTACTAATCAGTTACAGTTTTTGAAGGGAACTTTAAAATAACCTTGTGTTTAAATCTGGAGCTTTCAAAGCAAGGCCCCATGTAAGAGGCTTCTAAACTAAATGAAAGGAAAGAGAGAGAGAGAGACAGAGACAGAGAGAGAGGCAGGACTCATAGATGATATCTAGGAAGAACTTGGAAGAGATCAGAACAGTATTAATGCAGATCCTCCATACAAGTCTACATGAAGCCAGGGTCTGCAATAATGTGATTAATGAGAGATGATTTGAATTTCAAAGAACAAAGTTAACAAAATCTGCCTACAATAGAAGCATTTAGGTTACTCAGGTAGAGGATTAACTGTAAGGAACATCAGAGAGAGTTAACCAAGGTAAGCAGATGAGCAGCATTATAGCAAATAAATGTCGTGTTTGTGGAAATCTAGATAATGCCATTCTATATTAATACTCTTAGATTAGGAGAGGAATTTGACCATCACAGACTCAGTGAAGGTTTTTCCTCAACATGTAGCTTTGTCAAAAAGAGAAGATTAGGGTCCATAGGAAATAGATTATTGAATAAAATAGAATGCTGTGAGGCTGTGAGATAATATGGATTAGTTGCATAGCCTCACCTGGAATGCTAAGTGTAGAATTTCAAAGTAATTGTTGTAGAAATTTGGGGAATTCACAAAGGGAAAATAAAAGTGACTTCAAAGTGAGGAAGAATGAGTGAAAGAATGAGGAAAAAGGACTGAGGAGAAACCTGACGTTGGTTAAAATCAGAGATAGGGTCCTTTCTCATCTTCAGCTTGCAGGTCATCCAATCTTAGCAGTTCCTCGAGTTTGAAAAGCTAAAGAAAAGCTCAAAGGAGTTTTATAAGTATTCAGAATCTTGTTTTTAGACATCATTTGAGACATCCGCTCTCACTTATAATGGATTTACTATTTTCTAGGAGAAAGATATTAACTCTGGTTTGATTGGTCCTATCCTGATATGTCAGAAAGGAACTTTCAATATGTCGAACAACAGCAGTACACGGACTCGAGAATTTTTCCTACTTTTTATGGTCTTTGATGAAGAGAAAAGCTGGTATTTTGACAAATCTTCTAGAAGGACTCATATTGAGAAGACCCAAGAAACACAAAAATGCTACAAATTCTATGGTACTTCTGTCAACTACTCAGTTTATGGGGCGGTAGAGGGAAAAATGTTAGGGGGATTGGAGGAATCTCAACTCCCTGTGTCTTTGAACATACCTAAGTTCTGCACATAAGAGTTAGGAAAGTTATTCATAAATTTTATTAGGAGTTATCCATTGTGCCAATAATCATTGCATTCTATGTGCAAAGACTAGCACTGACTGGAAAAATTTCAACAGAATTTGTCTCTCACACTCACATACATCTACCCCTCTATATTAAAAACAAACAAACAAAGCCAAAATAAAACAGCAAAAAAAAAAAAAAAAAAAAAAAAACACTTTTACTTAATAAGCTAATTCCCTGGAAAATGGGGATGGGGGAGCAGGGAGGAATGTGTCTGTTTGCAAGAATTTTTAAAATACAATAATAATGACAAAACAATTAGTTCTACTGAAAGATTTTGATAGACCTTAATGTGCCCCTCTGTAGAGAGAACAGAGATTTTAGTCATGTTCAAATCATCTAGTGAAGTTCCTGGATTTTCCTTAATAGCCATTTTGTTTTTCAGCTATTAATGGGATAAGCCACAATTTGCAAGGCTTGAAGATGTATGAAGGTGAACTAGTCCGATGGCATTTGTTGAATATGGGAGGGCCAAAGGATATTCATGTTGTTCATTTTCATGGGCAGACTTTTATAGAACACGGAGAGCCAAAGCATCAGCTTGGTACATACACGCTCCTTCCAGGTAAGTACTAGATTGGAATAAATTTTACTTTGTGGCTATTACAATCTGTCACAGTGTAAGTGTGAACAGAAACTGGTTTGGGGCACAGTGGGAAAATGTGAGCAGTAACAATTTTGTGAAGGATGAACAGAAGGAAACAGAAGTCTTTGTGCCTCAGTACTGTTGGAGAGAGGAAATGAAGAGGAATTCTTGTCCTCTAAAACACGAGATACTGGGCAAAGTTAGGGACAAAATCTAAGTACTTGGGCAAACGTTCTTCTCTCACACAGGAAGGGATGTAAAAGGGAATTGGACGGCAGTGTAGTCTATCACGCTAACTTATGGGTTGCACTTTCCTCACTGTTCACTAAATACATATACATGGGCAGGTTTCTGTCCTTTATTGCATTGTTGTTTTCCTATCTGAAAGGCGACGTTGGTTTTTGCTTTGTAAAGTGCTCAACTGTGAAGATCAATATTAGAAAAAAGAATGAGCTGGATAGTGTCCGCAGGAACTGATGGAAGTGCAGTGCAGCCATCACTTCCTTGCCTCCCCAGGTGTGAGCACCACTGGAGTCTCACCCATGTTTGCTGGAAACAACTACTGACTTCATGTGGTGCCGACTTATTTTTAGAATGACAAGATCAGTGTGACATAGAACAGAAGGAACAAATGTCAAATCTAAGAGAATTTTATTGTCCATGGAGAAACAAAGCAGGCTGAAATCATTCAGTAGGCCACAAGGTTTGTTTTTTTACCTCTCAATGTCAGCAGCGAATTTGCAATAACAGTACTTAGGAAGTCTGTATTGTTGGCTACAGCATCTGGTATAGACTTAGAATAATATGATTTTACTTTAGTCAATGTTAAGTTGGTTTACTTTCTATTTAAGCCTTTTAGAGTCATATTTTTTCACTATAGCATCTCGATGTGTTTGGCTTAAAGGAGAGTCATAATGAGCATGTCTGCAGTAACTGGGGATATAAGAAAAGCATATGCTGTGCCTGCTAAAAAGTGCAGCAAAAACAACCTAAAGCGTACCTGCTTCCTGCTCAATCCTTGGCACTCTGGCAACATGCAGGCCATGAGGGGAGGACCCATATCTGATTGCATCAACAGAGTTAACTCTTCTTCATCTACTTTTGGCTCCTTTACATAGACCATCCTTTAGGATACTTGAGCAAAACTCTGGAGCATCAGGAGCAAGAGGTTGTTTTATTACCACCAGAATATCTTACTATCAGAATTAATATCAGCACTGTGTGCAAGAAACTTAATAGTACTGTTCATTACATGGCTGGTGAGGTCTTGATTCTACTCTCTGTCTCCAGCTAGATTTTGCTTGTTAAGAAAACAAACTGTCTGTGTCTGTTACTTTCTCTGAAATGTGTTGCTGGTTATTTATTTTTTCTAGGCCATGCCATAGGATGATCTTTGGTTTAACATCCAGCCCTACTATCATACACCTTATGATAACACTAAAACTTCTGTTTCATTTCTTTCTTCTGTTTTTTCAAGGCTCATTTCGCACAATTGAAATGAAGCCACAGAAACCTGGCTGGTGGCTTTTAGACACTGAAGTTGGGGAATATCAGCAAGCAGGAATGCAAGCATCCTACGTGGTCATAGAAAAAGGTGCTGAACTATGGTATTTGTGCCTGGGGAACTCTAGCTCTAAAGTAATCTCTATTCTTTTGGCATCATTACAAATAAATTTGGGAGGTTGCTCAGCAAAAATCTTTAAAAAGTTTAAAGTTAAGAAGCTTCTATGTGTTTTCAAAGAGAAAGTGGAGTGATTACCAGAGGAGAAGCATTCACTCTTTAGCACACTACCTTTAAACTAGTAATTTTTCTTAGACAGACTGGTGAATTGAGCTGTTGAGAGGAATTTCAGAGATTAATTTGGCCTTCTCTGGAAAAAAGAAAAAGAAAAAGGAAAGGAAAAAGAGGTTATGTTGCAATATTACAAATAGATGTTCTGAGTGATGTTGCCTTAGAGCTTTCTACCAGAATAGCAGAATGTATATTTGGGTAGAGGATTCTTTCATAACAAAATCGCTGTGCTGTCTTTAGAATGCAGGATTCCAATGGGACTCGCAAGTGGAGTTGTCCTTGATTCGCAAATCAGTGCCTCACATCATATGGGTGAGTCCATGAAGGTCCAGACACGCTCCTGAACATACTCAGCAAAGAATTGTAATTCCAGATTCTTCTGGCATCTCATGATACATGTTGCTAAATCAGTTCAACAGTGAATCAATTGATTTAAAGCTCTGCAGTTCTGCAGGCTCAGAATTGAGCTTTCCTAGGAAGCCCTCATGATTGTGTTCTAACAGTGTCCCAGGACTCGTGGCAGGACCATGAGCCTCAGAAAGTCCTCTGTTCATGTTTACTGGACGACCTGGAACAAATCTAGCTCTATCATTTTGTCCTCTGGGTTCCCTCCTTCAAAATCAACACAGTGTTGAAAAGGCTTTTAAGATTTGACATGCGCGAGCATGTGGTATGAGCTGTCAAAGTGAAAAACATCATTTGTGAGATGCTTGTGGAGCTGGCTTCCAGAGCAAGGTCAAAGTCTTTGATTTATTGAATTTACTCCTAATATAAAACTGGGATTGTTTGATAGAGAAATTGATAGAATTCTACATGGGCAATAACAAATAAAGCTATAAGGATAGCATACACATGCTGAAATATCTATCCTTTCCCTTGAAATTGCAAACAAATGACTTATTTTAGAGACTTTCTTTTTTTCAAAGTGTCATGAAGGCTTGAAACTTGTGTTGTCAAACATTTTTGATGTCAGAAAATGTTAACATGGAGACCTTGTGCAGATGGGTGAACTCTGCCATCAATGTAGGCTACGTTTTGCGTCTGATCCTTCTTGCACTAAAACTTGTAGTTGCACTGTAGGCAGTACATTACATAAAAGACTGCTATTTTTAAAGTCATTCTTCTGACTATAAGATTTTGTAAGGTAGCAGTTGACTTTCAAGCACTGACTGTGGCCAAATCAGCTCATATGATAGGCTTGGACTCTCCATTTTCTTTTTTCAAGCCAGATCAGAAAAGAATTGAAGCATTCAACCTCAGCAGCTAGTTACAGTCCCCTTTTATTTTATTTTATTTTTTCCCCAAGCACTTCTACTTACAATCTTGTTTTATTTATATTTTCTACTTAGACTACTGGGAACCCAAGTTAGCCAGATTAAACAATTCTGGAACCTATAATGCTTGGAGCATTGAAATGAAAGAGGATGAACTTCCTTGGATTCAGGTATGGTTGGTGCAGCACATGGTTTAGCCTGGGCAATGGCTGTACAATTCTATCTTGTGATTTTTTTGGCACCTCGTGCTAGAACATCAAGTCTTTCTTGTTCTTGCCAGGAAGACTGCTGCAGAAAACAAGAGATGCGGCATGTTTGACTTGTGATAACATAAACTGTCTACTCCCTTGGCCAGGGAAGCTGCTGAAGCCCAGCAGCTTCAGTGTTTTCCCTCACAGTCTAAGCTGTAATCGGTTTGTAGGCAATTGGAATCATTCCTTCTGCCATTACTCTTCTCTCTCTAACAGCGCATGTTTATGCAAGTTTGCTACGTGATCATCTGAATCAGGATAATACTCCCACGCATTGCTTCAGGTTGAGTTAGGGGAGGTGCTTCTGTGTCCAACTTGGCACAGCATAACCTGCCTTCATGGGGAAATGAAGCTCAAGCAATTGTGGTTTCAAGCAGTCACCTCACTTCCTGCACCTTTTTCTTCCATCACAATCAGCTTTGCAGCAGATAACCAATTGCAGTTAAATTTAAGGAAGATGCTTTAAAGACAGTTAATTTCCTACAAGTCTCATGGCCATGGACAGCCAGGAGAGGAGAGAGAGTCCAAGTAGTGCATAGGTTTAGTTCCACAGGTAGCCTCTATGTCTGGTTGATTTACTAACCAGACAGTTGGCATGTCATGGTTGGTGTGATGGGGCTTGGAACTGGTCACCGTATTGGGCCTCCTCTCACCCAAGAGATGGTTGGTTGACACTGGGAGGAAGGGGAAAACATTGAGGGAATCTGGTGTAGAACAGGAAAGGATGCCAGGAGGAGAGAGAACAGGAAAGGATGCCAGGAGGAGAGCTAGCGGACATAGTAGTGAGGAGCTGAGGCTACTGCATGAAAGTGTGCCGAGACGTACAGGGCATGCACCTAAGAATGATTTCTGCTGCTGACAGGAGTATCTTGCTGTTTTGTTTTTAAGTGCTTAGTGCTTTGATCTGATTCAGCAGAAACTTTAACTTCTCAGCACCTTAGAATACCATGTCCTATTTCTCAGGCTAGGTAGCCCAAACTAGAGGCAGCTTATGAAAATGTGAACCTTGAATTTCCCTATACTCCTTCTCCCTCCCTCTGCGATATGGGAATAACAGTTCTGCCTAGCACAGGGGCACAGATATTTTTGAGGTATCTTTGTAGTGATGTGATGAACACTGTAAAATGGCTTCTGGCAGTAAATGCACATACCAATAAATGCACAAATGAAGCAAGAGAGATGGGAAGAGCATTCTTTTTGAGACTGGCATCTGCCTCTATTCCTTCTGAGAGCATTACTGTTGCGGCTGCCAAAATGCAGAGCTCAAAGCTATTGTGTAAATGCCAAAAATGAAACCGTTTTCTCTGCATGATTTTGAAATTATAATCACTCTGCTGTTCCTAGGTGGACTTTCAAAGAGAGGTTCTAATAACTGGGATACAGACACAAGGAGCCAAGCACTTTTTAAGGTCTTTGTACGTCCAGAAGTTCTTCATTGCTTATGCCAAAGACAGGCGGAAGTGGTTCGCCTTCAGAGGAGAGAGCTCTGCCCTACAAAAGGTCTGTGCATGCCATGGGGACAGCAGCAGGCAAGGTAGCCTCGTGGGATGACACAGTGCAGTGACTGTTTTTTTTTACCTTAAGAAATAACGGACAAATTAAGGCCTTTAGAGACTTCATAATGCAGCTCGAGTCTCCAAAGGACATTTAACAGTCTAATTAGATTCAGATCAAAAGACAAATCATAAGGGCAGGAACTTCCTAGACTGGGAGCTATATTGGCACTGTAGAAATGCAGTCTCTAAATTTCTAGCAAGCATCTCCCCTCACTTTTATTTCCTAAGCCCATTTCAGTTTTTTGAAGCAAGCGAGAAGCTGAACTAAAAATTCAATCTACCTCATTTGGAAACAAATCCTTCTTCCTTTCCCTCCCTTCTTCCTGTTACAATAGTTGATTTTTAAACTGTCTGAACTGCCTTTTGGGGCTTGTGTAGTAAGTATAGGCTCACTTTACAGCCAAGCCTTTACTAATGCCATCTCTATTAATTATAGCTCAGTTCCATTTGCCCTGAGGTTTCTGTGGTAGGTAAATCTCCCTACAGATTTACACAGTGCATAGCAAGGGGTCATTTGTCTGAACTAAGACCTTTAGGTGATTCTAGATATGCTGCAATGTAACCATGAAGTTGTGACCAAAGCTGCTGTGCACCATGGGCTGCTCCATCGCAGTTGATGGGATTAATGGCATAAACAAATTTATGCTATTTTGTATGCTTTAAATTAACTCTTTGTGGACTTTTCTCATAGGTTTTTGAAGGTAATTCCAATGCCTATGGGATAAAAGAGAACATTATAGATCCACCTATCCTTGCTAGGTATATCAGAGTGTACCCAGCACAGGCATACAACAGGCCTACTTTGCGCATGGAGCTCCTGGGCTGTGAAGCAAATGGTAAGAATGGATCAAGGGCTGGGGCTTCCTTCCTGGCTACCTTTTAAACTAATACTTTCTCTGGATGCTCTTGGATTATGAAAAAAAAAAAAGAAAAAAAAAAAAGAAAAAAAATGGTGATTTGGGAGAATATGATGGGAAATCCTTCTTCCGGCTACTCCCGAAGCACTGCTGACAAGGGAGACTTATCTTCAAGGGAACGGGGTTGGAAACAGCCCAGGCACTTCCCTCTTAAGATTTAGCTGTCATGGCTTTCCTAAAATAAGTAACTCTCATAACCTCTCACTGAAGGAAGACCTGATTTCAAAATAAATCTTGGGGAATGAGGGCATCAAGGGGGATGGCTTGAGTTTGATTGCTAAGCACGTCAGCCGTTAATGAAGCTAAAATTGTGGGTGTTCTCAATTCCAGGGCTGTTGCTTAGGCTATGGCCACTCAGATGAACTGGAGATACATGATGGTTCTCTTAACAGGCTGCTCTGTGCCACTTGGAATGGAAAGTGGAGAGATCAGGAACAACCAGATTACAGCCTCTTCCGCTAAGACAACCTGGTTTAAAGTGTGGGAGCCCTTCCTTGCTCGCCTCAATCAGAAAGGAAAGATGAATGCCTGGCGTGCCAAGGTACCAACTGAGAAATGAAGAGGGATAAGGGCAAGGCAACTGTTAGTCAATTTGTGCTGTCTACATGTTCATGTGCTTCCTGTACACTGCGTCTTGGGCTGAGCGTGGTAGGGTTGCTTTACAATTCTGTAGCGATCGTTTGCAGAGAAATCTTCACAGAGCATTCAACCCCTTGTCACTAGAAACCTGGCTGGACTTTGGACAATTGCAATGAAATCACATTTGGAGAGCTGGATGGTGTCCTGTGAGCCAGACCGTGTAGTACTTCCCTGCAAGAATAGCCCTTTTAATTCCGGGATATTAATATAAGTTGAACATTTGGCTCCAGGGGATCAAACTGGCTTGACTTGTAGGCAGTGCAGCTTAATGGATAGTATCTGAGGCTGCAAACTCTGTTGCTGCTGCACAGGCTGACTTCAGCAAGGCATAAGATCTCCTGTGCCTGCCAAGTGCAGCTGCATTTCTGTACAATGTGCTTTGAGTCTTCCTAGAAGCTACTGTTGTCTATAAGCTTTCAGTATTACATATTGCATTATGTTTATGACTTTGTTTTGATGCAGTTTTAAAAATCTTTCAATAGAAATGTTCACTTATGCAAATAACAACACAGGCATGTTTGCTAATATCCTCTCATTTATCAATTGTAGTCAAACAACAACCAGCAGTGGCTGCAGATTGATCTCCTCACAATTAAGAAGATAACTGCGATTGCTACCCAGGGGGCCAACTCCATGTCTTATGAAAACTTTGTGAAATCCTACGTTATCCAGTACAGCAATGAAGGCTCTGAGTGGAAACCATACACAGACGGTTCAAGCTCAGTGGCAAAGGTGCTGGCCTCCACCCAGACTATTCACCCATGCTTGGTTTTAGATTCTGAGCATGCTCAAGGCATCAAAGCAGAGCCCAGCCAAAAAAAAAAAAAAAAAAAGACATTCCCACAGGATTTTAAAATGCTAGGGTGCTGAGGGTTTTCCTACAGATAACCCCAAGATATCCATCTGATTTTGAACACAGTCATTTACAATAACAAAAGTGCTCCAACTTTGTCCTAAGAGGAAATGACACTCTTTTGGGCATTATGACATTAACCTGGACATTTAAATTGGGTGCCCAAAGGATTTCTCATGGCCTCTTGTCAGGTTTTATAGCATATATATTTAAACAGGTATGTGTATATACATGTGTCAATGCAATTTATATTAGTTTTGTTGTAACAGAGCTGGAGAGCTCTAGAAACCCACAGAGCAGATATGGTATTTTGTAGCACTGTTATCCATATGGGCCTATGGCAACCCAAGCCACAAGGGCTGCCAGCAGAGCTAAGATAAGGGAGGGTTGTTTTTTGTCTACTATCCAAATTACAATGACAGGGTTTTGATGTGGGTGGAAGCAGAGGCTGTTTAACTCTTCCAGACTCTGATATTGATGGTCTGAATTTACTTTGAATCAGGAATTCAGAGACTAGATTTTATTTAAAATCCAAATAAGCCAGTGTATCTGCTCCGCATGGCTAATACCACAGTTTGGAACTACTTTAAAAAGAAAAAGCAACCATTTTAAAACGCTGCCTTTTAACTAATGGTGTGTTTGTGTGTTTGCAGGTTTTCATGGGCAATGAAGACAGCAGTGGGCATGTGAAACATTTCTTTAACCCACCTATCATGTCCCGATTTATCCGCATTGTTCCGAGGACATGGAATAACAGTATTGCCCTTCGGGTAGAACTCTTTGGCTGTGATTTTCCTGGGGGTCTGGATGTTAAAAGGACTGATAAGTCTGCAGGCAATTAGCACATGACATGATAGTCATCATGAAGAGCAATTTTTTTTTAACCCTTAAAAAGATCATACTTAGTAGTTTGGATGTATGCTTCATCAAAGGACCTAAATATTTTGCAAGCAAGAATTGGGAGAGATTTCTTTTTAAGTTTTTTCATTTATATAAATATACACTTTTCTGTGGAAAAAAGTAGCAGCAGTCCCTTTCTGGTTTGAATATAACTTCTTTGTCTAAGCTGTATGCAATAGTCTGTCTTGTTTTTAACTCTGTTCTAAATTCTGAATCCCTGGGGAGAGAGCTCTGGCCTGAATCCTGAGCCCTGCGTCCTCTTGTTGTGTAAAGCTTCACAGCACACGCATGGAACAGAAGGCAAGTGCGCTCCATACACAGGGTTGAGAATTAAAAGCAGTGCAGATAGGGAGCTGAGCAACAAAAGCGTGGTACGGGGGGCCTTGCCCCTACGCATCCGGCATCTGCCCTACGATGGAGGAAGAACGTGTGCCAGGATCGAAGTATATGCAACCCTGGCTCATGTTGTTGATTCGATTCTTACCCACCAAGTACACCCAAAATGCTGTGGATTTCTTCACAGCAGATCTTCAGTGCCTTGGCAAGAGGAGGGGATGTCTGTCTTGTGCTGAAATGAGAAGTGAAGTAACGTAGCTCTGATGATGTTGAGAAATGGCAAAGACAGAAGCAAAGTAAGAATCCAGGTCTCCTGACTTTCAGTCCCACACAAATTTCTAGATCATGGGGAGGAGAATTAGAGCTGCCTTGAAAAGGAAGAAATTGAGAACCTGACAAATTTGGTGAGAATACCTTCAGGCCATGGCAGAAGAGGAGTAGATGAAATTGGATAATAAAATCACCTGCATCTTTCTTACTATTTAGCCCTGACAGTGTTTTCACTAATGGAGCTACTACAGTGCAGAAAATGTAGGTGTTTTTTTCACAGAATGATAAATATGTAGTGGAAATGTGTCTACTCCCTGAATTCATTGTTCCAGCAAGCTCCCAGCCAGGCATTCAGCAGTGCCCAGGGCTTCTGTCCTGTAAACCGTTTAGTTGCAGTACTTCCATTTATTGCCTAGGCACCCTTCAGCAGCATGAAATAGTTGAATAGTTTGTCTTCGTACCTTACACAGTGTTATTTTCAGTAGTTTCATTTTCTGTGTCTAGTAAGACTGTGTTATTGCAATGAAGGTAAAGAACAGGAATGAAAAAATACAAAACTGAAATGAATGCATTTCTTTTTCTACTGTGTCACAAACTGCTTTCATTTTTCACTGGAAAATAAAGATAACATTCAGCATGAAAAAAAACCAGCATTTTAATCTGTATATTTGCACTGACAGTAGTACCTCTATGGCAAAGAAAAAGTGAATTTCACATCACAGTATAACAGTTTCTTCTTGATAGTAAATTTCAGTGCTAATTAGAATTTCTTTCAGATTTTGAAGCTATATGAATAAATGTTTAATTTTAAAAGATCAGTTGCTTAATATTTTAATAGTATTTAATTTATTTTTATATTTGATACAGCCATAAAATTGCAAAACATGCCATATTCACTAAAAGAAGAATCCAAAGCCAGGTTTTAACCTAGAAAACAAGTAGCGAATATTTGTTAACTTCAGCATAATCAAGATTTGTGTGACCAGTGCTGATCAATTCATGTCTACTAAGACCATGATCCTAACTTTTAAATAATTACTTCATTATATATATGTAAAGATAGACATGTGCTCATCTGATTGCAGAAGCAAGTCCCAATTAATCTGAGTCTGCTGCTACTTGCTAAAGGATAGGACTTTTTTTTTGTTTTGTTTTCTTGTTTAATGGATTTATCTTATTAAAAACAACAGATAAAATTCTATGTACAGTTTTATCTCTTAAAGGGTAGGAAAAATTGAGGTTTGTTCATAATTTTCCATAACTAATACTTTCATAAAAATGACATTTGTCTGATATACTGTGTGTTTTTAATATATTGGTTTTCCTTTTTTATTTTTTTGGTCATGACAAACAGCAAGACAGAATCATTACAGATTTATATTTGCCCTGGTAGATACGTAGAGTTGTGATAGCTGGCATGCATGTGAAAATCTGATATTTTATGTAGGGAGATGAAATTTTCTATTTAGGGTATAAGAACCTGTAGTTGATATGAGTGGCATTCACTCAAATTCATTCTTAAAAGGCATCTAATTTAAGGATTTCTAAGTTAAAATGAAAAGACTAGCTGAAAGTTGAGAAACACTTGTGGCAAAGAACATAAGGCCATATTTTTGATAAAAAGAAATTGAAATATTTTTCTGTGGGAATCTGTGAGAAGTCATATTATTTAGGCTTCTTTTTGTGTAAGTCTGTAATCCAGATAGTCTAGTAATTCAGATCAAAAAAACAACAAATAGACCAAATTTGGCCATTTTGAATGCACATATATTCAAGGAAGTAAAAAACAAACAAACTGTAGAAGCGATGGGTAACATGAGCTGATCTGAGAGATGAAGAACATGAGTTTTTTATGGAAGAGTTTATCATAGCTACATTTTTTTCTTAGCTCTGGCAAACTTACTTATTTTATGCCTTTTCTACTGAAGTATTTTCAAATGTTTATGGTGCATGAAATTCTTGGTGTGTTTGCAACAAGGAGGGCATGAAAATGGTGAGTGGTTGTCTTCAAACCACTGACATAGCGCAGTGTGGTGGAGACACAAATCTGTGTATCTTCTATGGATTAAAGTCAGTGTTGGTCATGTCTCTGGATTCACTCTCCCAGAAACCTCCTCAGATGTGCATTAAAATGGAAGAAAAGGTGAGCCCAAGCCCTGAGGCACTTCACACAACAGATACATTACTATGTGCACGTAGCAAAAATAAGGAATTGCTGATGCAAAGTGCTAGGGGACCTCTGTGAAAAATCTGTTACACAAGTTAGAATCTGGCCAGGACTCCAGACAAATGTCATGCTTGGTGAGATGCTTCCCCAGCTCCTGAAACGCTCCCCACCTCCAGGCCACAGGCACAGGTGCTTCGGTCAGGATTTTAGAACTATGCTAAAGTGCAAGGAAGGGCTGAAATTCCACAAGCACTTTCATCAGGAAAAAGGTCTGTGGGAGACGTGTGCGGGAGTGAGGGAGATAAAAGCTGTACACATGAGCACTCTGCTGCAAGAGGGGACTGTGTTAATATTTGACACCAGAGAAATGAGATACGGCAGTGTCCTGGCGTGACCAATTGCCGCTCTGAATTAGTGGGTCATTCACTGCACTTAATTGATGTTGAATATTCTCACTGCTCTCAATCCTCTGTTTATTCATGCTAGCTGTGCATCGTAACTAGTTTATCCACCCACACTTTGCTGCCATTGCTGTGCCCAGTTCTCCATTTATTTGTCACACCCAGTACTTGCCTTATGTTTTAATTACAATAATTTCCCCTCAGCAAGGCCTCCGTCTTCCTGAATGTTTATACAGCACTTTCCAAAGTGGAGCACGGAATCACTCATGGGATTCCTGGGGACATCTGTGGCACCCTGAATGCTTCCATGCGTAATAAAAGTACTGGGTAGGGTTTTCTCTGACTCCACCACTTCCTTTTACTTTGCAACGCCCACTGCTGTAGCCTGTTCTAGCACTTCCCGTGAAAATCTGTACATCGTTGTCCCCCGCTGGAAGCAGACCTTCCTTGCTACAGAATTTTGCAAGTCAGAATCAATCAGGGGGAGCTAGAAAAGAAGGACACGCAAGGCTGTGTCCCATCTTCTACTGTTAGGTATAATCTATATTGTAATTATCCTTACTGTAAACTAATTGCATGCCATTTCAGAAATGATTTGCTTTATTGTTCTCACTACTCCTGTTGGATCAACTCTGCACCCTAGTTAATAAGTCTACTTCCCCAAGTTAAATGCAACATCCCAAATCAGAGAAACATAGAAATTCCTTGCTGCCTTTTCTCATATTTTTGTGCCTTTGTTCCATTTATATTCAGCAAAGGGCAAATCTTTTTTACTGCCTGCTTTTGGCTGGTCTCTGACTCAGTTGTACCATGCTTATGTTGCCAAATACTGGCTTCACTTTTAAGTTGGAGAAACTTTTCTTCAAACAATATAGAGTGACTTTAAGGAAACTTTTCTTGCACATATGGCTTAATGGATTCCTCCACATAAAATGAAAGCTAATAGTGGTTCACAGCTCTCCTCTCCATTGTGTTTTTATGCGAGACATATCAGAGTCTGTGGCTCGGGTAAGATGTGACCATAAAACCTCACTGTCTCTGAGACTGACCTGTGCATTTAGATGACTTGCTTGGGTCTTGCACGGAATCAGACACCCTCAGGATGATCCCACCCTAGCTGCACACAAAAGGGAGTAACTGTGTCCTGCTGAAGGGCTTGATATGATTTTTTTTCTTAGAACGTACCAGCAGCAGTTTCTGAGAAGGATTTGAACCCGTGGAAAGTTCTGTGCAAATATAAATAGCAGAACTTCCTCTGTACAGGAGAAGGTTCCTTCTAAAGCGGCAGAATGAGGAAACCTGAATACCTCGAAGGTGGCCAAGTAAGCCAGCACAGATTGTTATCAGCAAAGGGACCATGGAGCTGCATCCATGGGAATTCAGTAGTAAAGGCCCTGAGCGGCAGCCGGCACTGACTTGAAGGCCACAGCTTCTTTCTTAAGGTGAGGGTCTCAGAAGTGCACATTTTCCCTCTTGCACTTGCTTGGGCTTTTCTGCAGCTAGACCAAATATAAACCTTAAGGGCCTGCTTACATCTACTAAATTAGGATGTATAAGCCAGAGCTGGATCTAAAGAGGGCAGCTATCACAGAGCATGTCAACACTCTAACTTTCCATCAGTCAGTCCAGGCTATACATGCACAGGTGGTACCGCTCTTGACACACTTGCACTGGCTGTTGTGATATTGAAAGCATTTAAATGATTCCCGTGTACCATTATGTATATGGAAGCACCCGTAATAAGACCCTCAATTCAAACTAGGTGCACCTGAAAAAGCGGTTTCATCCTGCACCGACAGTACGGTAGACTATGTTTATAACACTGCACATCTGAATGGCAAGCTAGAAACAAGCTAACACATAACTTTAGAATGAAAGAAATCACTGCTTAGTGTGAACATAGATTATAAGACTATTTTGGCTTGGTAATTTTTTTAAAAAGTGGGGGGTGAAATAAAAAGAAAGTTTTGCTGTTGAAGGTTAGCAATTTATTCTTTATTATTCCTTATTTTTCCTATTCTCCTATTCTTTTTCCACTTAAAGAGTGGTATCCTCAGTGAGAGAATAGGGAGCAGGCATAATACCTGATTTTCACAGCTTATGTTTTGCATCTTGGAAAACGAAAGGATTAAGTTTGGAGGTTTTGAGGTTCTTCTTTTAACTGCACTTTTTAAATTTTCTTTTGTCATAGAGTGAAGGAGCAGAAACAGAGTATGGAAAGGAAAACTGAGAAGGAAAAAAAGACAGCGGTAAAAATCCTGGGAATAAATGCTGCTCGGGAAGTGCTTGGAGCGGGTGGGGGCCACAGGTGAGGCCAGAAGGCGAACGCTCCGCTGAGGCTGCCCCTGAGGCGAGCCTCATGCTCCGCTCGGGGAAGGGCAGACGCGGAAGCCTCAGCGCGCGGCGGCGTCCCGGTCAGCGCTTTCCCCTGCGCTCGCCACGCGACGCGCCCGAGCGTCCGTTAACGGTCCCAACGGCCGCGCGCGCGGGGGACGGAGACACCTGCGTCCACGAGGGAAGGAGGGGAGGAGAGAGCCCTCTCCCCGCCCAACCCTCACGTGCTGCCCCGCCCGCCACCCTCCCCGCTCCTCATTGGCCGCGCTTCCCGGGCGGAGGAGGCGGCGGCCAATCAGCGGGCAGCGTGCCGCCCCGCCCCTCGGGCAGCGCCGGCTGGAGGTGCCTTTGCGGGCGGCAGCGGCGGTCGGAGCTCTCGGGGTCGGGACTGTCTCCCCTCCAGCCCTCTGCGGTCCAGTTCAGCCTGGTTCGGTCCGCTCATGTCATGGCGGGGGCGCGGGGGGCCCGGTCGGGCGGCGGGTGCTGCTGGGCGCTGCCCACGGCGCTGCTCTGCGCCTACGGCTTCTTCTGCAGCGTGCGGCCCTCCGAGCCCTTCCTCACGCGCTACCTGCTGGGGCCGCACAAGAACCTCACGCAGAGCCAGGTACTGGGCCCGCGCCCACATACACCCACTAGGTGTGTGTGTGTGTGTGTGTGTGTGTGTGTGTGTGTGTGTGTGTGTGTGTGTGTGTGTGTGTGTGTGTGTGTGTGT
>JAWLRI010000031.1:10183250-10209425 GCA_034781795.1 Crypturellus tataupa
GTGATGGCTGGAGCGGGACGGGGCGGGGATGGGGAAGGCGGGGGGAAATGTCGCGGTCGCTACGGGAGACGGGGAAAAACCGGAAGCCGGCGGGGCGGGGCGGCGCGGGGGGGCGGAGGCAATTGGTTGGTTTGTTCCTCTTCTCTTGAAGTGCAGGGAACATTTGACTTTCCTGCGTATGCTAAGCATGCAGTGAGCCACCATGCAGTCATTCCAGTTGTTAAGCAGAAAAGCTACTGAGATGAAAGAAGTCATTTGACTTCAAAGGGCCAGGTAGGTGAGTTAATACAAACATTTTACTTATTAAGTTGTTTAATGCAGTTCCATTATCAGAACAAGAACAATACTTCTCTAATACTGCTAATGTAACCTTCCAGAGGTTCCTTAGGTGGTGCTGCAGTATGTTGCTTTGAGGGATTAATCGTTCCACCATCTGCGGGAGATCTTTTTACAGGGGGAGAGGGCAGCAGAAGCCAAGGTTTACAAGTGGAGAAGGCTTCTGCTTGCTTAGACGTGCTCAGGCTCTGGCTGGAGGTTGCTGGAAGCGCTGGCAGCTTTATAGGTCTGGAAACTGGTTTAGCACCAGTTGTTAATTTGGCTTGAAACCCTTGGGGATTTGATTCTTAATCCTTTAACTGTTAAACCCTCTTCAGCACACTAAGCTTGATTAACTTACTGTTGTATTCTGTTGCTCAGCTCTCCTATGATGCTGTGGCTTTTATTTCTTGCTGGATTTGGTTTCCTCTGCCAAATCATGCCTTGCTCCCAGGAAGAAGAATCAGTACTAAGGGAAAGAAGGCACCAGGTCTAGTCAGCATCTGTGCCTAGTAACTGTGATTCATTGTTAATGAGAAAGTCCTACTTATAGGGATGGGAGCCAGCTTTGTAAGGTGATACCTTCCCAGAAGGAAGCTGGCAGTTTCTGAAAAGACTTTACCAAGCATCTAAAAATTGATGATGTTACAGGATTGTAGCTGGGCTAAATGTGGATATATATATATTTTTAATAAACAAAAAACAAACATAAGGATCATTACTCAAGCTTTATTACCTGTTTTTTGTGTTATGACTTTTTTCTAAAGCCTGTGGACAGTGGACCTATTTGAAGAAAAGGTGCTCGGTGCTATATTCAGGCAAAACTGAGGCACTTTTTTTCTTTCCAGTCTTGATGGTTTTCTCCAGCATCATTTCTGTAAATGGCTGAATCATCTTGGGTGATGTCTTCTGAAAGCAGGTTAACCTCTGTCCCTGAACTGCACAAAAGACAGAACCAAAAACTTTCCTTTAGTTCCAGACAAGTGAAGTTTAGTAAAATAATGACAACTAAAATCCTGAAAACTGTAACAGGACTGGAAGGAGCTTGTTAAGGTTGGAGATCCAGTGACTTGACTTCCTAGACACTAGAGCAAATGCTCTAACTTCTTCCAGTTGTCAACCTAATTTTATTCATAACCAGTGTATCTTTTTGATCTCATGTCAAGGTTGTATTTCTTTTTGTGCTGAATTCCCCTTTTTAGCCTCTCTGTAGGAAGCTGTTCTTTGCTTGGCCAAAGAAGCAAAGGTCTTCTACTCTTGAACTGCAGTCAGTATTTTCAAGTGAGGCCTCAGACTTGTAGGACAGCATCTCTCTTCATTTCTTTCCCTTTATGACAAATACCCTTCCTGGTGCATCCCAAGGCTCATTTGTCATTTTCACACCTCGTAATTATTCTGTGGTCAGAGATGAGCAACACTTGGTAATGTTCATACAAGATCCTGTTGCCAGATCTATGGTACCTATGCTGTCTTGCAGAAGGATCTTGGATCATGGTGACTCATGTGGCTGTCAGCTTCCTGTCACAGCATATTTGAGGTTGGAAGAGATCATCTCTTTCAGACCTTCTGTTTAAGAAGATTCAGTTAGAGCAAGTTGCCCAAGACCACATCCAGTTGGGTTTTCAATATCTCCAAGGCTGTTGACATAGCCTCTCTGGTCAGCCTGTTCCAATGTTCAGCTACCCTGGCAGAGAAGTTTTTGCTTATGTTCAGATGGTTCTGGGCAAGATAAATATTCCTCTTTCTGCTAAGGCAGATGAACTATGTAGAAGAATCCCTGCAGCTTATTGGCAATGTGGCAATACTTCGCTTTAAATCTGAGGTGTGAAACCGCTGAAGTGGTTCTCTATATCTGCTTGCAAGGTTCAGATTGAATATGTTTTCACAAATAAGTACTGGGCTGGTGTGGCCTTGAAGCGCAGAAGGAGCCCAGCTTTGATTTGGCACTAAAACCAGAAAGTGAAGTGACGAATGCCTTTCTTCCAGAACTGAGCTGTTTGAATAGAGAAAAGGAGTTTCCAGAGACTTAGCTTCTTTCTGCACCTCAGGATTTTGCTACTAGGGAAGCCAGTCTTTCAAAGTGGAATACGCCATTTGGGTCATGTCACAGTAGGCCCTGGAAAGCACTGTTTAGGATGGAAAATGGTTCTTCTCCTTGGCACAGCCACTGCCTTTGTTAGTCTGCAAGATTGATATGAGGGCTGTCAGGGTGGGGAGCTGGTATGCGCAGATGGTATATAAGGAGCCTTCATGTGCCTGAAAGATGGCTAAGACAGGCCAGCCGAGGGGAACCAAGTGCCTAGATGCAGCACTGTAGTGCTTCTGTATGCTGGGCAGATGGTTAATACAATCATGTTTTTCAGAGATCTCCAGTAAACCTCCCTTTGTCAGTATGCTGTTTGTGTGCTGTGCACAGCAGCATTGTTACACTAAAGGTTCTCTTGGCTTATTGTGAGCAGGAATTTTGTTGTAATATGACATTGATTTGAGCTTCTCGGTAGTTACAGATGTTAGCTGCTGATTGTGTGGAATAATATTTTTTCCATCTGTGATTTTTCTTCTTTCTGCTCACCCCACTTTGTTTTTTCTTTAGTTTTAAAGGGTGGCTCATATACAATCAATTGTGAAAGGAGTGTTTCTTTTTTTGTTCTTGTTGCTTGTTTTGTTTTTCCAGCCCCAGGGGCTTGTAGCAAAGGTGTTTCTTGGGAGATGAAGGTTTGAACTCCTCCTCTCCCTCCTATAGCCTGGTACAAAGATGACATTGCAGTCAGGCTGTCTGCTTCCTGGGTGAAAGCTCTAACATCCATCTGTCAAAGCAGACATCTTTCTTCCCCGCCTCCCTAGCTCCTCCAGTGAATCTAGACCCTGAAACACCACAAAATCATTAACTAAAAGTGATGTATTTTTTATCAAATGTTTGCATTTTGCATTCTGTAGTCCAACTGTCCTACAATCCTACAGTCAAATACAGAAGACTACTGAGCAGCAGTGGTCTGAATCCATGGAGGTTGTTGCACTTCATAAGCAGTACAGGGAGGAGATTTCAGAAGCAGGTGGCATTGACTTGTTTTTCTTTCCATCCCTTCCCATAAAAGTGAGTGGGAGTTTACAGTCAGTTTCCAGGTGAGGAAGGAGAACCTCTGAGGTGCAGACATTAGTGTCCTCCACGTCATCCCTGGTTAGCTATTTCTTTCTGCAGAGATCCTAATCCACAATCTCCAAATCCTTTTGAACAGCTAACAGTTACATTTTCCTTTCTCCTTGCAGGAGCTGTCGCAGTGGTTGTTGTGGGTCATATAAAAACATCCTGGGCAATGTGGGGTGAGGTGGCACTTGCCCTGTTCTCCTTTCTTATTGCTGCTGCTGTGTATATTATGGACACTGTTCATAACATCCGGGTGTGCTATGCATCATACATTGTCTTCAGAATCATCTACATGCTGCTGATCACAATAGCAACGTGAGTACTTTTTCAGTGAGTTACGCAAATGACTTTCAAAACTGTAGCAGTTGGCCTTTTCTCCATGTAGATAAGGTTTTGCCTACCAGGAATCTGGAAACATGTTACGAGGAAGACTAAGCTGCTGTGATTCAGGGTGGAAACCTGGGCATAGAAAGACTTTTCTGCTGCCTACCTGTCCAAGTCTCATGGTGCTGAAATAACGGTCTCTTAAGTACTAGATAGCACTGCCTGCCAGGGAAATATTTCTTTGTAAACATGCTTTTAGTGAAATGTTAACTGATGAGGACAAGGTAATAGAGAGCTGTTTTTCCCTAAACTAAGGAAGAAATCTTCTTTAATGTCAATTTGGGGAGGAAAGCACAGCTGTTGTCCAGCCACACATGCAATTGCTACATGATGGTTCAAGTATGATGTCAGGGGAGATGCTGAAACTTGTAATTGTGCAGGGTGTTCTGGTCAGAAGGAAGTGCAAAGTTATGGACCATGTGATGGCTTGAAGATTGCAAACAGCTCCCTGGGATTTGCACTGAGCCACCATATAGACATATCAGTTGGCCCTTTGCAGCTGCACCAGACAAGGAGACTGTTTCAGTAAGACTACAACCCACCAAGTTTTTAGTGTCTTTTATGGGTCCCTGCGGCTCTCTTCTAGTCTGTGTGGTAGTCTGCCGTGGTCCTGCTTGGCAAAGTACACCGTTAGTGTGAGGCAATCTTATGGTGGGAAATACTGGACTAGCCCAGGAAACTGTCTGGTTGCATAGCCTCCTCATCTGATGCCATCTTCAGAGAAGTTCCTCCTACTCCTGATTTCACTACTTCTTCCCCATGTGTATTTTTCTGGTCCTCCTTTTCCAGGTTCCAGATTGCCACAAATCTTAGTGTGGAGCGGTATGCCCTGGTATTTGGAGTCAACACTTTCATTGCCTTGGTGCTTCAGACCCTGCTCACGTTGATTGTCGTGGATGCCAGTGGACTTGGGTTAGACATATTCACTCAGGTATGGTAGCCTCTCATCTTTACCAAGGGGAGGAAGGGAAGAAAGTGAATCAAGTTACAAGGCTTCTCACCTACTTATTTCTGAGTCAAGGGTTTTCTAGCAAAGAGGGGTTTACTGACTTGTGATATTTTAGAAGAAGAAAGGAAGTTTGTGTTTTAAGCCTCTAACAGATTTGGTATTTTTTGTTCAGCCATTCTGATTTTTGTGTCCTCTGGAGAAATCAGAGATGGATACCCAACTTGCATTACCAACTTTAGGATTTGATTTGTAGCCATGATCTGTGGGGCGTTTTGTTCATCTATCACATCTAAATGCCATTATCCTGTAGGCATGTGCAAGATCTAAGGAGTTAGAAACTGAACTGTTACCTAATACCAGTGGTCAGTGCTGGAGAACTTGATAATATGGGCAGGCAGTATGCTGGGAGCAACATTTCAGTCGCAGTCCTGTAACTTGTGGCCATGTTGTTTGTTCTCCTCCATATGAGAATGGCTGTATCAAGAGTAGAGACATTTTTAGTTTCTAACTGCAGATTTTCTTGTTTGTTTGTCTGTCTGTCTTCACTCTGCAGTTCATGATTTATGCCACTTACTTTGCGGCCATCTCTCTGCTGTTCCTGGGGAGTGGTATCTACAGTATTATAAGGACTAACAGAAGACGAGAACAGGTTCAAAGCAGATTTCCTGAAAACCAATAGTGCACTAAGGGAACGCTCTCTGCAACACTAAATGAAATGATGGGTTTGTTTTTTAGTCTCTGCCGTTACTTCCCAAGGCAGTCACCTTACTGTTTTTTTTTCCATATTTATACTATATTAGTATCACATTTTAGAATGTATATGTATTAGCTCTTACGTGAGTAAGAACAAATATCTTCTTTCTAAAATGCCTTTTGTTCTTCTGTTGCACGTATGGGAAGCACAGCAGAGAACTTCATACCATTTCAGAAGGTGAAAGGCTTTTGGGAGATTTTGGTCTAGCGTGCATGTTTGGAGAGTGCTATTGAAAAGGCACTTCGCTGTTATCTGATCAGCTGCTACTGTTGTCTCCATTACGGTGATGCTGCTGGTGTGGAAGCAAGGGTGTACTCGCAGGCTGTTCAGAGAGCCCTGGGCCTGGGACAGGTGGTGGCATTAAGTTCATGCTCTGTAGTGTGGCTTTTGCAGAGCCTGCCCCGCACCGTCAGGTGGACCTTTCTGAGGATTAATACACTTTGAGACATAGGCTTATAGATCTGCATACGCACATATAAAGGATGTGTACCTTCATTGCCTGCCTGTCTACCATCCCTACCACCAGAGTTTGGTCAGAGTTGATCATGGTACTTTCCCCTGGTAATTTAACTTGGGATGATTTGTGATGCTGGTGAATGAGTTGTCAGTAATGCTGCTTGTCCTGTGAAGGCCAGGGACTGTAAAGCTGGAGGGGAAGCCTACAGGGGTCTAAATAGACAAAATGTCAATCCCCAGGGCACTTGAGTGTCCTTCCTTTGTCCTACTGTCCAGCTGTCATAGGAGTCACTGACGTGTAAGCCTGAGGCTGTTTCAGTGAGGTATGGTGGAGGTGAATGTAGCCCTGAGAAGGAAGGTGCAGTTTTTTAATCTATTTTTCATAATCTTTCAGAAATATGACTGTGGTAACTGAATAGTCACTGGTCATTATCTAAATTCATGGGATGAATGCGTGAGGTTTTCCAAAATTTTGAATTTTTTTTTTTTTTTTTTTTTTTTTTTGGCTCAGTTGCTTCTTTGCCTCTTAAAATGCCTCTTAAAATGCCTCTGTGCTTCTGGTGGATCTGTGTCTACCAGCTCTCCTTCTTCCCACCTAAGGAGAAAAATGGATGTTTGGGATTTGTTTTTTATCTTTATTTTCAACCGGAGCAACATGGGACTTGCCTTATGCCTGTGTTTAGAATAATTGAATATTTTTTTTTCCTAATTGACTTGAGCACTGGGAAAGAGCTATCATGAGCTTTAGAACTTGGTTACCTGGGCACTATAACCTGTATCTGCAAGATATATCCATAGTATAGTGTGGGATGGCTAACAGACTGTCACTGCTGCTTTGCAGCTCATGGTGAGTTTGTGTGTGCAGGAGAAATGGCAAGAGAGAAGGTGCTATGCTGGGTGCTTCCCTCCCATGCCTTCTCTGTTAGAGTTCTGGTTAGAGTTTATTCCAGTCAGAGCCTGAAGCAGCAGCTTTGGTTTATGACTTGGTTTCTTTAATGCTATGGTGGATTCACAGCACCTGAGTGGGAAAGTCTCTCTTTTATTTTTATTTTTTCCTGGCTGGGACAGGTATAGTTTTTATCATCTGTGTGATTCTCAGGCTTTGTGGCATGAGGTAAATGATTAATCACTTCGGGATGTGCTGTATGAGGTCCAGGGGGTCCTTTCAGGCTGGCCGCTTGGGGGAAAGCGCTCCCCAAAATCTCACTGTTTGCAGCCTGGCTTGTATATTGTCGTGGGGCTCAGCTGTGTTGATGTTCATACATATAAGCTTAACTGCCTTATTCTGAAACAGAAACTTGAAACTACTTATGTATATTCATTTCTTTACCACTAAAACAAAAATCTGAAGCAATGAAATGCTAGCTGATAAGCTGTCTGGGGCGAAGGATAACAAGTGCATATCCTACCCATTGGGTGTCTTGGCCAGATGGCGTTTGCTACAAGGGGTGAGGATGACAAGTCAAATAAACAAATGAAGCAGCTCAATTTTAATCATGTATTTTTACCCAGAACAAATTGGGGAGGAACAACCCTATCTTTTAAAAGCAAGTTTAAAAAAAAAAAAGTGACTACTGAATTGCAGCAATAACAAAATGGTGCTTCTACCAATGTAATGAAATTGTGGCAAATGTAATACGGAGTGGCATGCTATACTCTATATATATATGCAAGCCTATTAATGTATGGAAGATAAACCTGGAAGTTGTTCAGGTTTTTATGTTGCACTGTTACTGTAGTGATGAATTGACTGTAGAGTCTCACTGGATCTATATGCAGAGTGACTGGGTGCCTAGTGAATACACTGGCATTGTTCATAGGACCCTTTCAACTTGGTTCTGACTGAATAGTCTTTTGCTAAATAAAAATATTTTATGAAATTTCTTCTGTGACCAGTGTTTGTTTTTTATTTTGATACCTTGCAAATCTGGAGCACTGCTGGGGCAGGTAGCTAACACATGTTATTCTAAGTATTTCTCTGGCATAAAAAGAAAAAACACAGGATGGATAAACAAGGCAAAAAAGAACCAAGTCAAAAAGCAAGTCAAGGCAAAAAAAGAACCAAAAGAACAACAACAAAAAAGACTCAAACTGTTGATTGATTGTTTTTTGTAGCTTTGCAGACCCTGTTAAAGAAGAGGTGAAGCTACAGTGATGTGAAAATAGTAGCCAGGTACATGGGAAGGTTCGGGGAGTGCCTTTGCATCTGGAATCAAAGAGTGGTTCTCTCAAACCAACAATATACAAAGATTGCTAGATGTCAGGATTTTCTAAATATGTTATTGCCCAAAGGAGCTACCTTATGAACATATCCGTAGTAAAGCTACAATACATTTACTAAACTGTGTAGCTTCATCTGCATCCTGTTTTAGAGATCAAAAACATATCCTGTGTTTGTGCATGGAACAGTTACATGTGACAAATGCTTCTTCTATAAGGGAGATGAGGGTTTGATAGGTTTTTCTGGGGGGTATTGACTCTTGATGGTAATTACCAACAACTGTAGAAAGTAAGTTGCAATATGGGCAACCCCTTTCTCACTCTTCCCTGCCATTATCATAAATCCACCATTATTTCTCCCATGCATCTCAGAACACCGAAATAGGGCAATTGCTCTTCCTCTGCCAGCTGTTGGATTACTCTTAATTTGGGGCTCTTATCTGATCTGCTGAGCACTGCTGCCATCCACCGGCTTGTTGACAATGCAAGGATTAAAATCTCTCTACAAAGCAGCAGTGCAGGCAGCAGCTAGGAGAGGTGTAGCATTACCATCCAAAACCTGCACGAGCATCTGCTCTGTGCAGTGCTGCTCAAAGGGGCTGCATGGAGAATCCCGTGGTGGCTCTTGCTGCTGGGAGAAGCGGGTCCCAGTGAGCCGTGGTGCCGCTCCTCGCTCCTCCCATCGCGCGCTCCATGTGGGCAGCGAGCGCTGACGAGGGAGGCGCAGCCCCCCTGCAGTAGCCTGGCTCCTGCATAGTGATACAGCGTGCAGCCTGTCTGGATGGAGACGGGATAGATGTGCCGCACGGCAGGGGCGTCTCCCTGGGATGCTGCGGGCTGCTTGAGGTGAGTGTTGCAGATGGATCTGTGTAAACTGCACAGGGATGCTATACTGCTGTCCTGAAGTTTGTTATATTTGTCGGGGAGAGACTGGTGATGGTTGTTTGTGGCTTTTTTTTTTTTTCCTCTCCCTATAATTATTGAATTATTGTGTGCAACTCTCTCACAGGCAGGAACACTTGAAATCCTAGGTTTACCATTAAATAGGTTAACACACACAGTCATGCGTTTAGACTGATCTGGAAATATCATGAAATTCGTCTTATTATTAGCAAACACTAGCTAATAAGCTAGCTAAATAGCTTGGTCTTGCAGCACCAGGCTCCACTTCTCATGCTACAAGGAAATGGGATTTATTACTATAGTAAGAGAGCACCTCTTTTGAATGAAAGGGATGGTAGTGGCTCATAAAACGGAAGATCGTATTATGGTAAAAGTACAGCATAAAGAGAACAGGGGATGGCATCGAAGCTTAGCTCATCTTAGTCTGTTCTGAAGTCGGCAAAGTCTGGGAGATTGGGTAAATTGAAATTTCAGTGCTTAGACTTTAAGTATATGATAAATATATGACCTTGGGTGAGCTCCAGGCTGGAGGCGTTGCCAGCAGGTTCCATGTTCCCTCGGGTACATATCAAAGGGATCTCTTCCACCTTTCCAAAAACGGCATTTCTCCCTCTCCTGTAGGATTGGAAGAAACCTCGAGGTCACAGAGAGCAGATCGCGGGAGCTGTTAGCAGCCAACACATCGCTGAGCCCTGTGCAACCTTGCTGAGCTGTGCCTGGGCACGCTGGCCCCTTAGTCCTTTGAGTGACAGGTTAGTTCCTTCCTCACTGCTCAGAGAGTCTGAAGGCTTCAGTGTCCAGGCTAAGCTTACTCTGGGCTGGTTTCTGTCCACAGTGTCTTCCTTTAGCATTAATGCTGCAGTGCAGTGGGCGCTCTGCCCCGTGAGATGGGCAGCTTCCTGCCTGCCAGTGTCTCCCCACCAAAAATCGTGGGGGTTTTTCTGTGTGCTAGGAGCCTTTCACAAGTGGCCAGAGAGGTTAACCCGCTGTTCCAATATCGCTTCTGCTTTGTTTAAAAGCAGGTGGCGGAGCTTTCTGCCCTGCACCGGGCGTGATAGGAGCTTAGCAACAGCAGCTCCCACTTAATGCGGCTGATAACGTGCGCGCGCTTTACGGGAAGGCCCTAACGAGCGGCTTAGGTTTCGTGGCTGACTGACTTGTCATGCAGATCCTTTTTGGCACAGAGGTACCGTATTTACAACCTCGGCACGTCATTTGATTTTTTTTTTCTTTTTGTCTTCATTTCCTAGAGGTCTTTGTATCGCTTGCTTGCTGTAGTGAGTATAGAGCCTTTCTATTCGACTTCCATTGTCATGCGTGTATCAGCTGTTTGAACTGGTTTGGTTATTTGATGATTTTTTTGTATTACATATATATATATATATATATATTACATTTCAAAGTCCTGGAATGTGAGGCATGATTAATGCAGAAAGGGGGAAGTCTTCGGAGGGGGGAAAAGAAAATCTTACGAATAAAAGTGCCTGTTTTGACACTCGTAGCTTTGAGCTCCTCAGCCCCAACCTGCTCTGACTGCTCGTTATCAACGGGGCTTGAATAATACAACACAGGAGCGGCTGACACGCCAGCCACGACATGAAGAGCTGCCGGCGCCAAACAAATGCATAATTTAATGATATCAAAACATGTCTGTCTAGGCACAAAAAAGAACTAAGCGAACGGTTTAAATCACTAGTAGCAATCTGGGGCGCTGGTGCAGATCACCGCAGCTAGGGGCGCGGCCGTTAGTGATTTTGGGGTCATTTAAAAAAAATTTCTACCTCTTGCGGACCAACGGCCACGGGACCCGGGCAACGGCCGCGAGGCCCCGCCCCGTCTCCAGGGCGACGGGCCCGCGCTGCTGTTGCCTACGCGACGGCGGCGGGCGCGGTTTGGCCCTCGGGGGCCGCCGTCGGCCGTGACCGGTGCCGCGGGAAGGTGAGCCGAGGCGGGGGAGGGGCGGGTCCCCGCCGTTGCCGGGGCGACGCGGCCGGGACCGTTTTGCCGCCGTTTGGCGTTGCGTTGCGTTGCGTTGCGTTGCGTTGCGTGCGGCGCCGCTTAGTGCCCCCAGCGCGTGCGCCCAGGGTGGGTGCTCGGCGGGCTGCGTGCGGGGGCCGCCGCTCTGGGACCCGGGAGCCGCGGGACGCCCGTAGGTCACGGCCTTGTGCTTGAGCTGGGGTCCTGAGGCGCAGGTGTAGCTCCCCGCTGTGAAACTGCGGTTGGGAGGCTTATATCCGTGTGTATATATATAAAAAAATATGTATCTTATTTATATGTGTCTAAATATATATACAAAGATTTATATACATATATATATATTTGGTGTAAAGAGACAATGCAAAGGATTTTTTTTTTCTTTTTTTTTTACAATAACTGTGTGCAGTGTGCATGGGTATAAGCAAGTGGAAGTGTTACTACATTCACAGCAGAAATCATGGTGACAACATACATCTCTGCCCCCCCCTTGCTTCTCCTCCTTCCTGCCCCTCACCCCCCCCAATTAGATATAAACAGGTATAAATTAAGACCTAAGGTTTTCTTGATAGCTTTGGTTGCCGTTAAAGTACAGGACTTTTATTGTGTGAGAAACTCAATAGAATAGTAGGAGCTGATTCTAGGTCTTCTTTAGGTCTGGATTGAGGTCCTCATACCAAAAATATCTCTTTGGCCATGATGGTGTTATGGTGCAGTAGATACATTGGGTTTGTGCTGCTGTCTTTCTATATGTATATAATAAATGAATTGTGCTCAGTGTTTGTGGTGAGTGACACATACTAGCATCAACCTGTTCTATTAGGGGCGCAATTCAGCTTCACAGGGCACTTACAGAGTGTAATTGCTTCCTGTAATTAAAAGCCAGGTAAGGAGGAGTCATTCCTTTGTGTTGAGGATGTGGTGGAGCAAAGTAATCTCTTTTAGAGAGGTAGGTAGGTACCAGTACTCAATGCCTACATATTTGTGAAGAGAAAAGTACTTCCAATAAATAAATAAATAAATAAGGGTGAGTGACAAAGTACTGGAGATAGAAATAATGTGGAAAGCCAGAGTTTGTCCGAACAAACTCTGGACATTTAGCATGAGAGACCTAGTGCAATAGATACACTAATAGATAATAGATAATTACTGTGGCAAGTGGTGGCTAAAAACAAGCTGGAAGTTAAGAAGAGGGAGAATTGCTCTCTTTCCTTGAACCAAACAGTGATGAAACAAAAAGAATTTTTTATTCTAAAGCGGCAGAATGCTTACACAGGTGGGACGTCCAAATGCAGCCTGCCTTGTCTCCACCAGCAGAGTGGATCAGACAGTGAGGACATAAGGAGCAACAGCCATTGCTGGGTATTCTAGGCCATCCTGGGTCAGGGCTAATCTTTAGATCCCATATTATGTTGCCATATGCTGATGTTCATAGAGGGAATGATCTTCTAGTGCACTGTAAATTAGACAGACTTATTCTGTAGGAGAGACATGGAGAGATGGCAAATCCCAGCATACAGCAGAAGGCACAAAGAGGAAGTTCTGAATATTCCACGTTTCTTGCTTTTATGTTGCTTCTGCAAACAGTGACAAACAAAATAGGGAAGGAATGATGTATGGTAAAGCTGCAGAAAGGGCAGCATCAGCTATGTAGTTAGTGCTTCTCCTTACATCCTTAACCCTTATCTTTAGATGCAGAGAGATGCCCTCAGTTGAAAGAAGTGGGCAGAGTGTGTTAGGCCAGGCAGTCAGCCTGGATCTCCAAGCACTGGCATTTAGGTAGTTTTTCAGGAGCTATTGGTACCTGTGTGCTGGACAGTCCAAAGATTAAAAGAATTTTTTTTTTTTTTAATAGCGACTCTTCAGTTCTGTCAGATTTGACTGTATCCAGCCTGATAACTGGGTGTGGAGTATTTCTCACTGTTGTCCTCCTTGGAATTTCAAACTGCAACTTATTCCTTTTTCCAGCAGTTTTAACTGGTTTCTGTGTGAAACTTCTTTCTTTTTTTTTTTTCTTCTAATATTGATGGAGATGATACAGTTTGAAAGCTAGCTACTTGTAAATGTTCAGTGACTCTAGCAGAATGGTTGTCATGAGTCTAATGAAATGATCAGGCAAACAAAGCAACAGTGAAAAACAGGGCTGAGAGCAATGGAAGCTTTTGGTGCTTCTGATAAACATAGGAGAATGAAGCACAGGACTAGAATCATGAGATCATGAGTTCTAGTCTTAACTTTAAATAACCTGGGTTTGCTTTGTCTCAAATCTCCATTAGGAGCTTGGAGCAGGTAGGGCAAAAACAATTCATGTTTATAAACCATTTGTGAGTCTTAATTCAGAGGTTCTGTGGTTGCATTATCTAAATATTAATATTGCTACAGCCCTCAGGTTTGTATGGGCATTGCAAAATACAGCAATGCTGTATTTTTGTATGTCACTGGTGTCTTAAAAAGAGCCTTTTTTCTTCTTTTGTAGTATTATTTTAATACATCGCCAAAAATGAGTGAAAAGAGAGACCAAGGTGATCCAGCAGATGTGGAAGATATAACAGAAAGTGTAGAGTATGAGGATGACTTTGAAAAAGACCTTGAGTGGCTAATTAATGAAGAAGAAAAAGAAAACCCTGGTGAAAGAGAGGTACTGTTAAATTAAATGCTAATTGTTTTATTTAGAGGACCAACAGAATGATATTTAGAATTGTAAGCGTAGAATTCAATGTGATTTGAAATATGGTTTGAAATGTGTATGGACAGTCACTAAATTCCAACACGGAGGGTTATTTGGAACGGTAGTGAAAAATAGCTCAGTGAACAGGTTACTTTCATTGTGATTGTCTTAAATCAGAAAACTGATTGTTCATTGAAAACTATATATTTTGTTCAAAAATACTTCTGCTTTTACCGTGGCTTCCTTTAAGTGTTTGTGCACTTTGCATTGCTCTGTTTTTCTGTTGTCACTGATGACCTTACTGCTCAAGCTGTAGTTTGTTAAACTTTTTGTAGATGGGAATATGGAGAAACTGCAAAAGAACTATTAGTGCCAAAAAGGCTATTGGTTGTGATATTAACTGTATTTGATAGCCTATTTTAGCATTAGTAAAATCAGTTGTGCTGTTCTCTTTCTCTTGTGCTCTCCTGTCTACTTCTCTGATGCTGCTGTTTGTTGAGAGAATAGACTGGGGGAGTTATTTTTATTTATTTATTTATTTATTTTAGAATCCTGAACAAAATGCAGAAGCTATTGACACAGCTGCTGATAAAGTTGTGGAAGACTTTGAGGAAGAGGAAGACAATGAAGAAAGAGAAGAAGATACAGATCAGCATTCTGGGGCAAATGTACATATGAAAGTGAGTCTGCCCAGTGAAGAACCTTTGGTATCCGCATCTGATGCTAAAGAGGAGGACTATGTATCTGATTCTGATAGTGAGTGCTCTATCGAGGAGTCCAAGCTGGAAGATGAAAAGGACCTAGATGAAGAAGAGGATGAAGAAATAAAGCGCTATATCTTGGAAAAGATTGAAGAAGCCAACAAACTGCTGGAGAATCAGGCTCCTGTGGATGAGAATAGAGAACGGAAATTAAAATTTAAGGACACATTGGTAGATCTTGAGGTTCCTCCTCTAGAAGACACAGATATTTATAAAGCTGATCTTGCAGGAGGAGATGATGTTTCAAGTAGGCTGTCTCAGCTGCATATTTCTAATGATGTGGGACAGGAAAGCACGTTGTTTTCACCAGATATTGGCAAGGACGAGGAACAGAAAGATGGGAAGATCTTAGTGGAAAAAGATGGAAAGTTTGAACTCTTGAGTTTACGTGATATTGAAAGCCAGGGCTTTTTGCCCCCAATCAGTGTTTCTTTCACTGATATTGAGACTCAACAGCTTTCTCCCAAATCTTCATACCACAGTTCTAGTGGCAATGTCGCTCAAATGAAGGAAGCACCTCCTGTAGTAGGAGCAGGAGTACAGTCTCTCCCTGCTGCTGAAGGGGAGTGTGTGTACTTCCCTAAGCCTCCTTCTAAGCCTAAATGTCGTCCAAATTCTGCTATCAGTGCTGCGAGAAATCTGGGAAAACGGAAGACTCCCCAGAGAGCGCAGTCTGCAAACGCGCCTGCGAGAAATTCCACTTACTGCCTTTCTCCCAGGCAAAAAGAGCTGCGGAAGCAGCTAGAACAAAGGAAGGAGAAACTGAGGAAAGAGGTAAGGATACAGAGGCATTGGGCAGGTCACAGTGACCGTCACACTTCTCTATTTCACAGAGCCCTGTGTTCAGAGTATTTATGTAATATGGAACACGTCCTTCATAAATATGCCACCCTCTGCCATACTATACTTACTGCTCTTGCTGTGTAAGCTCCATCACGGGCCCACTGTTCACAGGAACCTCCTAAACACGTGACACTGCTTCTCTGCTGCCTACACTGTCACACAGTAGGGTCGCGCTGACTGTAGTAGCTTACTATGTATGCTGTGGCTTGTTCTGCTGCTTAAGATATTGAAGATTTTCTGCTTGTTTTTAAAAGCAAGATTTTGATCAATTCAGAAACTCCCCATGAAAACAATAGTGGTCGCATCAGGAAACTCTGTTCCTGAATGTTCATTCAAGACAAAAAAGGCACTTCAGATTCTGGACAAACCATTCACACCTCTCTGGGATTCCGGTTAGTTGTTTTCAACATAAGCTAAAGAGCTTGAAACGCTATTTTCAAGGAGGTAGATCAAGCCTGCTTTATTTGAAAAGTTTTCTGAGAATACAGATTGGTTGCGTTATGAATTTCCTAGGCAGGAATCATTTCTGGAGATTGTGTGTGTGGGTGGGTTTTTTTTTTTTTAGCTTTTTTTTTCCTCCAGTAGACTAAAAATTGTAAATTTATTGTAAATTTGGAGAATACAGTCTAAAAGTTGCATATAGATGAGAGGAGCATCATCTGTTTGACAGAAGAGTAGATTTCTTTGTGTTGAAGTTAATGGGGGTTATAGCTTTTGTGCCGGAGAGAATCAAAGCTTGGTAAAATGTTCTGATGTCTTTCTGAAGCATCATTTGAAGTCTTTTCACCTATACATAAATGCTTGTCATTAGCCAAAATGTGATTAATACTTGCAGAGTTTTTCTCAATTTTGCAAAACTAGATTCATTTTGTAAGCCTGAGGAAAGTATTAGTGCCTGCACAATTACGACCTCACATCCAGAAAAATATTCCTATTCATAACCTTGTTATAACTATCTATGCTATAACTATCTATGCTATAACTATCTAGTGCCTGCAGTCCGTAGATAGCCAAAAATCCTGTAGGTTTTAGTGGTCTTGCAAGCCCATGATGTTTCCTGTTTTTAGAGTGGGTTAGTTTAAATATTTTAAGCCATTCAGAGCTGTTGGATGGATATTATTTTAAAGTCTCGAGATGTTTCTGCCTAAATGTGTGATGAGAGGTGAGATGAATCATGAAAATGGAGGTAATCACACACACAAAAAGATCAGACTCAAAGCATCTGATTGTAATCTGAACTGGAGAAGTGTTAGGCCAGCTTTTTCCTGCAGATACTATCAACTTGAGGCATTTTGGTTTCACTGCCATTTCTTTTTATGTGTCAGGTAGAGTTCGAACAACTCACTGCCATTGTGGTAGTTGAAGGCCTGTGTAGATTATTTTAAAAATTAGGATTTTTATTCATCCTTAATTTCATTCAAGGAAGAAGAACGGAAAAGAGAACAAGAAGAACAGAAGAAAAGAGAGAACGAGATGGTTTTTAGAGCTTGGTTACAGAAGAAGAAAGAACAAGTACAAGAAGAAAAGCGAATTCGGCGTGCAAAGGAGCTGGAAGACTTGAACAGCAAAGTAAGAGCTCTCATGTAAAAGTGTAATTTATAGTGCACTGGTTAAATAGAAAGCAAAACAAATTGCTAGACCATGTGCTTAGATAAGCACATGAAAATTCACACTGATAAGAAATATTTTTTGTTAAATTGTTGAACTGAAGAGCTAGATGAATTTTCATGTTCAGGGTTATTCTGCCTGGCAGGTGGCTTGTGTCATACAAGTTACATATATATATACATGAACTTAGTAGCCATGACATTGCTTGTAGAAGACACAGTGATACTGTCTGTCAGTAGAAGAATGACTTTGGGCCCTGGAATGAACAACGAGCAGGGAAGTTTGTTCCTTACCTGGGAACTGGTTGGCAGGCAGGTTGATGCACGTGACTCAACCAGAAGCTTAAGATTCAGACACACTGTTCTGTAGTGCTTGGGTCTTGCAGTGATGGGGTCGAAGAACTAAATTCAGTATTTCTTTAAAACTGCTTTGAATGCTTGTTATACATTCCCTGATAGACTAACATATGATGTAATTTGCTTATAAAGCACATTTCCCTGTTGTAGACAGGAGATTTCAGGGAAATTCAAAAACCTGTTGATAAAAAGGTCTCTTAGTGGTACGTCTTGTGTATGTCTTTTATTTGAACAGGAGAGTAGCAGGAATCCAGAAGAAGCCTTCAAGTTATGGCTGAAAAAGAAGCACCGAGAACGCATAAAAGAAAAACAGATAGAAATTTTGAGACGCCAAGCGGAGGGCATGACCTTTTTTCCAAGAACAGAGGAATGCAACAGAGCCTTTAAAGAGTGAGTATGGTCACTCTTAGGGAACCAGACTATTTGAATAATGTGTAGTCCATCATCAACTTAATCAGAATCAATTTAGAATGTAGTCATTTTACAGTACATCGTTACTGCTTAAGCCCTTTCTGCTTCGTTAAACCCATGTAAGCTTACACCCTGGCAAACCCTGGTATAGTTCCTTGGTGCTGTCTGTCCCATGTTGTGAAATTACTTGTCAAGGTTTGAGCCAGCTTGATGGATTTTAGCTTGTGCTGAGAAGGGGAGCTCCTCTCCTAGCCATTTTTGCCTGTTTGGGTGAAAAGTTGTAGTGATTCCATTCATTCAGTAGGCAATTTTAGTAGGTTTTTTTTTTTGTTTGTGCTTTTTTTTTTTTCTTGAGTCTGTGGCTCAACAACAGCAGGAGGGGAAAGGTGGGTACAGAACCTGGAGTTTTGGGACAGAAAAGCCCTTAGGCTGGCTCAGCCTTAGCGTATAAGCTGCATCCTGCACAGTGACTCTGGTCATCATGTGGTTGGATTGTTAGTGGAATAGAGATGAGTGTCCTTTGAAGGGACAAGATGAAAGTTTTGTTTTTTACTGTCAGTATTTCTAGGCTTCTTTTATCCCTCTTCCACAGATGGCTAAAAAGAAAGAGAGAAGAAAAACGAGCTGAGGAGCTGGCAGCTAAAGAGCGAGTAAGGCAACTCAGATTAGAAGCCCGAAGAGCGAAACAGCTGCAAAACATCCGCTGCATTAGTTCAGAACCTAAATCCTTTCGCTTCACAGACCATTACAGCTGAAGGTTTGATGTAACCACAGACTTCTTTGTGGCAACTTTTTTACTTAGGGCTTGAGCTTTTGCTCTTGACAGCTACTGCCCTTTTGTGCTATTTTAAAGCTTTTAAGCAAGTTAATAATTCTTTTCACTGACAATGAATAAATACTACCTATTTATTTGTATTTTTTGTTGTTGAAAAGCCTGCTTTTATTGATAACTCAGGGATATTCTTGGTTTGACCAAATCTAAAGGAGAGATCAATATGTAAGGGTGACCAATATGAATTCCTGTCTTTAAGAAGCACTTTATATCAAATTCCACTGCAATTCCTGGATGCAGGCTGTTATGTAAAGTGTTGAAATTTTGTGGGATTAATAGTGCTATTTTCTTCTGCTTGTGAAAACTGCACCCCATGTCCTGTCCTTGGAGTATGCCATTTCCTGAGGCTTTGAGATACCATGTGCTACTGATCTGTGCACTAGCTGTTTGTTGCTTTGTGGCTCAATCAGTGGAAAATTTTAATCCTAAAACACAGAAGGCTCAGAGAAGGCTATCAAGTATGTGATCTTGCAACGATTTTTGAAATATATGTTTGTGAGACGGACTGGCCCCTCCCTATTCAGTTGTTTCCTACTCCATGAAATTAAAGATGATATTGAGTGTGAACTAGAGCAAGTATTCCTTGACTACTGGTATACAGTTTTATGTTTGCTATATCATTTTAATAAGTACATCAGAGTTCATGGTTATTCAAATAAAGTGATCAGAGACCAGGCTGTCATCACTAGAAAAAGAAAGGAAAGTCACTGCAAGATGAGAAACATTCTCTCCAGCCATGTCTGTGACCTGGACTATTTCCCTACAGCTGAGTGATATGTCTTGTCTTTAAGATAATTACAAGAAATACCTTGTCTTTAAGGTAATTACAGGAAGAAGGCCCTCAACCTCCTCCAGGATGTAAGGGGCCTTTAGGTCTGAACATGAAAAATGAACAAGGAGTGACAGTGGAAACAACAGAAATTTGACAGTTGTAGCTATTTTCAAGACCCTTTTAGTCATGTTCCAGAGCATGCTGCTGCTTGAGAGCACCATGTTGCAACTTTTAAGAGCATGAAAAACATGAATAACAGCTAATAATTAAGCACCTTCCTCTGCTGCCAACAGTTGAACCACTTTTCTTTTAGCCAGCAGTTGCAGGGGTAAATAGCTGCAGAGATTCACACCATCTCCCCCCTGGCAGTAAGCAAGAAAAGAAAATGCTTTTCAGATTATTACCTCTGACCAGTACCGTGTACAAGTACAGTTCATATGGTATATAGTTCCTTTAAGCTGCACAGAAAATGGAGTCAAAAATACCCACCTTATGATAAGCCCCAAATGATTACTTAAACAAATGCAAAGAAAGTTTATTGTAAAATTTTCTGGGTACAAGCCAAAGCAGGGCAACAAAGAAGAAATACTTGTAACTTGCATACTCTGAGCATGGTATGAGATTTAAAGAAAAACTGTTTAACAGTATTTTCCCCGTACTGGACAGCTACCAGCTGCATATGATAAACTCAAGAATGAAAATTTGAGAAAAAGGAAAATACGTATTTGCAGTGTCCTAACTTTCCTTTCTATTTCTCAATTTACAACCTCAAAATGGACTTCTTTGGATTTAGCAGATTCTGCTGCTCTATACATCACTTAGAACCTGCATCATCAAGATGAGTACAAAAAACTACTTTTTTTTAAATGACTAGTTGTGCAAACTTAGTGCTTGATCTTCAGCCCTCCATAACACTCAAGGAGACTTTGGGCAGCAGCTGAGCTCTAAAGCTTTACCCAAATACAAGAAAAATCTCACCCCATAATCTTCAAGAATCCCTTCAAAAACAGAGCTAGAGTTCTTTCAAGCTCTCTTCTCATTGTCAGTAGGATTGCAACACTGAATATACTTTTACTTTCAGAACTTACAGCTATAAAAACTCATTGCACATATGCCTTTTTATTACTAAATTTAGCAGACTGAACATAGAATTGAAAAGTCTGTCACTTTAGAAAAGATTTAAAAAAAATCAGAGACACAATTCTATTCCAGTGTCTTTTGATTTTTTTTTTAATACAACCTTTTAGCACTTCCTTTGCTTTGGTATAGTTTGGATTTGGTCTCCCTCTGAAAGGAAATTCATTAAGATTGTCTAATATGACTATAAAAATAGTCAAGGGCATTTCTATGATCTACAAATTCAAACTGGTATAATATTACATTTCTGCTCTTGCATTTGTAGATGGAAAGAAGTAGCTCTCCAGCCTTAAAAATAGTAGAAGTATCCCACAGGCTATGGAAGGAAGTCCCACTGGCCCCCACCCTCAAGAGATAAAGAACCAGACACTGCATCATTTCCAGTGCTAAAACCACCCTTTAGGGAAAGAAAGAGGGAAAAGGGAAGCCTGCTGCTTTTCAGGTAGTGTAATTCTTCAGGGAAAGGACTGTGCACTTGCAGCTGCCTTAGTTGTGTTTTTAAAGGGCTATCAGCTCTCCTTGGCAGTGGTTGCAGCAATTGAAAGTTACATCTTCGTATCTTGTATAGGGATGAAACCTTCCAATGCTTTTTGTAGAAAGAAAGGAAGAGGGAGACATCTCAGGAAAAGATGTGGATGTTTCTGTACATGCAACTGGATCCAGTACGTGCAGCACCTGTGGATGGAAAAATCCATAATGAAAATAGATCCAGGCTAAGGAAGCTTACCTTTCTGTAACATCTTCTGAGCAGAAATACTTTATAGCAAAGTTCTTCAACATTATTTTCAGTTGAAAATTAAGTATGCATCTATGCAGACCCTCAGTGTGAAAATTAAGTAGCATTTATAGATTATATTAACGATGGACACTGATTAGTTTAAGATACACCTTTATTGAGAATTTTTTAAAGCTCTTTGTTTAAGCAGCTGAGCAGACAAAACCAGCATATTAGATAACTTTGCCTTTTACTGCTCAACTACTATTCAACTGCTTCCAGACTAAATCAGTAGATTAGTATACTATTTAAATACCAAGTTTTATTGCAGTGGGGACCCCATCCTGAAAGATAATCCTACAGCTTCTCCGTCTCTTTCCACCCATTGTCAATAAAAGCCTTTTGGGGAAAACAAAAACCACCAAAGTGTTATGTTAACCCAAACTAGCTTTCTACTCCCATTCAGCTTTTAAACTCAATTAAGGATTTTCAAGCTGTCTTCCTTCTGACATACTAACTCTAAACAAATGTTGACTGTCCTTTGCATTGCTAGTGACAGAGGGCAACAGCATCCATCATTTTTTTTCTCAAGAGAAAACAGCTCTATTCAGTACACTGCCCTTGCATAGATCTGTTAAAAAAGACAAAACATTTAAGTAGCTGATATACCACAACCTTGTTCTTCAGAAAACAGGCACCTGTGCTGTGAGATTAAGTTATGTGAAGAGTTTTTACCATTTCAGCCATCTTCTCAGCAGGGGTACTACAAAACTCCACAGTTGTTGAAGTCTTTTTCGGACTGTTAGGGCCAACATTGCCAAGCAGATGTGAGCTTAGGGCTTTGGCTAGCTTACAGTTCACAGCAGCCAGCTCTGTCGTAGTGTGAGGCTGGGCACTGGGATAGTAGGTCTGCTGTCTCCCCCACTGAAGAGAAACCATCAGCTCCTCCAGCAGCCTGTGCAGAAAGGAAGATAGCACTGTTAGTGATTTTTGTATTCCATGTTATTGGCAGGCAGAGCATGCTTCAAAACAACTGGCTTTTCCCAGCACTGACCAAAGAATTGGACAAAGAATTGACAAAAAAATAAGTTTAAAGACAGGCAAAAAGGCTGTTCTTCAAAGCGAGGCGTTGTCACCACAGATTCTTCATGCTGTTGAAGGATAGAAACTTATTTGACATCTGGCAGGAGGAGCTTTAAAGAGGTCAATGTAGGGAGAATAATATATATATCTTTGAAAGAGATACAGAAAACTTGAAATCAAGTCAGTAAGTGATTAAAAATAGAAAATTCAAGAAGGATATGAGGAACGTCAATACCATAGTATGCTACTACTCAGAATTTCCATGCCCATGTGAAGATCACACACACACACACACCCACCATCTTGGTAAATAGGGAAAATAGTTTACTTTAGGCCAAAGAAGAACCCAAGCAGATGAGGCAGACAAAAAACAAAACCATACTTTTGCGTATCAATCATTTCTTCACGGAACTGATCGCGTTCATTCAGCAAGTCCTGGATTGCGCTCTGAGCATCCCTGGTTTGACGCTGCAGAATTGCTCTGGAATGGGTCAGCTCGTCAGCCATAACTCTGCAAAAGAAGTCTCCAGTCAGTAGCTCCAATAAGCACTGTGAAAGTCAGCTGTGTTCTGCTATAGACAATAATCTGCCAGCTCAAACTAAGGCTTAAGCTGCTGTCTCATCCCACCCTGCCGTGAGATGTGTTATCAACCTAATTGCAAAAGACATATTAAGAGCAATTTCTGCTTAAATACAGTGAACATGAAGGGACCATACTAAGAATACTACCCTATGCTTTGATTTGCTAAGTTAGAATTATTTTATGTCATTTCATACAAATGCAGCAACGGATGCTTTAGCATACCTTGGGTAAGTGAACATACTGAACAAATATTCTGACAGATGAAGCTAGATACTTTTTTTTTTTTACTGGCATTGCTCCCACATGTATGCTGTAATTATAGCTTTTCATATTCCCAGCATCTAGAGTAGGAAGCTACAGCTAGACACTGCAGTTCAGCTCACGGGACATAATAGATGAGCTGTGCTCTAGATACAAGCATTTAAGACTAATGTTTTAAAAATGCTGTAAAAGAACAAAGACTGCCACTTAAAAGCTGGCAGGGAGAAACCCAAGACCTAAACGAACTCAGCAAATTAAAGATCGAAGAATGTTACTCTAAGCACATCTCCACAATGCCACAAAACGTTTCTAGAAGGGACTTACATCCCCCACCTCAGGGCTGCCAAAGAAATGAGTTAAACTGGGATAGTAACGGGTCTAGCTGGGACTATCACAAAGAGTTACCATTCACTCCATATGCTAAGGCTGTTTAATACCAGGAACTTAAAGTGAGAAGCCCATCTTCTTACTATTTTGTTGGACCAGTAAAACCTCTTCTTAGTAGGTACTAAGCATTGCTAATTAAAATGTAATGTAATAGAAGATTAAAAAAAAAACTAGATCACTCTTTGCACCATCGTGAGTCACTATCTGCATAAATCAATTGCATTTTGGAAGTTGAAAGTCTACTCTGTTGTCAAATAAGATTTTGATACTGAGACCAACTTAAGATTTGCTCTCGACTCTTTCTGATGATTATTTTATAGTTACAGAAGTAACAGTAGGTTTCTTAACAACATCACAACCATAAGTCTTTAACAGAGAGGTCTACTTCCTCTTCCATAACTAGCTATCCTTTCCAGTAGATCCCTAAACCACTGTAAGCAGAGTTTCCATAAATCCAAACTTCAGAGTCCATGATGGTAGAGCTGCTGGGGCTGTCCTCTGCATGTCTTCCATAGACAGTGCAATGGGTGCAGGTAGTAAAAGACTAAAGGAGAATGTTTTGGTTGTAACAGTTGTGCAAGAGGAAAAATACCTGCTTGCTAGGAATTTGCTTCGCCACACATCACACTGTATTGACATCCGCTCCAACTGTTCAGACAGCTGAGACAAATTCCGGCCCAGGACCTCATTTTCTAAGATTAGCTGGTTTTTCTCACGAGCCATCCTTTCAAAGTGATACTGCAGATCATCCCCAACAGAAGCAACAAGTAATTTCTTCAGCTCCCGATTCACCTGGAATTAGACCAGTTTTACAGTGGCTTAATCATCACCACCGTACATAAAAACAAAACGAACAGGAAAAAAAAAAAACCTGCACTCCTTCTACTTTCTGAATGCACTACAATTTATTGAAAATATGTGGCTTTGCCTTTTTCTTTCCAGATTGGGACACATCTTATGCAATACAAGTTAACCCTCATGATCCATTCCAGGGAACATAAACACTTAAAACTAATACATGTTTAACACATCCTTATTTAAATTATAGTCATTAAATTATATCCAAAAAGGAGGAATGAAATCTTGTTTTAAATAACAGTGAAAGTTTCAGTAGCATTCAAGTCCTGAATCAGTACTATAAGGGATTAAACAAGACATCCACAGAGAGTTTTAGGTAGAAATCATGCATTTTATAACATCTTGCACTTAAAACTTGGATTAAGGAATCCTTTCTCATGACAGGTACATTTCTCAGCAGCCTACTAATGGCTTTCTCCCCACTTCAAGCATTTGAAACATATCTGCTGGTGGAGAACTACTACTACTTAGCCTGCAGTTCTACTCCAGCTGGTTAATTTCAAAAGCCTAAGTACTTATTACAAGGCGCAGCACGTCACAGCAGTTCTTTGTTTTCATAAACTCCCTGCAAAACATTTAATTTCTTACCTCCGTCTGTACACGCAGCTGATTAGAGAGACCTTCTTTATCTTGCAACAGCCTCTTTTCTGAATTTTTTAGCTTTTCTATGGCATTTTTAAGATCTAGCAGTTCTTTGGGACCTTCTGACTGATGGAATAAGTCTCCTTTATGTCCCACTGATCTAGCTACCCTGGCATTTTTTTTTGGAACAACATGGGTGATAGCTGCTTTGGGCACTAATATACGAACAGCTTCAATCTCCACTGATTTATCAGCATGTATTTTCCCAAGCTGCAAAACACCAGGACTCAGGGAAGAGACGGACTTTTTATGTGGGCTGTGGTGGATGTGCAGGTTTGTAGTGGGGGCTCCAGTGATGACTTCCACTGGTTCAGTTGTCTCTTCCATTTCCATTCCATCTCCAGGTCCTCGGATGGGCGATGAGGCATAGTCAACTACAATTTAGAAGCATGGGAGGAAAAGTTTACCTTCTTTTATTTTGTCATGGGCTCATTGTAACTCATGAGTTACAAACTCAGTTTCTGCTCTTCAGAGTTAAGCATTTGGATTTTTACACAGTGTATGCTTCCTGCAGCAACTGTCAAATGTAAGTCAGAAATCTAGACAGATAATCATCTATTCAATCTTGTGATGTTCATTAATACCGCTAATACAAAACCTAGTTGTTAATCTGAGTTGTATTAATCTTCATTTCATGCTGACATAATAAAGGGATAGATGCAAATATGAAAAGAAGCTAGTAAGGAGAAAATCTGTTTGACAATATTATTCATAGACTAAAAACAAACTTCAGATTTGGGGAGCTGACAGAACTAGAGCAGTCTCACTTCAAAAACAACATAATTAAGTGAAAAGCAGCTACTTGCTACATAGCTACTGACAACTTGAGGAGTTTGGCAGACTTTCAGTACTACTATCATGTTTGTTGTCCAGATGAAGGTTTAAGAAAAAACAAACATTTCCATTTCATTTCTACCCAACAGCCTCCAGGCTTCCCAGAATTGCCACACTCCAATCTGAATTCCTAAATGTGCATGGTAAGTTAAATGAACTTCAACAGATAATAAAATTGCTATGTTTTAAGCTAAAAGAAACATTACGAACTTTCTTCGCCATATAAATCTAGATTGGGAAAGCACATTCATAGAATCATAGAATGCCTAAGGTTGGAAGGGACCTCTAGAGGTCATCTAGTCCAACCCTCCTGCACACGCAGGG
>JAWLRI010000031.1:10211870-10253928 GCA_034781795.1 Crypturellus tataupa
GGGAGCGGGAGGCACAGGAGGCGGTGGGGGAGGTGGTGAGATGTCAGCTAGAAAGATAGCTGAGGGGGGGCCTGTGGCCAAGGAGGAACAAGCGCAGGTGCTTTACAGCGCTGAGAGGAAACTCGGGGCAATCTTTCCCTGGGCATGCATATATATATATATGTACATATGTATATACACACATACACATACACACACACATACATATATATATATATATGAGATAAGGGCAAGAGATGGGTGATGTGTGCTCAGCTTTAAATAGCAGGGAGGTTGTTTAGGTGAAGCCTGTACTGTGTTGCCCCTGGCTGTCATTGTGCCTGCCCTGTGCTTCTAATCTCCTGTGATTTCTGAGGTGGCATCAAATATGGCCAACTCGGTCATTAAAGGGGCGCTGCATCTTACAGCAACCTCTGACAAGACTCCTAAAGGCATTTTTATTTATTTTAATTTCTGAAAAACCTCCAGTGATAGGAACTACACGACCCCATGGCATCCCTCTCTTTCTTATTTCACTTATAGTTCACCGATCTTTTTTCACTGTTAGGTTCCTTGCTGCAACTGGAGCCAGTGATTACCCCTGGTGGGTATAAAGGTGTCCCACTGGTCTTTTACATGTGGGAGAACTTGAAGATCATCACTCTGTCCTCTCTTCATGTAATTCTACATTAAACAAATTTTACCCTTTCAGTATTTTCCTATTGATCGTGTGCCGTGAAAGTTTACTTTTTTTTTTTTTTTACCTTTTCCACTTTTTATCTCCTGTTTTCTTGAAATAGGTTATTTAAACTCAACGTTATATATCAACTGAGGTTTCATTGCTGTTAGAGCAAAATATTTGTCTTTTGTGTCTTAGGACCTCTTAGTGCAAAGTTTGCCTTTCTCTTTTCTTCCAGTTGTACCTCATTAGGCTCTGCTTTTTAACTGCTATCCACTGTATTTTTTTTTTTTTTGCCTATTTTGCCCTGTTTTGTACTTGAATAGGATTTCTCGATTGTCATTGTAGTATTTTGTTGAGTTTCACATCATTTCTTGGTTAATAACATCATTTTGAATTCTACTTCTGTTTGCAGTCTATCCCAGCTTGGTATCAGTCCAGCTTCTTGGAGTGCATGTGCTCTAGTGCTATAATGAAAGGCTACTGTTAGGCTAATTGGTTTCTTTTTTGCAAAGTTAGTTATGTTTTCCCTTCTCCAGAGCCTTGTGACTCTCCCTCTAGAGCTGTTGAAAATAACAACGCTCTTGGTGTCAGTGTCCTGAGTAAATCAGGGACCATTTTATGTGCTCCCCTGAATAGGTCCAACTTCTTCAGACAGCTCTCTCTTTCCCTGTGCTGCACTCCTGTTCCCCTGTTAAAACTGATGGTTACCTCTCTGGTTTGTTTTTGTGCAGCTAAAGTAAGATGAGGTGAGTACATCAGTTTCTCCTGGATTGTATTTTACCTATTCTTTTTCCCTGTTATGTAATGGCTCTTTTGGTTTTCTCTACCTTTTACGTATTACAGATTGCTGTTGATTTATTTTATAGTTGCAAAGTTTTAAGCTTTCTTGCTTAGGCATCCTTCCTCTCAACAGTTTCCTAAAATACAGTGAGAGAATTTTGGTACCTGGAAGATGATGGGAAAATAGATATTTTGGGAATATTTTCTACTCGATCTACAGGCTGCATCCCAGGAAAGCAGTGCATTATATGTCTGTTGAATGCCACAACTTACGCACCTGATCCGTGCCAGATGTTTTCAAAACAACTTTTCTCAGAAACAATGAATTCAAAAATAAATTCAAGTATTGTTTTAACAAGCCAAATTTTAGTTTCAGGAACCTAATTATATTCTGACAGTAATGGATTTTCTGGTGGAAAGTTTGTCAGATCCTTACAAATGTGTTGCTCCCAGGCGGTAGTAAAAATTAAGAATTGTGATTAGTTAGAACACATACATACATACCAAGGAGAGGAAAAAAAAAGCCCCAAAACTATTACAATATCACAGCCACAGAAAACAAAAACAAAAAAACCCCACAAACTTGTAATTGAATCATTTTAAATTGGCTTAACTAATGTATTAAAAACAAATGCATTTAAGAGTATTTGTCTGGGACCCTTACACTTCAGTAGTATTCATTCGTACCAGAAACTGTGTATATTGTGGAACTGGACGCATCCTTTTGGTGCAAGCTGAAGTAAGGAGACATGTCCTGAAGCTTTCTGAGTGTCTTTGATTTTCTGTAGACAGCACCTTGGCCTAGAGATCTGCTAATGTGGTAGGCAGTTTTTGTAGTCATTTTGTGACATTTTTTTCAAATCAACCTAATGTATTCTAGGATCTTGATTATAAATGGTGATGTGTACCTGGGGTGGACTGTGAGTGACAGATTCTGTAAAGGAATCTTTGACTTGGCTGCTGGGAATAGCCATTCTTTAGTATTGATGTAATCACCTACAGAGACATACTGAAGCCTTAGAAAAATATTATTATTTTTTACGAATGAGTTTGTTATGCTGCCATACATCTGAAACACTTTCAAGAAGAAATGCAACCTGTTGTATCCAAGCATCTCATTATACAGATGCAGAGCATTGGTGTGTGTTGGGGTAGCTGCATGCTTGCATTTCTCTCCCTTTTAAAACAACTATCCATACCTGTGCACATCTGACGTATGCAGATCACATTACAAACCATCTTTGAATGGTGGGTATACAAATGTTATCTCTGTCTTTCAGGTAAAGAAATTGAGGCTCACAAAAACCAAGTGATTTGTCTCTCATCATGCCCAATCTGAGGCTTTGGTTCTGTGAATGTGGAAGCACATGTTTAGTGGAATGTGAGCTTCCAAATAGCTTAGCTCTGTAGCTTCTTCGGAGATTATTGACATGAGAATTTTTAGGTCAGACAGGAAAGAAAGAAAGTGTAATATTTCTAATTAGCTTTGCTTTGTCCATGGAAAACACTTATTTTCTCTTGGAAAATGAGTTTCAGAGAATAGGAAGCAAATCAGCTATTCCTAGAGCTCAACCCTGGGTTCCTCATGCTCCAGCATATCTTCTTGTGATCATGTTTTCATTGAAGCTGTTATAAAGGTAACGCAGCTCATGGGGCAGCTGTGGTTTATACCCTAGTTTACTGGAGCTTCATTTGGAACCAGTAATTTCAACCATATTTGAATAGCTAGTTAAAGGGTGTAGCTTTGGTGAAGGTGTGTCATTCTGAGCTGATCATATAAATGGTCAAAACTTCTACCAAGAGATTGTCCTGACAAAGTGCATATGTTTAACTTATCTTTTAGCTGTTTTCAGCTCTGTGTATTTTTTGTTACAAAATGGTTGCTTCTTTTTGAAAAAAGGACATTTTGTTCTTTCTTCTTTCTTTCTTACTTGTCTTGAAAGAGGTGTGAAACCTCCCCAAAAGACACTTTTCTAGCACTTGGGAAGATTTGCATCTTTGTTCTGACAGCAAAGCTGCATTTCGCTAGAACACAGGTCAGTGATCTCAGAGCTTTTTGCGCTGTGGTGTGACAGTGGCCTGGCGCTTCCACTTGTAAACTTGCATAACTGAACCAACACAAAGGCAAGTTTCCTCACTTGATAGCTATCTGTAATATACAGCATTTTATCACAAGTAACAGTAAAGCAATGGGGTGCAGTATGAGAGGAAAAAGCCAGAATAAGTTTATTGGTCTTTAACTGCTGGTTGGATGGTGAAACTTCATATAGGCATTTATGAAAATGCAGCAGGTTTTCTTAGTTGCTTCTTGGATAGTTAGGCAATGTATGTTGCAGAGTGTATGGCTGATAAAATAACAGGCTCTTGTGCAAGCCAAATGAAAGCCGCTAAAAGAATGCAACTTTCCTGTGAGATATGTGGATGGAGATCTTCAGGATCTCCTTTTGTGCATCTTTATTATGTTATGTGCTGTATAAGATACCACCCTACATATATGAAGTTGACAGAAATACCTTATTTATTTTTTATTTTATTTATTTTTAATACCTTATTTATTTTTTTTTTGTAGCCAGTTATGTAGCCAAGTCTTGGCTTACAGAAATTGTGATCTTCCTAAAAGTAATTTTTAATCCATTGATCATCCGTAAGGATGATGTAGCAGAACTAGTTGATAGTCCAGAAGGCAAAGCTTTCTAGCACCACCTAATGTTAGATTCTATGTTAATCAATGCTGTTTTATCCATTTGTGTGGTCTCTCAGGTTCCTTCATGTTATAGGTAGAGCTCTTTTTGTTCAATTGCACTTGTATCCTTTAAGCCAAGGGATTAGTGAAGCTATAAAATGCTTTTTGAGTGTTCAGCTGAGCATTGAATTGCCAGTTTATAAAAACAGTGTCAGTTTAATATAGTATATCCACATGGGAACTCTGATAATTCTCACTTGCGAGATGAAAAGCAGTGGTGGTAGGAACAGCTCTTGATGTGAGCCATGGCTGTGACCGAGCACTTTCTCTATGAACAGTGACCTTCAAGCACAGCCATTGCTGCAAGGAATACCCCTAAATGCACAGTTTCTTGAGCGTACGTGCGGTGGCTGGTACGCTCTCCCAGCTATGCTGTGTTTGGTTGGGGCATTACCCAGGTGGCAGCCTGAAGCACTAGGGCCTATGCAACACGCCTAGGTCACTGTGGTGCTTTGGGATGGAAGCTGCTAATTCTCTCCCAGCCAGCAAAATAGAAAGGGAAAAAAAAACACGTAATGACTGATTTTCTCCTGAAGAAAAAGAGTTTATTACCCAGACTATTGTGAGGTTTGATTTATAATATAATCATATTTACCCCTTAATAGTTTACTACCTCTGATGCATAGCATGCTAGAAAGTGGTAACAAACTTAACTAGTTTCTCACTCATCATTTCAGAATCTAATTCTTATGGTTAAATGCGTTGAGATGCAGGACACTAGGTGGTGCCCTTTTATTTACAAAGAAGTGGCTCTGTTTTTCCAGCGAGCCTGTTGCAGTTTCTCTGCTTGCATAAGGTTCTTTTTTTTAAATACCTTATTTATTAAAGCAAAAGAATCAAACAACCCCCACCCCCAATTCTACTTTAGTTTTATCTCTCTAGGATATTGTAGCATACTTAAGAGAGCTGTGTAATGGAGGGTTATATATGTGTAAGGAGCAGAGACATGTTATGCATGCTAGAGGCCACATACCTTTACTTCCATGTGAATCACATGCACATTTAAGTGTGAACCTACTCTAAATTTAACATCCTATCTGCTTCCTGTGTATCTTTCCTTGCTGCAGCATCTGGGAATTGTGCTTGTGGAATAGGACCATGCCATGCCATGGGTTTTCTGGTTACCTAACAGCAATGCCATCCTTGCCTTGTGTGCTGTTCTGTTACAGCATACTGTTTTTAATAATTGAATCACTGCCTCTAAGTTTGAATGTTCACAAAGTAGAACAGAGAGGTAGGGAACTGGGGTCTGGATGCAGCCCTTGCTGCTGCTGAAATTGGAGAGCAGCAGTGTCTGTAGGTGGCAATGGCAGAGGGAGCTGCTACCTCAGTATTATTGGCCTCATCTGGCTCTTTCCGCAGGTGTCTGGTTTCTGTGCAGGAATGAGGAGCAGCCAGAAGTGGGAAATGGGGATGATCTAATTGAGCTGCCTCTGCCATAGTATCAGAAGGACAAAGTGACCTTGTGATGCCCAAGTGAAAAATTTATCTATTAAGTCGTGCTGCCTTGCTGTGGAAAAAAAAGGTGATTATTCCCATTTTATAAATGGATAAACTGTGAAAAGAGATCCTCAGTTTTTGAATGCAGGAAGCAACTCTGAAGACTGGGCTAAGCAATTTGGCTGAAACCGTGTGGGATAAGATCTCTTAGTCCCTATCTGCCTCCGGTGAAGACCTTTTTACCTCTGGGGAAGAGCAAGGTCTGCTCAAAACTGTGATGGCAAATGCTTTATGCTGTAGGAAAGAAGTAAACTTTTTAGTAATAAAACAAATGCTTATTAGAACTAAGCTGTCAGAGCTCATTAGGACTGGCAGAGCTTCAGAACGTTATTATAATTAGCAATTTTTCCTCAAGTTTCCTCTGCAAGAATATTTACATTTTTAACATTTTTTAATTGAAATTACTGTCCAGTTTTTATCACAAGAACTTCTATTCATGTGTAACTTGTCATTGGTCAGAGTTCAGTGTACAGGTGATACGGACGCACAGTAATCTGCACAATGTGGTCTGTACTGGCCAAAATCTGCATTTCTCCAACCACATTGAAGCTAATATTTGAGACAATCAAAGAAAAAAATGGGCTTTGAAAAGAAAAAAATTGGCTTTGAAAAGTGGGGGTTTTTTTTAGTTTATTTTTTCCTGCAGATAGAGTGCAGGTTTAATGTTGGAAATGGGATGTGTATGAGTAGCGTGTGTTCTCTGTTGTTTTTCTTTTGAGGTTACGTGGAGACCCTAGTCTCTTAGTTCAGTGTCAGCAGCCTGTCTTTCAGCAGGGCTAGTTGTGCCCCTCTGAATGATTTTGTAAAGCAGCTAAGATGCGTGCTCCAGATTGTGCAGGTGGCCTGTGTCTGCGGCGTGACTTGTATTACAAATGCTTCCCTGCGTCAGAGAAGAGCTTCGCTTTCACTGAAATCAGTGTCAGACTCTTCCTGAATACACTGGGGGCACTTAGATAAATGCTGAGCACTGATGTCTTTCTCCCCCCTGCTCTTAGGGAAATTATATGTAATTATATAATTAAAGAGCACAATAATATGACTTATGATCTTTATTCTTTTTACAGTTCAGCTGATAATGTGCTTTAAATGAGGAAGGATACCTCTAAACACAGGCAAAGTCTATCTGGTCTTCGTGGAGCAGTGAGCAGCAGTCCTGTGCTTCATCCTGTGTTTTTGAAAAAATACATTCTGACATTGTTAGAAAAATAACATAAATCTTGTAATTAAGTACTTAATTGTGACAGGTAGTTGCAGCAGACTAGAGTTAAGGTATGGAAGCTTTGAGGCTTGCCTCTACTGCGTGAGAGTTTTTAAAATCTATATAGATTTCACTGAGCACTCTGAAATATTCATAGGAAGCTTGGGGATTTTACCTGGTCTTGTAAAAGAAGATTTCTTGCTTAGTAAGTTGATACAACAGCCAGCTAACTTGGCTAATATGAGGACAGAACACAAAATTCTTAAATCTGAGGAGAGTGGGGCCTCCAGCCCTCTAGAGCTGTGTTCATCAAGGCCTCTGGACACATGGGGGTTATTTACTGAACTGGGATCCCAGGCAGGGATGAAGGTGCGTTTCATCAGTGGCACAGAGCCTGAAGGATCTCCATGTTACTTGGCAGCGGATGGTCCGGGCAGCAAGAGCCATAAAAGCACATATATATAGTCCAAAAAGCATCCAACGAGCGCAGGGGCCGGCAGTACTGGGAGTCAACATAGTTGTCCTGCTCTGGAGGAGTTGTGCTTGTGTGCAGCAGGGTGAGTGCAGTAGCATATTTGACTTGCTCACTGGGATCTGAGTGATGATTAAGAATTGGAATAGTTTAAATATTAATTGCCAGTATTTAGTTAGCTCGAAATAGTTGTCTGGAATTACTGTGCTGTTTTCTATAGGCAGGATTTGCTTTACACAAGGGAGGAAGAAAGAGATCTGCTTACAGAATTCACCAATCAGCTTCTGACATTGTTTGCTTGAATATGAGGTTTTGATTGAGAATTGTCTGTAGTCAAGACACCGTCATGTGAGACTGCAATTGCCAAATGTTTCTCAGTTTGCAAAGTGATCTTTTGATTATTTTTTTTCCTTTTCCTTTTTGGCTGTCTGAAGAAAAGCCTGCTGAGAAAGTGGTGGGAGGTCCAACAGCAGCGAGGGGGCTGCAGAATTGGTGTTCTAAAAATTATACCAGCTCGTGTGTCAGAAACTTGAGGAATAGAAGAGGAGGAGGAGGAAAATGCATTGGAAGAGACAGAGCTAATTAAGTGCTCTATCTGCCCAGCACAGTGTTGTGGGTTTAAGTTTTGCCTGGAAAATAATTCTGCGTTATAGGAACTGGGAAGGTAGAAGATAGGTTGACCACAACTTAATAAATGTGCATCACTGAGAATGTGTTTTTGTGATTTAAGGTGCATTATAATGTTGAACATGAGAGCACTTTCTGTCACTCAAATTGTATTTACTGTTATATATTAAATACAAGTATATCTGAAGTCTTCTTGTTTCTGTGGAGCAAGGCTGTCACTAACACAGAGTGGCTTAGCAACTTTCTGCACTTGTCACTTCTTTCATTCCATTTTTTTCACAAATTGAGATTTTTTTTTCTTTCCTTATAGAGAGTTCTTAACGAGGAAAATTACTTGTAGCATGCAAATAGAATGGTCATATCGCTGCTTTCTGCTTGTTTGCCTCAGTAGACAAAGTTTATGTTGATTCCAGCCTGCACCTGTTTATTGGACCTCTATCCCATGGCAGTAAATTTGGAAAGTGCTGGCAGATTTCAGATGGATTTGTCAGAGAGATAATTTTTAAGATAGTGATGTTCTTAAGTGACCTTCTTAAGGTTGTGATGATGGAGTGAGGTGAAGAGACCCCATAAAGCATCCTTAAAGAAAGACTTTAGTGTGAACACTAGTTAGACAACAGAGAATCTAGATAGATGTGAGCCTTTTTTCAATGCCTGAGTTAAAGAAAAGCTGCAACCAAAACACAGGCATGAGAAATGTGTGTATAGAGAACCAGACATTATTCCTGGTGCTTGCAGAACTACTTGTCATTTAGTAAGTTCAAAAGAAAGATATTAAATAGGCTTGTTGAGTACTGCAGTTATAAGGGCCTTTTTGCTGAGTCAGTCTGAAGGGCATATGGTGCTTGCAGTGACAGTGAAAGACAGAATAGAAAGATAGAAAGCTGATAGAATAGCAAGTGTTTTGCTCTGTGGTAAAGTGAGGCCATCCATTTTGTCAACCTTCCTCTGCTTTCTGAGGCGTCTCTGTCGCAGGCTAGAAATCAATTTCACAGAAAGAAGTCAAGCTGTGTATTTTGTATAATCCAGAATTGATTCATAGCTGTTGTTTTGCAAGTACCCCTTTTATTTACTAATGTCCAGAATGTGGTAAGCCCTCTGAACATAAACAGCAGATGCCTGTCATACTCATTATTTTACATGAGAAGATTCAGACTTAAAAAATACCATTTTAAAATGTTTATTTTTTAATACCTATATTATATAGAGAGATATAGATGTATTTTTATGTATACCTATCCAAAATATATACATTATTTCTAGGGCACTTCTGAAAACTGGCCTTTCTGTGCTACTGTTTATATCTACAGCCTGCTGGGGGAGTAGAAGTCTGTGAGTAGCTGCCTTTGAGGAAGATGGAGATAAACCTGGCTGCAACTCCTAATTCTTGCTCTTCAGACTAGCAGTTTTTACAGTGAACAGCTTCCTTTGTATTGGAAGTGGTTGATTTAAATCTGCTGTGATGAGTGTTCTGGAAAACTGAGTGATCTGTGATTTATGAGCGTTGAGGAGCTATTTCAAATAATTCATAAGAGGATTTGGATACTTACTGTTAGAGGTTGATTTTATGTCTGCAGAATTATCTCCTGAATGCAACTGTGAGATGAACTTTTTTTGTGGAAGCTAGCTGGTCAGGTCCCCTGCTTCAGCCCCATATCTGAAGAGATGTCTGTCTAAAAATGCACCAACACACACTGAAAGAGTTATTTTTTGGTAAAACCTGCAAAGAGGAAGGGTAAGAAAAACGCTGACTCTTAACTGGCCCTTTCAGCAATTCTACTCTTAGCCGAAGAGAGCGCTCAGCAACTTGCACGTACTTGGGCCTTTTTCCTTGAACTGTAAGTTAAGTACCTGTTGCCACAGCAGATTACCTGATGCTGGAGTTGTTGAGTCTCGTGATACATTCACCTGAGAAGTCTTAAAATAATTGTATCTTCATCATTTACTACCATCTCTCTTCTATAAAACCAATATTCTTGTTCTCCCAAAATATTGGAGAGCTCCCTGAGAGTGGTTTTGCGGGGCAGGTTGTGAAAGAGACATTTATTTTAAAATAATTGCCAGAATTTTATTAGGTTTTGGGGCAATCTTTCCAGACTGTTTTCTTCGTATATTAAGAGAAATACCCATTCACTGTGAGGATTGTTCTTGCCTACTAGCTTGCTCTGTTCCCTGTCGTTTTCCCAGAAACAGCTGGTTTCTGAATCAGTGTTCTCAGATGCAGGATTTCCCAATATCAGCCTTGAGTGTTAAGAACTGCAGAATACAGATGTCAACATGGATCCGTTTGGCTTTAGTCCAGCTTCTGCTTTATTGCTCCTTCGGGAGTTGATTCAGGCCCTTTGACTCGTTTCTCTCTCTGATCCTGCTTCAGAATGAATCAAAGAAGTAGCAGGCATGAAGCTGCTCACTCCCATCTTAGTGATACTCCGTGACTCCTAAACTTGTAACTATTTGGGCAACAGGCTATGAGCCAGTGTCAAATAATTCATTCAGAGTGAAGTTGCCAGTAGCATGTGATGGCCTGAATAGATGGCTACCGGAACATAAAGATGCTCTTGCTATCTCTGGATATATCAGGACTTTCCTAATTTTAAGAAATATTTTGATACTATTTCATGTGAAATTTCCTTGAATAGGAAATGCAAAAGGTCACAGTACATTGCTGGCTGATAACTAAGCACAGCTGGTCATGCCCATGGGAATTACAGATCACAGAAGTTACAGCTCAAAAGCTTAAAGTGGTCAACAAGCCAGAAAATACTAACTTCATCTTTACTAACAACCAGTACTATTCCTCCCCTCTAGCAAAGTTTTAATAAAGATCTTGTTGCTTGAGCGGCAAGGGGAAATCATCTAAATTCCCCTCTCCTAGCCTGCAATGAGCCTAAAAGTGCCTATGCCCACTAGAAAATTAATTCTCTAGCTCCTGATTCCCTGCTATTTCCATATTATAATAAACTCTAGGATGAGATTCCTAGACAAAACCAAATGAACACCCCAGACACATGCACCCCAGAATAGTGATATGCAGTGGTAATCAGAAGACAGCTTGAAGCTGGTCTAACCGTGTTGGGATGCATTTCTGCTCAGTTGAGGTGGGAGGGATGAGCTCGCTCCTCTGCTTTTCCATGCAAGTTGCTTTGTCCCTGAGGTGGGGTTTTGCTGTTCTGCTCCTTGTGAAAAGCTTTGGAGAATCTCCTTTGGTCTTGCCATAGGACAGAAGCCCATTGGAAGTCTCCTGGTTTTCCTGGCAATATTATGAAGCCCTCTGCTTGTGAGCTTCCTCAGCAGCTACGTTGCAGATGAACCCTTTATCCCTGCAGCAGAGTGTTGTGAGCACAGACCTTTCTCTTTCCCATGTGCCTGGATTGAGTTTTCAGGTGTTAGCACAGGATGACCACCACCTCCCTGACTTCCAGAGCACAGGATTTCATGTGATGGATTCAGCCTTTCCTCAGCAGGAGCTTCACATGTGCACAGAGATGTGCAGCATGCCCTCCCACTGCATATTCACACATACACATATCAACAAACAAAACTAAACTAGCCGAAACTAGAGGTGAATCAAGCTCCATATTCCTACAGCTTGTAAAGGAATGAAGAAAGGAAGATTATTCTTTCCATCTTCACCGTAGGTGAAAACCTGACACCCTGGAGTTTATTATGGGAGTAGGGGCTGTAAATGAGGTGAACTAAAAGCAACAACTCTAGAAGTCCCAGTAGTAATTTTGTGATTTATATTTATATACTTTTTTCCCCTCTCTCTTTTAATATGGTAATTTTTCCAATGAAGTGAAATCGCTTAGGACAAAAACAAGTTACTTCTGTCTGATTAGAAATTGCTTGGTTAATTATGTAGTCATAACAGCGGAGGCTGAATGTAGTGATGAGGGTACAGATAAATGCCTGGAAACTTAGATTTTAGGAGGAGAATTTTCTGAGTTGTAAAGTATTCACAGATTTACTTGAATTGTTGTCAGTTGAGTTGCTCACAATGATTCGACTGGTGTCCAATGGGTTTTTCAGACATTTCTATGAGGAATGGGATGCCAGGGCTGTGAAACCCTTGACTTTCAGGACTCTGTACTGATCCAGAGCTTTAGGGCATATTGAACATGCTAGTGTGTTCAGTCTGTCCCTTCTAGAGAAGGTTTTCTTGGTGAGATTCCTTTGCTAAGAGGATGAACAGAAACCAGGGATTAATGTAGCATGAACAGTGCATTCTCATCTTTGAGACTCCCCTCCCCACTGCAGTCTGGGACACCAGTGGAAGAACAGCCAAGGTAGTTTCTGGCTCTCTGAGTTCTATTGATGGAGCATTTTAATGACAGATGAAAGTAAACATGAAATAATTTCCAGATTGCAAAGCTTTAGTATATTATTGCAATCCTTATGATATTTGATGGGAAGTGTAATGTTGTTTGTATTTGCTTTGCCTTCACAACCCTACTCCTGAGCTAGATCAAAGTCTCGGTCCTTGTTTAAAAAGGAGCATGTATTATGAGCTTAACATATCCTAACTTTATTAAGCCTATGTTTTTAAGGTGATTGATCCTTTGATGGCTTAGAAGGACAATGTTACAGTGATGCCTGGGAATGGCTCAACAGAATATGTTCACTTTATTCTATGTCATGATATTGCATTCACTTTATTCTATGTCATGATATTGCATGAGTTGTTATAAGATTACAGGCATAAATCTGCAGTAGTGGAATTACAAACCTCTTTTACATTGTACTTGTTTCCCAGGATCTTCAAGCTGCTTTTAATCTTGAAATCCTTCGTTTTGCCTTGTGAAACAATCTGTTCGAAAACAGAATTGATTATTTTTGCAGAGTTTCCCATAAACTGTTGTTTTCTGTAGTATAATGTTGTATTCTGTGTATTTGAAAAAAAATAATGATTGTGGTAATTTTATGTCCATAAAGCAGAGGAAATTGTAATTCTGACCCAGGACAAGCTTTCCAGAGTTTGTTTTGATCATCTTAGAAATCTACTAGCTGTCCATATTTCCCACACATAAAATAATAATCTTCAAATTTTCCTGCTTGTTGCTTCCATTATTGGTTCCACTGGGCACTGAGGAGTTGGTTCAGTTGTGTTTTTCAAATCAAAGTAGTGTTTATTATTTTGTCTTTCCTTACCATGCTCAAAGAAGGTAATACAGAATAGTTGTTGCAGACATCCTGCTGAATAAAAGGCAGTGGTCTGCTGAATAACAAATGTGAATAGCTCAGACTTTGGGTAATATCTTAGGAAGTTAATTTCGAAGGCACCTTAAAATCAAGGTTATGTTCAAAAAAAAAGTAGACAATCATGAGCAGACATGGTGCATAATATGGTTGCTCACTGTAACCATGAAGGTACTGGTGACTAATGCTGATGACTAAATTAAAAGTTTAATGGTGTTTTCTTTGCTTGTTCATATAAATGTTACTTGCCTAAGGCAAATAAGCATGTGGAAATTTTGGAATTGTGTTAAAATGAAAATTAGTGTCATCTTTGACAACCACTACCTAGAAAGCACATTTAAAAGTGATGCAACAGCATAACATAATTACAATGGCAAAAAGTAACACGGTTTTGTATGTCTTGCTGTCATGAGGAAGCACTGATTAAGGGTGTTGTGTGCTTTATTATTTCATAATCCACTACTCAGTTCCTGGAGGTGTTCTGGTAAAACAAGAGCCTGTTTTTCCTAGACAACCTCTTTGGTAACGGACCAGTTTGGAAAGGTCCTTTGTAACCTACATCACCGGCAAGATGAGGACTCATCAATCAAATGATTTGTTTTGTCTTCAGCAATATGAGCAGATTTAAGATCAAGGTTGAAATCTGTCATTTATTATTGCCTGCCATCTCTCATTATTGCTTATTGCCAAGGACATGTCTATATGAAATAATGAAAGCATGAGTTTTTGGGTGCAGGGGGGTATTTGTTCTAGCTTATGTATTTCTAAAAGGATGGCAGCAGCAGTGAGGATGAGCGCCACTGGCCAAGTCCCTAGAGAGGTTTTGTGCTGAGTCCTGCATCCAGTTTAAACAGCAGTGGTTTAACTGGTGTCAAGGGCTGGAGCATAGAGGTGATTCTTTAGTTGATTCTAAAGGACCTAGTTAAGCAATGCGCTCATTGCGGCACCAACTTCAGAGTTGTAGGAAATGGTTGCCAGCAAGTCAAGTGATGCCACATGCTGGGGGAAGCAGATCTAGTGGTGATACACTCACTGTAGAGGAACGTTCACTAGTGAATTTTTTGACTTGTGAAAGTAACAAGTGTAAAGAAGTTTTTTTAATTTTGTGTCTGAATATATAAAAACATATCTGATTGCTGTGATAACCTTTCCCCACAACACGCTTTTCTTTTTCCAGAGTCAAGCTGACAGATTTGCTTTCATTGCTGAATGGTATGACCCAAATGCTTCACTATTCCGACGCTATGAGCTTCTGTATTATCCAGCAGATGGATCAGTGGAAATGGTAAGAATATGAGAAAAAAATCCTGTTTTCCTAAGCATAATATCCAGTTAAACAGCTTATAAATTGGCAAGACACTACCTATAGTGCAGTTTTAAATTCCCAAGAAATTATAATGTATTTTAAGGCATGCCTTGCTCTCTTTCTAAAGCTAAAAGAAAAGCAAAGATACCAGTTCACAGTGGAGCATGTGGAAGAACTTCCATGTTTACAAATTTATTCTTGAAAGCTTGTTTTGGCATGAATAGATTTATTTTCACAAATCCAATTTTACTTGATCTCTACTGGGGTTTTAGTACTGAAACTCAGCAGCACTGACCTATGGCATGAAAAACAAAGTGAAACAGATTCCAAACAAGGATGTAAGCTTCAAATGGAAAGCTGCAGTTCTCTGAAGAGTGAAATGTAAAAAGTGTTACCAAAGTCGATGAAATTGCAAACTGGTGTTAGTTCAGTTTTAGTGCAAAGAAGTATGATTCAGACCGTGGCATCCAGTTTTTCCATCAGTGGTGCTTACAAAGATCCTTCTGACTTCAGATTCCTACAAATACTGCCTTTGATTTTACCTGCACTACCAACAAACAAGCAATTTCAGAAACATATCTATGAAACATATCTATGTAAAGTATGTACCTATGTAAAGTATGAAGCATATCTATGAAAAAGTAGTATGCGTAGGAAAGATAAGAACAGTAAACCAACCAGGGCTTTGGGATCCCGAGGGTGAATGGTTGGACCCAGTGTCTTCTGATTTTTAATGAAGGCCTAAGGGATTTGAGAGTGGCCTAGATTGGAAGTAAAATTAATAAGGGAGAATATCCAGATTTTTGGTTTTCCTACTACAAGCATCACATGTAGAAATAAGAAAGATAGCAGAATCTCTACTTTCTTACCCAAACTGCTGCTCACTGACACTATGGCACACTCCTGTGAGAGGAGATGCTCATTGCACTTTTTACTGATAGTCTGTTTACACAAGCTCTACCACAATAATATCCCTTCAAAGTCAATTATTTCTATGGTGTGTGCACAATTGTCAAAATCTGAGCATTTGGGTTTATTATTTTTTTTCCAGAGACAGTTTAGCTAATCAGTCAGGAGCTGTAATAATCTTCCTACTCAGCCATGTGTAGGCTGGTAAAACTGTTGTTCATTTCACCTAGATGTCTCAAAACCAAGAGATTTCAAGGTACTCTTAAGCTGTCTTAACTCATTGTGTACCAAACACCTGAGAATGGTTAAACTGTGTTAATTGTTTTCTGGTGAAAATAGTAACAGGTGTGCACAGTCATGAGCATATGCTCTGTAGCATCTCACAAAATCCATTTTGGGGATGAGTTTGTGGAGTGAAGAGTTCTCTCCTGGATTTTTAAAACTTTTGCAAAATTTTGGTGGAATTTTTCTCTTACTTCCTAGTTCTTCTATATCTTTTGGTATCATCCTGGGGAGATGATGGCTGCCTGCTCTTCCTTCTAAGATATCTAAGGAGAGGGGAGGTGATGGATGCAAGATGACTCCTTCCTGCCTATGGGAAAGATGTTTCATCTCCTTTATGACCTCCCCAATGGGGGCTCTCTTTTAAGACATCTCTGTTGAGGGTGGAGCAGAGTTGTTGAAGCCTTGTGCTGAGTGAAAGCCTTTCCGTCCTCAGCTTTGCTTTTCTTCTTTCTCCATCCTTCATGACTTTGTTGTTCCTGTGAAGAAAGGTGGCAGCAGGGACAGTGAGACAAGTTTTCAGCTGTCTCTGCAGCCTTCAGGAGACAGTACAGGTTATTGTCTAAGGATAGGGAGTGACTGTAGTGAGCAGACTGGATCTCTTAACAGAGATGTGCCCGATTCTCTGATTTTTTCCATAGTTAATATATCCCATGGTGAATTTTTAAGTCCTGAACAGCTTACCTTTCTACGAGAGATTTGCTAAAAAGAGAGAAGGAATCTTTAAAAAGGACTGAATCTTAGCAGAGAATTATTTTGATTCAGATAACTTGGCTGTACATGTAATATGAGAGAAGGGAAGGGGAATAAAAAAGGCAATCTAAACAGCATTATGTTTCTTCCACTCTGGCTTATCAATTGCATTTTAAATAGATCTAAGGTTACACTGTAAAGAAGAATTCTTTAATGCAGGTGGATGTCTTTTTTTTTTTTTTTTTAATCTCTTTCCTCTTCCTCTTTATTCTCTGTTGGAGTAGAGATAAATATCTGGGAAGCCCCTTTCTATCAACTGTTCACAAAGTTCACCAAGGAAGTATTCATATTTTTAGTCAAGATACTGAATAATTTTAATGTGATGAAGCCAGTTAATGAAACTCCTGTCCAAGACCATGAAAGACCAGGCAGTGGATTTCAGTGATTTTTTCCAGCATGTTGCCATTATATTCCTTCCTATTCCTGAATAAAGGGCACTGAGAAGGAGCACACATGAGAAGGCTGAAGAAGTTTCAGCAGGGAAGGATTCTTGCTTGTAATCCTACTTCAACAGAAGGAAGTATCACAATAATTTGTAGGTTGTGCATCTTCAAGATTTTGACTGTCCTGCAAAAACTTAAGATACTTCCAGACCAAGCATGAAACAGAAGAGAAATATGTTCAAAGGTTTAGATCGTAGAAGAGTGTGTAATTCTGCTTTGCACGTTTTCCCAAAAATATTAGGGCAGGAATTTATTTCTTTTCATGCCATTCTGGTTTGTGTAACACCACAATAGGGGTTAGTGCCTGTAATTTGAGGTAAGGAAGGAGGAAGTTGCGCTGAAGAGGGCAAAACTTTTGTTAGGACTCCACTTCCCTAGGAGCCTGAAGGGATCTTTAATTACATGCAGTAGAGAAGGAAGTTTTTGTCAGCTTGCCTTTAGTGCTTTGCTAGCCCACCCAGAAAACTGCACATGATTGTCTTGCCCAGAATGAGGACACACAGCTGAATCGGGCTGACAGGCGTTTGCGGCTGGCAGCTCCAGGCATTGAGAGGGAGCTTCTCAAGCCCGCGCTGCAACCCTCCCTACATTCCTAATTCGGTGTCTTAGGCAGTACAAGTAAAGCACAGAGTCAATGGCCTGAAGAAGAGACCTGTCACAGTGCATATCGTGGTCGTTTCTGTTGCGCGTTGCTGGTCTGAGAAGCAACATGGACCTGTTGGGAGGAACTCTCTGTGAGGTCAGGCAGAGATGCCCACTAGGCACCCAAACCATTTATCACAGCTCAAAAGGGCACCAGCAAGGGATGAAATAAAAAATGCACAGCGAGTTGTCAGCCTGGGACTATTTAAATGGAACAAATTCGTAATTGTGGTTTAATTTCCTGAGCATTTCTGCTACATGTGCAAGTTCAAAGGGCTAGGAATTAGATCAATTCAGTGATCACACTCAATCCCACAACCCTTGGAAATTGCATGAAGTAAAGATTATATTGGGCTTGCCCGCAGTTTAAATCTCTTGTGCTACTAGTTTTTGATCTTCTTTTCTCTGCAGTATGATGTGAAGAACCATCGTACCTTTCTGAAGCGCACCAAGTATGACAGCTTACACCTTGAGGATTTATTTGTGGGCAACAAAATTACTGTTTTTTCTCGTCATCTTTCTTTAGTAGACTATGGGGATCAGTACACAGCCCGCAAGCTGGGCAGCCGCAAGGAGAGGTAAGAAAAGACAAATTTTGCAATATGGTAAGGGTTTCAGAGTATTTGGACTTTGCTGGAATTAGGAGGCTTGTGGAGCAATGGGAGAGGAGGATGTAGTGACAAGTTTACCTCTGGCTTGAAGTGATCTAACGTGCTGATAACTGGAAAAAAGCAAAGTGGTCCTGGCTTGTGGGCAAATCTGTGACTGTTTCTTCCCCCTGCTAAAACATCAACTTATCCAGATGTCAAGTGCTGATCCTCCAGGTCCCTAGGGAGAGCAAGAGGGGAAAGAGAAAACCTTTGGGGTCCAGTTCAACTGTTCTTCCTTGAGACCCTCTTCTGGTTACAGCTGTGCTGTGTGCATCCTGTTGGGATACCCCGGAGTCTGCTTGGCTTGAAAGGACTGAATTTTGAAGGACTTCGTCACCTGCCTCACCGGAGGCAGTGCAGAAGCTTAGTGATCCACAGGTTTATGCCCTGACATTCAGATGTACTTTGTATTAGCAGTAGTAATTGAAAACCGTAGGAAGAGGAATGAGAGTTGTTCCCATTCTCCGTTGCTTTTCCCTCTGTGAAGGATTTTCTTCTGGGAGGTTTTTTCAGCATCTCCAAACCCTAGCATGCATGAGGACAGGAAGGATAGAATGAGAATGTCAGTAAAACCTATTGGCTTGTTTGTTGGGACAAACAAAACATTATAAATTCATTTATATGAATGACAGAATTTATTCGGACATAATGACATTATTAATTTAGACATTGTTTATGATGTCAGAAGATAAGACTCATCATCTCTTTCTGCTGGCAGGCCTGGTTTAGAAAAGACACTAATATTCCAAAACCAAAATTATTAGGAGAGATTTAATAAAATGACAATAAAATTAATTTACAATAGATTTATGGGTTCTGACTACACTGCAGAAAACTTTGAAATTTGCAAAATAGATGAGTTTAGCCCCGGCATATTTTTGAAAAGAATGTGCAATATTTTCTTAGATATGATGGTCCAGTGAGCCCCATTTGGCTCATTTATTTCTCCTTCCCCCTGTCCGCAGTTATTTTAACTCTTTCTAGAGATGTGTCTATAACCAGGCAGGGAGGAAGAGTTCAATAGGATTGCAAGTCCTAAGAGTCATCGTCGTCCTCACGGCACGGAAACATTGCCTTGGAAATGACTACCATAATAACTTTACAGGGGGAGTTCTCCTGGCACTCCTCCCTGAACTGGACTTGGGATGGATGAGGGGATTGCGAAGAAGGTACTAAGCAGCAGGAGAAGATTGCTGAACACTTAACTGCTCTCTCTGTTTCTCAGTGGCAGCTTTGATATAAAAAACATATAAAGCCAGGCCTTATTTTTCCATTTACTGTCTTACAATTGTGTTTTTTCTCCTCTGCCTAAAATAGCCTAAGCCCTCGTGTTGATGCAGTTTATACTGTGCAAGGAAGCTGGTAGTGACACGGCACATTCATCTCACTGTGGAGGAGCAGCTATAGCTGTGTACAGCAGTGCTACAGGGATGTCCCTGAAGTGGCCCTGGGACAGGGCATGAGGCTTTATCCTGCTCTGCGGAAGAGAGAAAGGGAATTTACAACACGGCAGCTGTTTGGAAACCATTCCAGGAATGCTGGTGGAAAGATAGCACAGATATGCAAGTGGTGCAAGATAGTCCGAATGGCCTGAAGGAGCACGGTGAAATGTGTCTTAAACAGCTAGGCAAGAGATCTTCAAACCCCTGTTCCTCCACGGAAGCTGCCTTTCGCTCAACAAACAGGCTGCTCTCAAAGAGCCCTTGGGGAAAGTGGCTGCTTATGAGATGTTTGTCCGTTTGGCCTGGCCCTCGAAGTTTTTACAACAGTGATTAGCTAAGTAGATAAAGTAAGATTTATGCAATACACGTGATATTTCCTAAAAATACTTTGTAGGAGGACTTCTGCTAATAATTTTGTGACTGTTGCCTGAGGCAGAACATTTTCTCATCTTTTCTTGCCTTTGCACCGTGCAAGACAATCTGTATCTCAGTTCCAATCTGGAAAATCTCTTACATACTTTGGTCACTGCATATGCATGCACACAGGCTCAGCAAATGCCCATGAGGGAGCCTAAGGACTGTGATTCAAAAATCTCAAGAAAGATGCCCATTTATGTTAGTAAATTGAGCTAACGTAGCTCTGGGTGCGCAGAGGACAAAATAGATGGGTAAAAAAAGCCAGTTTTTTCAGAGCTCTTTTCTTGAATTAGGCTAAAATTAATTTGACAGTTCTAAAAAGGAAAAGAAACTTAAATGCAATGTAGTTTTCTACACCTACCTTTCTTCTATCCTGGGTCAATCTTCAGATAATATGGCCACATTTGAATGTTGTTCCTTACTCCTTTCCCAGTGCGTTTTAAGGAACCATCGCAGGCAGTGAACAGAAGTACACGCTTGCTTATAAATGCACCACGTAAGGAAACACGAGCGTGAGAAGGGTATTTCTTTTTCTCTAGTTCTTCTTTTGTTATCCTGGGCAACTTGTAACCCAAAGAAACTGTTTGCCTGACAAGGATGTCCTTTCTAAGTTGACTATGCTTAGAGTCAGTTATTGTCACAGTGCTTGAAAAATCATGTGACAAGCAAAAATATTTGAATTCTTTTCTGCCTGTATGTTATTCATATGCTTCCAGACATTGACATAATCAGTGTTTCCTCCACTACAAGACATAAAATATTCTACATGCAGCAGGCCTATTATTAGAAATAAGTAGGTCTTACGTGCCTAGCCACAGCATGCGCCATTCCTTTGATCAGTTCCCATCTTCTGTTTTTCAGTACTCATTGGAGTGCTGTCGTACAATCCTTCCGAAAATGTAAGCAAATGAGCTTAATTTTCATTCCCTCCTCTTTGTTCTTAGACATAAAACTGTTTCAAAATGTACTTTGTGGGCTGCATCATGTCAAACCACAAGAAACATATTGCTAATTAAAACTAAAAATAGGACGCTTGAATCCAAATGTAATCTCGGGAGCAGTGCTCAGTATTCTGAATTGTGCGATTTCTTTCCCTGCACACCTCTGAGAGGCACTCACTGAAGTGGCACAGCTTATATACCAATGCTGGGGGAAAAATAGGTAATAGTTACTTATTATAGTTTGTCTTAACATCTTCTAGGTATATTACTTCATAAAATAATGTTCCATTACCTATTGCTAGAAATTATAGTTTTGGTAGAAAGTTTTAAATTAGAAAAGTGTTTTCTAATTACAGGTTATCCTTGTTTGAGGAAATCTGAGTCCGTTTCTGAGCTCTGAAGATGATCTATATCTTTCCTTTTTAGAGGAAATATCAGATGCGTCAACACGTCTCCCTTTCCTTTTTCTCATATCTCCTTTCCTTTAGTTTTACTGTGGGATAGCCTCTGTCTCTTCCTAAAACCTGTGAAGTCACTTCTGGTTCAAAATAAACTTAGTGGAAATTTACTCATTGCTTGTAACCTCAGCATTTTTGAACTGATTATAATATATTCCTGTGAACCTAAAGGCTGTTTTCCATGCTATGCTGGTAAATGAAATGAGAAATTTACAGTTATTTTCCTTTCTTTTATGAGAGCACTGCGATAAAGAAATATTTTGGGTAGCCTTCATTATTGGGAACAGGGTAAAAGATGGAAAGAGGTCTTAGGACTGTCAGAGATGTGGAGTCTCAGGGATACGTGGATGAATAAATCTGTTGATTTGTAAGCTGAGCACTTTTGAGGCTGACTTACTGCAAGATGCCTACAAACAGAAACAGGCCTTTTACAGACCTGCTTGTAGTACACAATATTTTGGATTAATAATGCATTTAGTCTAGATAGCATACTTGATCCTATGTAAAGCATACTAATAAAACAGTCTGACCTGGAGAAATGTACTGTATAAGAAGATGGTTATAGAGAAGACAGGATGGACCTGGGTGCAAGGATGTGGGGGAGAAAGTAGAGATTTTCATCTTCGTCTCCCTTAGAATATACCTGTCAGTCAGGAAAGGAGATGGACTAGCTCCTTCCTCTGACCTTTTATTGCATCTGTTAAAGGTATTGGATATTTTACATGCAAATTGTATGTCAAGAACTGTTTGTGTTGTACCAAGCACAGTGGGAGCTTCTTCTAAGGACCCCCAAATGTTTTAAATGTAATAATAAAATAACCATTTTATATGGGAGAAAGTAGCTGGTTGCTGTGGAATAGAAGTGTACATTAGCTAAGGCAATCAGTAACCAGGTTGTTAGCCCTGAGAGTGAGAGAAGAAGGGTGTAAATAGCAACTGCTGCTGGAACATTATAGGATGACTGGTCTAGAAGGCTGAGGAAATTGTAATGTGCAAAACTCACCCTTATCTGAACAATGTCTTGAGGAGGCATTCAAGTGCAGCATGGAAATTGATGAGACACTGGGATGAGGATGCTTGACTGTGGCAGAATTTTTCTCTTTGATGTGATGGTTTTTGTCTGAATATAAACTCAATTTGTATATTAAATGCTGTAAGGAAAGTAGTGTTAGCTGTATCTCTCTGCTCTTTTTTCTTTTTTTTTTTTTTTTTTCCAGAACGCTGGCTCTGATTAAACCTGATGCAATACCCAAGTTGGGAGAATTAATTGATATCATTATTAATGCAGGATTTACAATAACCAAGGCCAAAATGATGGTACTTTCAAGGTAAGAAAATTTTAAGGCTAGCTCTATAGGATCGGAAAATTATTTTAGCATTTAAGGGCGTTCTTTGAAGTTATCCCATGTTGTTCCACATATTAAGTCCATTCCAGTGAGTAATAAAGGGAAGACTCATCTGTTTTGTAATCATGTGTAGGTTTCTGAAAGTGTATAGAGAATTAAGCTAAGTGCTGCAAAAGTTCTGTACAAATGCATATGGGTGAACATCTCGGTGTGAAACCAGGGTGACTAGTATAGCTTCAGCAAGTCACTAATATTTGTTAATGACAGGTTTCTGTTTCTTCACCCTATGACTTTGTGATGCAAACCTTGTTGCTAGTTATAAGAGTTTTCTTTAAAGCATTTGTGGTGGGTTTTATTTTTTTGTTTGTTTGGTTGGGTTTTTTTTGCCTCTAAGTAAATCCATCCTCTTAATTTGTGCTCCCAGAAAATGAATAGAAGACCCCAGCAAAGCAAGGGATCTTTTGGTGTGATTGCAGGGATGGAAGGATTTTACTCATGCATCTTCCCGATCCCTTCTCCTGCCCACACTACTGCTGCCCTCAGCCACAAGATAAAAAGAAAACGTGTTGCCAAAAAACGAACATAGTGGTGAAATTACTGTGGAAGAGTTCCCCACTGCACTATTTCTCAGTTGTTGCTCTGCGAAACCTGCCCATATACAACATCTCTTTGTGAAGGAAAACTTTCATACCATTTTCACGGGTTCAATATGAGAACAGGAACATTTTTCCCCCATCTCAAAATATTCCTGGCTTTCTGAAATACAGATAATTTTGTATCATATCTGACTACCTCTTCCTATCTAGGTCTTCACCTGCTGCCCTGTTTGACTGCTCTGGTCCCGATCCTCCCTCGAACAGCTCCAGTTAATGAGTTTAGTCACGTTTCTAATGCTAATTCACAATCAGCCTCAGTGTCTTTCAGACCAACTGGTTTTTGGCTTGCACTCCTGCAATCCGAGGTATTTGATCCTAGTGTTGGGCAGTTCTTTATTTCAGTATCGGAGAATTTGAAGAACTGTTAAGCCAAGTCACGTGCTCTGCAGTTGACTCGCTCTGAGGAAGAAAACAAACTTTGAGATTTAAATTTTTATTGCCTATTGCAATAAAATCTCAGCTTGTCTTGTAAAATTGAAAATAAAGATTAATAAGCAACAAGATTGTGCTGTGATACTAGATATATTTAAAGTTGGAGTGTTTGTGGTTTCTCTGTGCATTGCTCCATTTAAAAATATTAGGACTGGAGATGTGACAGAGTCTTTTACACCTAAATCCCTGCAGGCATCCTTGTTCAAACCAGTATTGTGATCGACTGCTTTCTTTAAAGGAATTATTGCTGGCCTTTGTCTGGCAATGCTCGTTAACTTGCTTCAGGAATTCCATAAAAAACGTTGCTAGGATTCAAAACTGAGGCTAGCGAACTGCGTAGGTGGGTCAACGCTCTAGCATCTAATTGTGCCTCAATTCAATCTGTTATTCTCAGTTGTGCACTGTTCTCCATTCTTTAGAAGTAGAGAATTAATGGGATAGTTGAAATTAAAAAGGAATTAACTAATGAAGTCTCGCTCTAACTTCATATCTATTGCAGTAGAAATCTTTTTTAATAGACTAGCATGGAGTTTCAGAAAAATATCCTTCAAAAATTTCTTCATATTCAGAAATAAGAATACTTAATCTGTTTGCATACACTTTTCATATTTGATTCCCAACATGTTTTTGTGTGTATTTGTATATATTTGTGTGTGTGAATTGGATTCAGAAGAGGACTTTTCAGCACTGTTGTAAATTACGGGCAGAAATTATAGGATGTTTAGAGCAACGGTAGAGGGATGAGTAAAGTGGCATTGCAGAGCAAAGTGCTGTGCCTTTGCTTAGACTTGAAATGTGTTATCTGAAAAGCAGCAAGCAAAGCAAAAGCACAGGGAGCAGAATCATGGAGACCAGAAAATCTTGCAAAATTGTTCCTGTAAGTACGAACAGAATCCCTCAGTCTCTCTGCAGCTCTGCTGTGGGGATGAGCCTTGCACCCAGGTAAGGAGGGAGCAGTATTGCTTACTTGCAGCTCCCACTCCTTCTGAGGAGCTTGTCTTTCTCCATAGCCCAGCTTCAGAGCCCAAAGCGCTGAGCCCAAGGCTTTGCTTTTGAACTGGTGTTTTAAAGCAGCAAAATAAGCAGGGCTGGACTTGAAAACCCTCAAGTGTATTCTACCTGTTGCTGTCCAAAAAAGCAGCAGAGTTAGCAGGAGTTAAATATGAGAGCAGCTTGGCTGGGGATGGCAGGGCGAAAAGCCGGTGTGCGGCGTGTCCAACTGTGCCTGGCAGGTGAGCTCTGCACGATGGTCCCCACCACTGCTGTGCTGAGCAGCTGAGCCTGGAGCTGGCTGTGGCAGTGCTGAGCTTGAACGGTCCCTGCTTGCTTTGGAAAGATGGATGAGTATTTTGATGTTTAGCTGGCAGCAGGCGCTGCGCTCTCTCATACACTGCTCATGGTGCCCGAGTAAAACTGAGCAGCAGCACAGTATAGATGTGCTGTATGTGCCTGGAGGCTGTGTCTGCAACTGGGAATGTGAGGAGTGCTCCTCCATACAGAGCCTCCCTTGCCTGGGGAGCAAGCGCTGTGCCAGGAACCAGGGTGGCCCAGAGAGGAAACACAAGGCTGAATGGAGGTTTTAGGTAGGAAGGTGTGGGTCAAAAGCATGTTTTAATCTGGAGGGGATTGGGCTGCCTCTGGGACTTAAAATATTTCTGCATATTGCAATATATCAAGTATATTGCAGATGCTGAGCAGAAACCAGTTTATACAATATTCTGTTGTATGTCGGTGTAATCAAGCAGTAGCCTTGATAACAAAATAGGTCTCGGAGAAGCAGAAAAATAGTCGATTTATGTTTTAAAATGAGACTTCATTAACTAACATACACACTTGCACTGAGATGAGAAATGAAAACGACTGAGCAGTGAGTGGTTAGCAAGAAGGTGAGACTGCTGCATGTATTTCCTAAGCTGAGGAGGTGGGGACCTTCAGTGACTTTGAAAATCAGTGTTAATGGCCTTCAAAGATCACCTCCTTCCCCAAGCAGGAGCAGAAGTTGGAGTAAAGTGCACCTGTGGACATACTGTGACAGCAAGTTAAATGCTTCTGTTACTGGACGTGAAGCTGTCTGGCTGGGAAAGATGTTATCTGTAGAAAATGGTTGATGAATGATCAGTTGTGGTTTTCAAGGGAGTTTATTATGTCTTTTTTTTTAACTCTTCCAGAAAAGAAGCAATTGACTTCTACGTAGACCATCAGTCAAAACCATTTTATAAGTAGGTATATAGTTTTCAGCTTGACATGTAATATTCGTGTTTACTGAATGCGCTGGATTCATTTTGTGTGTTTGAAATTGCAGAACAACGGGAAAATCAGAGCTTATCTTAGTTGTGGGGAGCCCTTTGCAAAGTTTGGCCCTGTCTGTCCTCCTCCAGGGGCAGATCCCTATTTCAGCTATCCAAGGCCTTAATTCGTGGTCTTTAGGGCCTGATGAAATCAAGAGAATGTCTTTGGCCTCTCAGAAGTGACAATGCTCCCAGCAAAGCAAACTTCAAAGTCTGGGGAAGAAGCATCTTCACCATTGTCGTGAGGCCTGTAGCAGAGGGGAGCTGGGGGAAGCGCTTGGCTCTGAGTCGTGCCTTGGTGCCGTGAGCCCTGTGCAGTTTCCACTTTGCCTGGAAATGACAGTGAGCAACTTGCTTCCCTCTCACTGCATTTCACAGCCTGTCTCTCTTGGGAAGAGGGTGCTGCTGTGCCCTGTAGTTTTCAGTGGTGCTTGAATGCTGTGTTGCGCTCGTGCAGCTGAGATACCTGCTTGCTGTGCTGGTTAGCAGGGCCTGCTGCTGTTCCCCTGCAGTTGCAAGTGCAATGTTGCAGCGCCAGCTCCTGCCCTGCACTGCTTTCTGTGACCCCAGGGCACATGTGGCCATCGGGGAGGTGAGAGGCACATTTGGATCTGCCTTTTCTTTGCCACATAAGCCTGCTTGAGCATGCTGATGAGTGAGCAAGAATTTGGCCTGTCGGGTGGTTGTGCAGATGTCTGCCCTAATGGTAATTTTCTGAGGCTTTTGTCCACGATAGTGATATCCTTCGCTCCTGCAGTCCTACTGGCTATTATGCCTTTTCGTCTTTTTTTGTCTGAATTAGGAATAAACAGAAATAATTGATGATGAGAACAAGAATCTTCCAGCCAATGAAATGTAAAATCTCTGACAGTTACATCTGGCTTTTTATTACTGCTCTATAAGGAGAACTCTCAGATTTGATTTGCAGGTTCACTTAGTTGAATAGTAAGAAAAAATAGCAATTTTCTTTCTTGGCAAGAGAACATTTTTTTGTACTGAGGAATATAAAAGTTTTTTTATACATTTAATAAATGCATACAATATACAAATCTTGTGAATGCATAGATAAGCACGGGCACACATGCCCACAATTATAATCATATAAAGCTCTTAAAAAAAAAAAAAGAAAATTACCAAAGTAATTGATTCAACTTTACCATTTATGGAACAGGCTGTGTCTAGATTGCGAGCTGAAGAAGTAGAGTTATTGGCATGCTCATTCTGTAAAGAAATAGAATTATAGTTAAGTTTTTTTTTCAAATGAGACATCATGGTGTTTCTCATTTGGGGTAGCTGATTTCTGTGGAAATGAGCTGGCCAGGACAGGCTCCTCCAAACAGCCTCCTCTCCTTACTCAGGTTCATGCCATTAACACGAGCTGAGTTCTGCTTATGCCAGGATGTGATGAGTTTGTGATTAACCCTCTTCCCCAGCACCAGAGGCTTCCAAATCTTGTGTCTTTTTTTGGATTTTGGTAGGCCTAGGGCAACAAAGCAGTCCCTTGCAATGGCAGTACTGGTGCTGTTTCAGTGATACACAGGGGGTGCGTGAGGAGGTCTGTCGTGCAGAGGAGAGCTGCTTAAGAGGCCTTCCTGGCAGGCAGGTGTTCAGCAAGAGCCTCTCCTCACCATTGCTGCTACTTCTACAGACTATCTTAAGATTACCTGGTCCTTTTTCTACAACCATCAAAAGAATTCCATCATGTTCCCCAATCCAGCCACTTCATCCAAGCAAGGACAACTTCCAAGTTAGATCAGGTTGCTCAAGGCCATGTCCAGTTGAGTTTTAAGTGTCTCCACTGGATCACAGAGGAGGTTTTTGTTAGTTTTAATTCATTGCCTGGGTCACCATGTGCTATTTCCCTTTTGCAGTGAGCTTCTTCAGTTTGTAACGAGCGGTCCCATTGTTGCTATGGAAATCTTAGGAGATGATGCAGTGTCTAAATGGAAAACGTTGCTAGGACCTGCAAACTCGGCAGTGGCTCAAACTGATGCACCAGACAGCATTAGAGCAAACTTCGGACATGATGGCCTAAGAAATGCAGCTCATGGCCCAGATTCAATTGCTTCAGCTGCTCGAGTAAGTTTTTGTGTATGTTTGACTTTTTTATCTTTTCTTTTTTTTTTTTTTAACATAATCAGATAGCAGCTACTTCTGCGTGGCTCCTTTTTAGCACAGAGATGTAAATAATGTCTGGAAACAGAGATCTTGTTTAGCCGTGTTACAAAGAGGACCACTGGGCACCGTGATCAGGAGAGCATGCCTAGTCATTTTAACATCTTCTGTGCATCACATGCACTCAACACTCAAGTTCCTAATGTTGATTTGACCCTATAGTCTGCATAACCTACAAATGACCTCCCAATGCTGATCTTAAAAAGCAAGGGTACACACATTTACAACCTTTTGTGCCCTCTTGTATTCCATTTTTCTCCTTTCTCCCACAGCTCTCACTTGTCCTCTCTCTGTGCTCACTGCCCACCTCCTTCTGCTGCTATTGGTCAGAAGAAATAGGCTCCCTTGCAGAGAGATTTTTTTTTTTACTGCTTCGTATTTAGAAAGGTAGTGCAGCAGGCCTGACTGTTGGGCGTGCTGAAGTGGCACGTACTGTAGCCCTGTTCTCTTTTGCTGTTTGCAGTCTGTGTCATTCTGTAGTGTTAAAAAAAAAACCTCAGGTGCTGGCTGATACATGTTGCCAGCATTTATACATAGGTGAGCTTTCCATTTGTCTGCCTTTATATTTTTTGATACATGTTTTGGTGTGTGGCTAGAATAATGTTTGCATACTGGTTGTTCAGGGCAAAGGTTTGTTTGAGTAGTCTTATTGTCTGCTTCCTGGCTATACACTTTGGTATTTCCTTCGAGTATCTAACTCCAGACCACAGGGGAAAAAGATACCACTTGTTGCTACACTGATCCTAGTCTGGCCTCTCTAGAAGGTGGAAAAGCTGCAGTAGCAGCACAGCTTGAGAGAGACCTACTCCAGGTGCTAAGTATTGCATATTAGAGAACATGCCCTGGATGTGAGAGCAGAGCTTGTCAGCCTGTTCTTGCAGCCCAGCAGAGCAACTTAATTTCAAAGCACGTATGGCTTTCTGGTGGTCATGTCCTTGACCTGCTGGATCTGCGTTGCACTACACAGCATGTGGCCCCCTGAGTCCCTTCGGGCGCTGGTTCTGACAGGAAATCACATGCAGAAGGAAATTTGCAGTTTCTTATGGTAAATTTGATAAAGTTGGTACATATTCACACAGAAGTTTTTTGAAATTGTTGGGTTTTATGGTGAAGAAAAATCCTGATGAGGAAATCTGTGTAGTTCTGGTTAAGTACCTAGATGTCTTCGTATAGAAAGGAGAAAGTTTCTGTTTGTGCCTGTGTCTTGCCATGGCAACTGTGACAGATTTTGAAGCAAGAGCTTATGAAGAGAGTATCTATTAGCATAAGATTTTAATTAGGACTATAAGTATGTTCTTTGGGTTAAGATTGTTGTTTTTGCATTTATTATTTTTAAAATGCTGTTTGAAAGCTATGTTCATTTCTACTACATTTATAACTGGAATTATTTTGCTGAACTTTTACTGATATATGTATATTTGTGGAGTTATTGGTAGCAATACCAGGCTCTTGTAAACCAACTGGAATTGTGGTTTTAATAGGCCTGTGCCTATTTTAATTTAGTAGGTCCAGTATTAGTATCATCTGGCTAAATAGCAGTTGTCATGAAAGCTAGTTGGATGTGCCTTGCAGAAGCTTTTCTGAAAAGAAAGAAACATAAGTTAAAGAGATGTGAAGGTAAAACAAAGTCCCAGCCTTATCTAGTGAGTGGCCTGTAGATCAAACAGCTAGAGTGGAAAGCTGCGCTGTCCTTTTTGGGACTAAATGACTGATGAAAGTGTGTCTCTGGTACTCCGAGATGGTGTCTCTGTTTCTGCAGCCTAAATTCAGGGATTATTTTAGATTAGACATAAAAGGAAAGATAAACTATTTTTGTTTTTTAAAGTTACATTTGGTTTCTGTTTGGTATTTCCTTACCCTCATCCTTTGGCATTATTTAATATTTTTCTGACTTTTAATGGACAAAACAAAGTGATAGATATTTGTAAATATTTTTCTCTCTTTTCCTGTCTGCTGCTTTTAGAACAAACCTTAGCCTCGGAGTGGGCTAGGGTCTTTGGAGCATGCAGCATTTTGTCCTTGGAAGGATGCAGGAAACTCTTCCATCTGAAGTGTGCTACTGAATTAATGGAGACAATTCCAGGAACTGGCCTTTAGTACTGCTACTACTATCCCAGAAAAAATCAGATAGATTATGTAGTAGTATCTCCTGGATATTATTGTTTCCTTTAAATAGAAGTTCATCAATTCTCTTACTGAATTTGAGCGATAGGTCTTAAATAGAATCTGTCTCTACAGCATTTGGCTAATGTTTATTGGCAGATTGTGTAGGCTGTGTGAGTAAATGGTATGGAAAAAGCACGAAGCTGGCTGTGAACAATGAGCAAAATATCGGGATGGAAGGAGCAGGCTCCCTCCAGCATGGCCTGCAGCCCCAGGCTGTGGGATTCACAAATAGTGATGGGGGCAGAAACGAAGCAGCTGGAGGCAGAGAGGGTCTTTTGAGCCATCCCCTAGTTGAGTTCATCTGCTTCGATTTGGAAAGACAGAAAGTAGGGTCAGTAAGTCAGGAGCTGTCAATTTCAGAGAAAGTTTTGTCATGCAGATGAAAGGAGAAAAAAAATGTAAAAATAGGAATGGAAGTCAGTTCTGCATATGCAAAAAAATGGATGTTAGCTGTTCGTGCAGAGAAAAAAGATAATGTGAAGAATAACAATGAAATACGTGTATATGGGACTGGATTTGAAAGCAATACTGAAGAAGAAGAAAGAGACACAAAGTGAGAGCACTCAGCTGAGTGATTATGATAGCAGCATTTTTAGTGCTTTGGAATGGAAATAGATTGCACTAGAGATGTAGAAGGAAAGAAATTGTGGGAGAAATCCAATTTGTGATTTTATGATTGTAACAGTGTTGCCAGAGAGAGAAAGACACATCTGAGAAAAAAATAAAGGGAAATAATATTTGAAGCGCTAGAATTTAGAATTAAGGTTTATGTGGTTATAGAGATGTCAGATTTTTTTATGATAAAAAGCTTAGGTGTGCCACTAGCTCAAAGTAAAATATATTAAATTACATTTAATTTCAGGAGCTGGAGTTGTTCTTTCCCTCCAGTGGAGGTCGTGGACCAGTGAACAGTGCACAATTCACAAACTGTACTTGTTGTGTTATTAAACCTCATGCAGTTAATGAAGGTAAGCAATGTAGATAGTGGAAGTCAAAGCAATACTTCCTTTATTGCATCTTGTGACCATACCTATGCCATTCTGGGGAGAGTAAGAAATTGCAAGAGCACAGGTCTTATTCTATAATACATGCAGGAGCACACAAATGTTTTGTTGTTCATACATTGTTTCTGCAGTTCACTTCTACAAAGAGAGGTTTGTGTACTTTCCATCTCAGGATAAAGAGCAGGAGAAGGCGAAAAAAAAGAACAAATAAAAATCTACATGAGATCTGATAAATCCTGCTGTGATGGCTTACCGTGTCCCTACTCTTCTCTGCCCACCGCAGTCATTTGCTGGAGTTTAGCATCCCCACAGGACTGAAAACAGGACGTGTGACTGTATCACAGGGCCTTCCATTCACACATCAACACATGTAGTCAAACCCCTCCAGAAGGGAGATTCGCGCTAGTACGAATCTCATTCTGCTGACTCTGCTGGGGAATCAAAAAGTGACACAGGTTTATATCTGCTCTTTGAGAGTGAGCTAGTGAATCTGAGCATTTGCTGGACTCCATGATGCTGTCTGTGCTGGAAAATGCACATCATAGAGCATTGGAAATGTCTAATACCCAGCTGTCACCATAAAAAATAATCTCCCTTTTGTGTCCTGTATTTGGATAAAGAGCATGTACAGGAGCAGTAAGTATAGTAAAACATTTTTGTTCTGGTGCTTTAACAGTACTTTGGGTCATAGAATAAATATTGCCATGTGAGAACATAACAGATTTTTCATAGCAAGGTGCAGAGTGCTACAGCATTTTAATCACTCTCATGAAGACAACTGAAATCAAAGAGCAGAGGTGACCATAGCAGTTTCCAGACTTCACACCTCAAGCTGGGTGTCTGGAGAGCTTGCTTAAAAAATAAAAGTAAAAAAAAAAAAACAAAAAGGTTTCCACCAGAAAGAGTCTTGCATTCACTGCTGATAATATGCCTACTATTTATTTGAGGCCTTGCCCATTATATGCTACTGGTAAGTCTGCCATGCAGCAAAGACAGAAAGAAGTTCCTTTTACAGCCATATCGACAGCAGTTGGGACTGTGATTGTTTCCTAGCTAAATATTTGCAGTGGACAAATAGTTTTGATTGCTAGGGCCCTTAATTTGACTGTTAAAATGACAAAGTGGATGGCTTCAGCCATGCCTTTCCACACTTCAGATGTAATTCCTATTACCTAAGGGTGCTCAGATTCTCTCTTAGTGAGCTTAAGACTCTTTTCACAGCATCACAGACTGGTTGAGGTTGGAAGAGGTTGGAAGTCCAATCCCTCTGCTCTGGCAGAGACACTTGGAGCGCGGGGCACAGGGTGGCATCCAGGCGGGTTTTGAAGATCTCCAGACAAGGAGACTCCACAACCTCTCTGGAAAGCCTGTTCCAGGGCTCTGTCACCCTCACAGGAAAGAAGTTCTTCATTTCTGCATATTTCATAGTGCTCTGTCTGCTGCTTACTTTTCTCTTGAACTTATGCAGAATTTTCCTACCTGCCAAGGGACAAATTCTGGCTGTCTGCACACATAGATGAGCACGTGTGCGACTTCTCATGCTCCTCTTTGGCCTGTTTTGGTGGGTGACGACAGAAGGATCCCCGAGCAGCATCTCCTTTTGTGTGCTCCGTCCCCTTGTGAAGCACTCTGCGTCTTGACAGTTGGCAGAACTGTGTACAGTCGGGGGAAGAGCCACATGCTCGTGTTGCAGCAGCTTTTGGAAACCAAATTTGCTCTCTTGCAATTAAACTGCCTGCTTTAAAGTTGGAGGAACATAGCCTTTGGCTCCTATTGATTTTTAAAGCTTTTAAAGATTAATGTGTACTGTGTGTCCAGTGGCAGGTTATCCCTACAAATCGGTCACCCTTCCCACCTCTCCAGAGAGACTCTTAGAGCTGGGGAGCAGTGTGCCAAAGGGTTTGGAGTGAGCAAACAAGCCGCTCAGGAGACCTCCCTGCTGCTGCTCTGGAATAGGCAACTAGTAAGGGCGAAGCCTGGTCTTAGGGAGCGCGGAGCAGAGAAACGTGGTGGGGAGGAGGGCGCACCGACGGACCCATGGGGTTGTGCATGGGGAGGCAAAGAGTGTGGGGGGTGAAGGGGCAACCGAACTGGGCTCCATAATCCATAATGGAGGCAGAGCAGACCCATCTTGCCTCTCCTCGAAGGCCTGAGAAACTCTGGTTATGCCAGCGATGTTGCCTGTATCTCAGCAGAAGTAGGTGCCATAGCAACTGCACTCGTGGCAAAACTGCATGTTGGAGAGACGTGGTCTTAAAAATAAGCAGCTTGTTTCCCCCCAGAATTAATGCTTCGAGTTATGGCAGCCAGAGAGGAATCAAGCCTGTGGGGCTGCCAGTGTGAGGAGGCGAAGGGCTGAGGAGAGGGCACGGAGGTGAACTGATGTGGGTCAAAGCAGCAGGGCCCGTCACACAGTGCAGATTTGATTTTGAGCCACCAGTTTTCAGCATCTAGCATCTAAAAGAAACTTTTTGTCATTTCCAATGCATTTCTTATCATTTCCTATGCACTGCTGGTGTTTTAAATGTGAGTATCTAACCACCAGGAGTGTACTTCGCTCATTACCCATGCACAGTTACGTGAAGTTTCTCCCATGTGCTTGAGTTTACCCAGAGCTTTAGTCTTTATTTCTGCTGAAACCTTTGACTGAATTTGTGATTTAAATTTTGCTTTCCAGCCCTTTTCCCAGTGCTTTTTTTTCCCTGCAGAGTCCATCTCATACCCAGCTCTTTAAAGGGCAAACTTGCTAATTTTTCTTTGCTGAACAAGGATTGGCTTTAACCATCGCTAAACCAGGCAGCTCTTCAGCAGGCGTATCGGGAGGCCGGATCTAATCTCTGTTTCGCTCTGGCTATTTCTGGGACAACGTCCTTTCCTGGAAACCACCTTTGATCAAGGTGGGCCGCTTGGAGCATTCCTGTCCGATGGCAACGCGGTGGAAACTCACGGCCACTTTTATCCCGGGGCTCGCTGACCTGCTCCCGAGCGGCGTAAGGAAACACCAGCCGCCACCGCCCCTGCAGTGGGAACTGACTACCTGTGGAGGGGTCTCAGGGGCCAGGCCGAGGCGTGGGGCAGCCCCACAAGGCTGCTGAGAGCACTTGTGCTTCCTGGACCCAGTTTGCTGGCACTGAGGGAACGCGTCTCTTGGCACCTCCTGAGGAAGCCAAGTCGGACTGCTTTGGCTGTCTGGTGTCAACGCGGCTTCTTCATGGGGGATCCATGAGGGGAGGCCACCTGGGAGGACCTTTGAGGGCAGTACAGCCCAGTGCTCTGGGCTGCGTAAGTTTAGCTCATTCTCCAGCAGTTCCTGCTGGTGGCGATGAAGCCCTTCCCTGGGGCTCCTCTGACTGAGGCAAAGTTGGCAGCAGTGAGTGAGGTGGTTGCATTTTAACCCCCCCAAAGGGGGTCCTTTCCCAATCCAGTTCCTCTTTGTGAGGATGGGAAAGAATGAGAAACAACTTGATGCAATTCCATGTGGACTCATTTTGCCACGTGGTTGGGCCTCTTAAAAAATTGGCCACGCTTTTCAATATGTTTAAGTCTCCCTCTTCCCTTCTCTTGGGGCCATTTTTCAGCCAAGGAGGCTGAAAACTGGCAAGTGCTGCTCTTCAGTCATGTTGGCCAAGGTTGTAGCATGTTTTATTCAATAACTGGAGAGGTTCAGTGGTGCTGCATCCTATATCTCACTTGCTTCTTGTGCAAGAGCTGCAGATCATTTAGATATGGCATCACAAGCACAATCATTTAGGCCTCCTCATGTTTAGACCTGGAGGTATCAGCAATACTGCACAGAAATGGAAATTATAAATGCACCAGAATGAGTGAACTTCAGTTTAATGCAATGAGGACAGCTATGACTTGACTTTCGCCTGCAGAAATAGAGCTTGCAGATCACTGTGGGTGCGATTAGCTTTAATGTATTTATGTGTAACAGTTCAGTCATGTTTGCTGTATGAATTAGAATTTGGTATTTCTTGACTTTCCCACTTTCATTTTTCTTTGATGTAGTTTTTACTTATTCCTTTGAAAAATGAGCAACAAAAAATAATGACAATAGCAATGATCCGGCTATAAAGACTGAGGTCAAAAGGGTTTTATATTTCACGCTTTAATGTGTTTAGACTAGTGCAGTTGAAGTCCTGCACTTCCTTTTCCCAGTCCCAAACTGAAACATGACCCTCCTAAGGTCACTGGGAGCTTGGCCAAAACCAAATTTGGCTCTAGAATTGCACCATGAACTTCAAAAGTTCTAATATAAGATCTAATATAAACTAGAAGGCCCTACAGTCTTGAGAACCACTAAGTGAGTGACTGGCTGCCAAGACAGAGTTGTTCTCCTAATATGCATTAAGATTGGGATTTTATTGTAACATTAACTTGTGGTAAATTAAACCATTGTCCCTTTTATGTAAAAATTACAGTGGGGTTTTACACATTATTCTTCAAATGAAATTTCAGTAACAGAAAAAATGAAAAGATCAGGAATTTATTCTTTCCAAATAGGAAAGATAATTCTGTGGAAATGTGATTTCAGACCTGTTCTGAAGAGATGCCAAGCCTACAGAGCTATCATCATCTCTCTTATTTTAATACTAAGTGGATACAGTTTGAATGTTACTGAACTGCTTTAGACAGTCATATCTCAGTCATTTCAAGCATCATCTCTCCTTATTTGTATGAAGACTTAAATCAGAATAATTTTAATCTGGAGAGTAGCTCTTTGCTCCAAAGAAAAATCTAACACAAAAAAAGTCTAAAGGACAGTAGTTCAGTCTAAAGCATTTAGAGACAGGGTTTACTTGTGAAGAAGGTTCTTGAATGCAGTTACTTTAAAAGAGAACAGGAGAGCAGGATTAAAACACAGCATTGTAAGTAGAGGGTACATTTCTGTCAAGCAAACGAAGAGCTGTTCTTGACAAGTAGACTTGTTGCTCATTGAATGAGAGAATATATAATTATGAAAATGTCCAGCTTCCCTCTGTAGTATGCTAAACATAGTTCCAAGTATGCAGTTGGAAAAAGAAGTAAACAGGAAAAGAAAATGAGGATGTGATGAGAAAGGTGCGCATCTGGCATCATTATCAGGACTAGGTCTTTATCAAAAATAATTTGTATCATTAGATACTATTTTTGAAAATTGTAAATGAACTCTGGGAAAATTATTAATTTGTTTATTTATTGCACTCTGGAGTTTTAAGTAGACCTAAATTTGAGCAACTCATTTACTTTTTTTCCCCAGAAAACTTAAAAGTAGTTGAACAAGGTTTTTTAGAAAGCTGATTTCTTACACTTGAGAAAAAATATTGGGCGTGCAATTTTTTCACAAATAACCCAAAAGTATATTTTCTGACTGTGACAAATATGCATACTAGAAAAGGTAAGTGCAGCTATGTTGTGGACTTACCTCATTCTAGGCAGAATTTCCCTAATCTATAGGGTTGAATACCTATTAGAAAGTTTTTATCCTTCATGAAAACAGTAGTCCATTCACTTTTGGTCTGTTTTTTACTCTTTGATGCAGTTGTACTGCTGGATACTCCATGTCTGGGACGATTATCTTTTAAGTGAAGCCCGTGATGTTTCTTGATTACTTCCTTCATTAAGTTCTAACAGCTCGGCATAGTCTTCCCAACTTTGAATTTGAGTTGCTTATTAGAAGATGACATTTGTTTTTCCAAGTATGAAATAGGTGCTTTAAATTGGCTCCATATAAAAGGAGCCAATGCACAGATGTAGGAATAAGCAGTCTTTTGACAAGGCAAATTGAATGATAGAGTTTTGATCTAGGACAGTGAGTTGGCAGATTTTCCTTAAGAGAGTGAAATTTAAAATTAGTACAGACTAGAGTACATTATAGCTGATCTCCCAAGGATTCTAATCTCTAGGGTTAATTGAAACTACAATAGTAGATTAAAATTATCATTTATAATTGTGAGCTAATGTACCCTGTAAGTAATATTTTTAACCATTGCCTCTCTGTAACTGTCACCATACATGAAAACTCCCTAGACAATGTCCCATGCACAGGACCAATAAAAATTAGCAAGGAAATACTAGGAAACACGTGAATGGTTTGGAGGTTGAAAGACTGAATGCTGCCGTAGAAACCAACAGCACAGCCTCAACCAAAATACCTTGTTAAGCTCTGCTTACACTTCTCAAGAAACGAGCACAAGTGCAAATCAGTATAGCCATAAAAACTCTCTCTTAGTTTGAGTAAATGATGTTCTTTTGCAGTGAAATAAATCTGAGTGGATGTGATATTGGGGTGCAAAATAATGAATGGATGCAAATAAAGAAGCAAAAAGAAAAATCAAACTGGGCATTACCTTTTCAGCTTTCAGTTAAGAGTATTGGGAATGAAAGCCTGAACCCTCACCCTTTCTTATTTTTTAGGTAAATATATAAACAGCCTAACTTTTGCAGAGATATTGATCTTTTTGGAGGTGCTGACCTTTCTTAAACTTTCCATCCTCCCCAAGTTCGGTTCTCAAGTCTTGTGCACCGCGTGGCCAATGTGCTGAATGCGTTGGCTGTTGCCTCTCTGGGATCTTTGACTATCTGAATTTGATCTGAATAGGTTCTTGCGTCTGAATGTTAAGTATGATTCTTCCCTCTCTGTTCTCATGCAAGAACTCCCCGAATAGCTTTTTTTTTCCCCCAAATAGTTTTTCATTTTGTGTCTTGACGTTCTCTCAGGCACTCACAAATGTGGTCTTGCCTTGTTTGTGTTGGTTCAAACGTTGCATCTAGAATAAAGTCTTTCAGCCTATCACCTCCTATTTAAATCTTCCTACTAGCTTCCTTTCTTTTTCACATCAAACACTCAAATGTTTCAGTTTCAAGTATCCTAAAAAATTTACGGTCACTCTATGTAATTTTTGTTGTGTTATCAGAACGCTGATGTCCATTCTCCAGTCAAGCAGTGGCAACATTATTTATCTTCACCCTTTTAATATGTTCAAATAAATGCCATTTGTAAAGGTTTCTGCCAGTGCTGCTTCTGTGTGCTGGTCACCTTCTCCATATGTATCTGTAAATTTGCCCTTTAAACGCTTTTGTGTTATAGAATCGCAGAGTGGTTGAGCTTGGAAGGGACCTCTAGAGATCAGGAGAGATTGAAAATCTTGGCTTCTATCACTATAATTGATATGCCCTTGCACCTCCCTCTTCATCTTTTGTCTGTATCTGCATATCTTTTCTTTTTTCCCTCGCTGTTTGCCTGCATAGCTTTTGAGCTTCCCTTCTCTTTGGCGTTTGCGGAGTGTGTGTCACTCAGGAGAATGACACAGGAGAACTTCTTCATACATTACACTGTGAGACTGGGAGATTAATAGCAACAAATTATCACTGGGGCCAAGGTTTAGGGAGTCTAGAAATTGGTATTTTTGTTGTGTAATGAGACTGTCTAGAGATGCACAAGTAGAAAAAGTGAAAGTAAAGAGATAAAAAAAAAAAAACTTTTTTCTTCAAGTTGACCACTGGTAGGAAGAAATGCACCATCTGAGAAAGATCAACTCCCTCTTGCACAGTGTTTTACAGTGTTGTCTGAAGCAAAGATGTAATCAGAAGTTCAACTGAAATACAGTGCAGGGAGATCCAACTATGAGTCCCACTTTTCCTCCTTCCAAAACTCAAGTTTGACCCTGTTTCTCCCTGGCCTTTTTGCTTTTCTTCCACTCCCAAATACATGCAGATCCTCTTGATGCAATTTCATTATCATGGAGCAAAAGTTTTGGTTTCATTGTAGCATGAAGCAAAGAGATGTTGCAAAAAATGAAAAACAGTCATGAAGTGAAATTGTTAATTTTAGTAGCACTACTTCAAGCAAGTGGTACCAGCTACTTCTGGAAATATGTTATAGGGTTAGAGAGATCACTGATCAGGTCGGTTATAGCAGTTTGTATATACCTTCTTTTGTTCCTGAGGAATATTTTTTCATTCTGGAAAGGTTATTAAAGGACATAGAGAAGCTGGAGATGAGGAAATTAGTTCTTGCCTTGAAGATGGTCTCACTTCTTATGTATTTAACAGAGGAATAGTTAAGTTGGGAAACAGACCAAGAATGTAATATATTACATAGTTATAGGGCTGGTGATTACCAGTGCACTGGGGCTGGCAGATCCCATTAACACAACTATTGCACCCTGTTAATCTAGCTGTTAACCATACCATTAGAATAAGAGGGTCTTTCATGAACTCTGCTTTTTATTCCACGCAAATGATTCTGCAAATTGCAACATTTTTCAAGGTCTGATGTCCTCTGTGCTGTTTGCTGCTCCTTAATTAAATACAATTTTCAGATATTATGTGTTGTAAGGAAACAAATTTTTCAAGATTCCTGCAACTGATGAGATCTTAATGCCTTATCTTTTTTATCTGATTAAAAGGTGTTGGAAGATTATCTGTCCAGTATTAGATGCCTAGTAACCTAATGCTGTCTAGGAGACCTAAACTCTACCTTCCCTGCCCTCCCCTTTTTTCTTTATCTTGACGACTATTTGCTATGCATATTTGTTAGGATTAGTATTAAATTCCCCCAGCTGCATTTAGTAATGCTTGTGATTCTTTTGTACATTGTGACTGAAAATTCATCCTGACTATTGCCTAATCTGCAGCTTTGATTTGGCTTCTTACTGTAATCACATTTTAAAGATGCACTGGCCCTGTTTGGAGGGCCTTAAAAGGTTCTTTTTCTCTTTGCCTACAGATCTGGATTTTGAAGTTGACAACAAATTATTGTAAGCTGCTGAGCTGACACTTTATCTAATTAGTTCTTCTTTTCCTCGGTGCTCTCAGCCCCCAAAGGAGAACATGCGTCCTGGTTCAGTCATACGTTGGCTGGAAGCCTGAAACAAATCCCAGGCTGAGCCTCGAGCTTCGGCTCTTCCGTTGCTTGGGATTGACTCTGCGGGTTTGTTCCTATTTTGGTCTAGGCATAATGTGAGAGGGAAGCGTTCCTCGCAGCAGCCGAGTGCGCAGCATCTAAACAGGGAAAAACGCAGCCAGCTCTCTGCGAATGCAGACCTGACCCGGTCCTGAGAACTGAACCCTCCTGTGCCTCAGTTCCCAGGGCTGGGAAGGGGAATTATTATCTTATGTTGCAAACACAAATGGGTCCGCACGCCTCTTCCTCAAAGCACTCTTGAGTGTTTTTGGCAAGACGTCTGTGCGGGTACATGCTGACGATTACTTCTTTCTCTGCTTGAAGCTTTTGACTGCTGCAGTCCTGGGCAGCCTTTCTGCAATAACAAGGTGTTGTGTTGCTCCCATAAATGGAGATGAAATTAGGAAGTACAGTGGTGAGAAAAATCTTCATAAGTTATTTCAGCTAATTATTAAAAGAACCTTGTATTAAAGACCCATATGCAAAAATTTCCCCACCCTAATTGATTTCCATGAGTAAAAGAGCCTCTGCTCTCTACAGAGTTGAAGACTGCTAATGACTTTAGTAAAAAAGCAGCTGGGAAAGATGAATTTTGAGTCTCCCTTTGCTTCTGTGAAATGTAGATTTTGCATACAGCTCTTAAAATTGCTGAAGGTTAAAGGTCTCTAAAATCAAGTCTCTGTTTCCCTCCAGAACCTGATATCTGATGACTGTTTTAACTGCAGCGTTTACCAGCTGTGAATGCCTGCATGGGTTGGCCACTCTTTTTTGGTTAAGTGCAAAATGGAGATCTGTAGCTCCCAGGAAAAAGCAGCCTTGTCCATGCAAGTGGTGGCTGCTGTTTGTTTACCACTGTCCTCCCTTCGCTCCTTGTTGGCTTCTTGGAAGCGGTGGCTGTGGACTGGAGTGACAGGTCTAAAGATGGGGAATGAGGAAATGCCTGCGGGCTGATACAGGATTTTTTTTAACCCCTGGATGATGCCCAGCCAGTCCCGTAATCCCTTTATAGGTTGTCCGTTTGTATCTGAAGCTGAGATAGTGACAGTTCCCAGCCTTGCTGGAACCTGCATGTTGAAGTGTCTGAGCTGCTGAGCACTCCTAGCAGTGTAGACTCAAGAAACAAAAGTCCTTTTTTTTTTTTCCCTTCTGACTTGGTCATGCGTTTCCCAGGCAAACCCATCCAACCCAGCAGGAAAACGGTTCATTTTGCTACTGTTTTCCCCCTTCTCTTCTCACTCCAATAAAAAGGGGAAATGTATTTACCCAGTTTTATAGCAATTGTAAGGAAATCCTACCAGTGCCACTGTTCTGAGACAGCGGCAACCGTACCTTCCTCCACTTTTTCTACATGGTGTTAGCCCAAAATGCTTCCTGGACAGAGTGCACACCAAAATCTTTGGTTTTCCTTTTAGCAGATGGAAGATTTTTGGAACAAACATGCACTGAGTCCCACTGATGGGAAGGTTTCTGCGTATGAGCCGTAATGTGAAAATACTTTAGGGGATACTTGAGGGGCAACTTTGTTCATTCTTGCTGTAAAAATATTTTTAAGGCCCTCCAACTCATCCCTCTTACTCACAGTATTCACCGGCCATATACTACGAATAGAATCATAGAATCACAGAATGCCTAAGGTTGGAAGGGACCTCTAGAGGTCATCTAGTCCAACCTCCCTGCACAC
>JAWLRI010000031.1:10258409-10282332 GCA_034781795.1 Crypturellus tataupa
TTAATCTATTCTTTACTTTTTTTTTTTTTTTTTTTTTTTTGCATCCTCATAGGAATATTCTACCTGAATTTCTTTGGGACAGAATGATAATAGAGCCTCTTGGCTAAAATTCTGTCCCATTTCCTTCAGAGCAGTGAGATTAAGCATATGATCTTAACATGGAATTCATTATGAGGATACCAACCCTCTGCAGCAATGCTGCTCGAGCTGGAGTCTTCATGCAGTTAGCTGCTGTCAGGTGGCAGAGAGACACTTAATCCTTCTTTTCCTATTGCTCTGTGCCCATTCTGTATATTCTTGTTCTGTGCCATAGCTGATCTTTAACCTGTCCATGGCTGGTGAGCATGAATATGGTATCTTGCTTGTATTTCCTCATCCTCCCTTACTTCCTCCCTGTGTCTTTTCCTGTCCCCTTTCCCTGTTGGTTTTATTTCTTGAATTATCTTGATTTGTTAAATACATGTCTGCCCAAATCTCTAGGCAAGGCTCCACTTACAAGACTTGGTTTTAATAAAGGAGGTCAGACTGGAACATTAAAACAGATTCTGCTTGTGAAATCTCTGCCTCTGATTAACAAACTCCAAATTGGCACTAACGCCAGGAGTTGATTTTAGCTTACACAAGCTAAGACTCATCTTCACCGCATGCTCACAGAACTCTCTGTAGCACCTTGCTCTCTGGGAGACTGTCAGGAAACAGGTGTGGTGGACCAAAAGTCATGGATCCTTTCTCTCTGCCCTGTTTTTTTCCCCCCAGTAGGTGTGTTGCATTGATTCACTCTACAGTGTGAGAAGCTGTAGGATAGCACTGTGAAATCCTGGTCAAGATCAGCAAGGATATAGCTGCAAAAGAATATAAAATATTGTGAATGCTGTTGCCTGTTACTCAGTATTCTCGTGAAGCTGAATATCCAATTTACTTCAATCTCCACCCTGTAAATCAAGTTGTAAAATGGAAGACACTTCTTCCATTATGAATATTAATGATAATGTCTTTGTTTCATGCCTTTCCTTTCCTAAATATAGTTTATTTTGTTGTAAATTTGGGGCTAGTTTTGAGAAGGAGTACAACCCTTGATAGTGTTCTACAATGCTCAGATTTGTTTTCATCTCTTCTTGTTTTTTCTCTTCTAGGAGATGGTTACTGAGTTGTGCTCAGGCCCTTGCATAGCAATGGAAATTATACAGCCCGAGCCTCCAAAAGTGTTCAGAGACTTCTGCGGACCTTCTGATCCTGTAAGTACTTGAGTGAGTGACAAGGAATACGTAAAAAAAATTGGTGAAAATATCATAGTATGCCTTGGCTGCTGTGTGTTTGTAGCTTTTCTTTGAAACAGCTAAGCTGTGTGTTACTGTGGAGATCAGATGGACCAATGTGCAAATCCTGTAGCAGCCCCACTGAACTTACTGAAACCAAATGGTGAATTATTGTGATGATATTTATGTGAATGGAAAGCTATCTAAGCAAAAATCTCTGTTAAAAGATTCATGAATACTGTAACACAGGTCTTCAGAGCCCTGGAACAAATTGTTACTCTTTGAGTGTGCTGATGTAAATCAAATGATCGTTCACTGCAGTCTGTGGTATTCTCCTAGGATGAAACTGTAAAAGGCGAATCAGTTCCTCTGTTTATTTGGAAAAAAAAAATCTCAAACGTGAGTTCTTGTAGCTGTTTGCTATACTAATATTTCTAGCTTTTCTGCTTCTTGGGGTAAGTAGGTGTGCAAGATACTGTATGCAATGTGGAGTCAAGCATAAATGCTGTCTGAAAAGAATTTGCAGTTTTGATTAATCAATGAAGGCCAATATGCCACAAAGGAGCCAGACAGTGAAATACAAGATACAGGCAACAGGGTCAGGATCTGTATATTTTATGTTATGAATAAAACTCCTAATGTAATCCTAATGTAACTCCTAATGTAAAAATATAAATCTCACAGATTTATATTATTAGGAGAAACAAGTTGTTAGGATATGTTAGTCTTCAGATCCACACCTCCTCCTATTGGAACCACAAGTTGAAGGTGTTTTCCAGACCTTTTGCCCTCTCTAGTTTGGCTCCATTCAGTGTTTCAAATGTCTCTCTGATAGATTAGCTTCTTATAACAGAGCAAAACTTGTTTATCTGACTTTGGTTAAATTCAGGCTGACCGCCATATCTATAAGCAGTAGTATACACAGTATGGTAGTCTGAGATTTATTTCAAATTCCACGTTTGTTTTCTGGTCTTTCAAACTTTTCAAAGATGCAGCGCTTTTGTTTGTGCTCACAATATCCTTTTCACATTTCTGTTTGTTTCAGCCTGCAACTGACATGTTAATGACATAATATCGTCATAGACACCACAGCTGCTTTAAGTTATTAAAGACAAGGATAACTATCCAAGGGGAAGTTCCCTGTTTTCCCATTTTCAACCAACATGTTTATGACTGAAGAAACTGATGACTGTTGGAGGAACTGGGGCATGTGTAAACCAATGGCTCTTCTGGGCAGCACAAGAACACAGCAGCAGAGAGAACTAAATCCCTGCCTCTAAATTTATTGCTAGTGACCTATCTATACTGTTTGTGTTTCCCTTTTAATTGTTAACTCTATGACAAAATGAGTGAAAATGAGTACCCGCCTGCTTTCAGTGGAGGCAGATGTCTAGAATTTTGGGCATTGATTATATAGTGTTTTTAATAAAGGTCTGTTTGGTAGACAGGCAGATGTATTACATACTCCTATCTACTGCTCTCTGTAAGAATTGCAGCCGAATTGATTCTTCAGGCATATAAAGTGTATGTACATCGACTAACAACTGCTTTCAGGAGTGCTCCTTGCATGAAATATGTCTGTCTCTTCAGATAGTGTTTGTAGCTCATCCTTGAGGAAGAAGTGGCTAAGGTTTCTCAGGGTTTATCATTTCCAGCTGGTGCAGTCAGAGAAGGTCCCACCTAAACATTGTGGTCACGGTATCTGTCGCCAAGAGGGCTAGCAGAAACTGGAACAGCAGTTTCATTATCTAGCAAGGTTACATGCAGAGCAGGAGATATCCATGGACTGATATGCTGGTGACTCAAGTAAATGCGTCATGCAAGTAGTATATTATCTCTGAGAGATCTAGATCTGTCTGTAATCTTTTTGATTTGTTATATACACTAGATCCTGATGTGAATGCATGCTGCTTATAAAGGAGGGTGCAGACCAAATTCTGAAGCTGTAGAACAGAATGTAACTGATGGGGTCTCTCTGTCGTCTGTTTAATGCAGTAGTGCCCTGCTCTGCATGTAGCGCCAGTGAAGTCACTGGGATTGCTCTTGAAGCAAGGTGCTGCTTGGAGTGAGTAAATGTGCTGGAATTTCACCTTGCATAATGAACGTCATCTAATCACATGTGCTGTTAATTACGTCTCCGATACACAGCAAATGTAGTAGTTACTCTGTGGCAAATCAGGTGTCTAAATTGGATTTTAAGGATCTGAATGTTAACAGCCCTTCCAGTCTGCTCTTTGTTTTGTAGAGAGAGGCAATCGGGGCACACTTCAACAAAAGGCATGCAGAGGGAGGTGATCCGAGTTTCCCAAATCAAAGGGAGATATTGTTTGCAGATAGGTCTACTTCTGTTCAATCCTGGGTTTAGGGCTGGATAACAAATGAGTATAAATGCTTAGCTTATTAAAGTTCTATTCGCAAAATGGAACATACCTAGCTGCACAATGCTAAAAATAAAATGGGATTTCGTGCTGTTTTTTATAACTGGGTAAAATTTGCTAGTACTGTGAGGCTCTATGCCAAAAAAAAAAAACAAAACCACTTTGTTATTATAAAATAGCTTATAAATACTTCATTAAAACATCTCACATGAGCCCTGCTGGCTCTGTGCTCACGGAGCACTTGCCCCTGTGGGTAGCACACAGGCGAGCTGAAGAGCTGCTCTGCAGCCCTTGGTGCTTCTCGCGTTCCCTTCGTACTCTGGCACGTTTCAAGTGGGGGACTGCTTGGGTCACTGCCCTTTCGGTGCACCATCACCATCCCCAGGGTGGTCTCATCTGAGGCCTTTCTGTTCTTTCATATCAGCTATGGTACTTGTTCTCTTGTCTTCTCACTGCAGGCCTCCAGCTTAGCCTTTTCCCACAGCCGCATCCTAGACTAGTCATGTAACTTTCCAGCATGACAGTCCTCTCTTTGCACCTTATTCTCTCTGTCCTAGAGGGTGTCTGTAGGTATTGTTGCTTTACTTATTGTTGCAGCTGGTGGGTAACCCAAGTAGAAGGCCAGCAGGCCGTTCTGATGCCCATCTTGAGAACAGTGTTTCCTTATAATGTTTATGTAGGTTGTTAAGGTAAATGTCGGAATTCTAGATGTGGTCACTGAAACAAGACTCTAGATTTTTCAAGGAAGGGAAGCACTTACAAGCCTCTGCCAAGCCCTCAAAGCTATGAGAGGCTGAACCCCTATGAGCAATTTATTTGTATATTTATATTTTCAGTAGGAATGGGATTTCTGAAATGCTTCTGAGTTCCACTGATTTTTCCGTAATTTGTCGGAATCATTTAAACCCTTTTCTAAACTGTACAATTAAATTGTGTTATGAAGGTTGGTAAATTACTGCCTTAATACTGTATGCAATTATTGCATTTTGTTTCTACTGGTACAGCTCTGAAGTTCATAGGTTAGAATACCCCTTAGCTTTTGTCTCCTTGCCAGTAGGTATCAATATAATCACAAGATTGTGCTGCTGTAACACTTCCCTGGGTTTTATTTACATTAGCTGTGTTGCATCATGTCACTGAAATATCACTTAAGATGAATTAATCATTCTTGACTCAGGCTTCATTAACTGAGAATTCATCATGAAGCAGAGCAAAGTGTTTGCAGAACATTTTCTTCCTCAATTTGCAAGTTGCTGTTGAACAGCAACGATTACAAAGCTGTTTATCTATCCAAATGTTTTGTTGGGGCATTTGTCTTTCACTTTTTTTGCTCCTTGATACTCTGTGTCTTATTGCCAACACCCAAAATAACCTTATAGACCCCATATTGTCCCTCAGCTGGGGGGTGGCAGAATTGGGGAGGTGTACGACTGGAGATGCTCGAGCCTTCTGTGATCAGCGAGAGCTGGGAGCAAGAAGGCAGAGCAGGGACAGCAGCTAGGGAAGCCTTTGCTCCTGGCTAGTGCGAGAGAGATTGATTTGACTCAGTTATGGTAACATAAAAGACCTCACTGAAGGGTAGGGCTGCAGGTACATGAGCGGGGAGGGCTGGTTCCAAATGTATTAAAGCATCAATAGACAAATAGTGACAGAAAAAAGTATTGCCTTCAGTTCTCAAGTGGGCAAGAGCCTTAAAAAGGAAATGTTATCCAAGGTTGGGCAAGAATCCAGATATCTCATCGAAAAAGTCTCTGCCAAGTTTTAGAGCAGCTCCATGACAATAAAGGCATGATTTTCTCTTTCAGAGCTCTCAACATTAATGCTTTTGTTGCCTTCCACTATCAGCACTGCACATACTTTGCTTGGACCTGCCCTTATAAACCACCTGGAAGCTGCCTCCTATCTTTGCATGATTCTGAACAGCGCTGCAAAACTGGGAATTTGTGGGCCTTAAATAGCCTGGAATACATCTGCACTGAGCTTTCCTGCCTTCCTGGGCATGGAAGAGTGGCTTGCAGTAGTCATACTTTCAGCTCTTAGACTTGACATGTATTTAAAATGATGCAATAGTCAGCTGAAAGCTCTTATCTGTGGTACCTGCCTCTTCCCATAGTAACTGGGAGCCTGGTTTAGCGGAATACAAGCAATGCTGTAAGGAATCCTCGTGTAATCAGACTTGTGTGATGGCAGTCCTTGGTGACAGGTTGAGGTGCCTAGCAGTTGGCTTTCTGCTCAAGTGGTAGCTTTAGGCTGCAGCTGATGCCGTCTGCACATACCCATAAAATAAACTACAGCACAGAGAGCACAGCTGAGAGCATCTTGCTGCCACATTTGCAAAGGGCAGTCTGCCCAATTACTCAGGGCCTTTGTCTGAAAAGTACTCAGAGGGAGATCAAGAGGAAAAATGTGTATCTGAGCAGTTTCAGAAAATGGAATATATTCATCAAAGGACATACATTAAACAATAGAATACCAATGCTTAGCTCTCTCTAAATGTAAAGGAATACCTTTTTATTTATCTGATGTGAAAAAGTGGACTTTTCTCAGTTAAGAATTATAGCTTATGAATGTAGAAGATGCTCATAGATCAAGTTTAAAGGGGTAACGTAATTTGAATTTTAGGAAGAGAAGCTATGGTAAGTGAACTTGTTCAGTGACCTATTACACCTGTGGCAAAGAGGTATCTGCTCTAGACAGCTTGGAAAAGGAATTAAAATTTCATTAAAGCAGACTTATACAGGAAACAAACCTTTTGAAATGAAGGAATTGGTGACTGCAGCCAGAGCTGAATAGAAAAGGGCTTATGTTTGTTTTAAAGACATGGCACTATTTGGACAGCTAAGGGCAAACACAGCACAGAGTACCTTATCGGTAGAGCTGTTCTGCTACAACACAATAAGAAAGAAACAGAAAGCTTATCCATAGCAGGATAAGCACATGGTCAGGGAAGAGAAATGCTAGGGGCTCCTGCCAAGACTGAAAGGAGTGGGTGTCTGTTGTCCCATACACATCAGGAAGAAAAGGGCTAGCACAGAAACTGCAACCCTGGCGCTGGGGGATGCTTACCAGGGCATCCTATCACCTCCTCAGCTTGCTGATGTCCATGTCTCATTTATTGGTGTTTATCACAGAATCAGAGAATGGTTGAGGTTGGAAGTGACCTCTAGAGATCATCTAGTCCAACCCCCCTGCTCAAGCGGGGCACTGAGAGCATGTGGCACAGGGTCGCATCCAGGCAGGCTTTGAAGATCTCCAGATCGCTCTTTACACTCACCCTACTCCTGCTCAGTAGATATTCAGGTGAATACATGGCAAGATCACTTACAGTTAGACTTTGTGTGCCTTCTACATATCAAAATACCACTTAAGACAAGTGTTACAAATACCTAAAACAATTGAAATGTAATTGAAACAAGAAAAATCAAACAGCAGTACTTAGGAGTGGGCCTACACACTTAGTTTCTTTTCTGAGATCTAAACAGGCCCACCTCGCTTAGTCTTTCCTCATACGAGAGATGCTCCAGTCCTTTAATCATCATCTTTGTCGCTCTACACTGTACCCTCTCCATAAGCTCAATGTCGTTCTTGTACTGGGGAGCCCAGAACTGCACCCAATATTCCAGGTGCTGCCTAACGAGCGCTCAGCAGAGGGGCAGGATCCCCTCCCTCAACCTGCTGGCAACGCTCCTCCTGATGCAGGCCAGGATCCCTTTGGCCTTCTTGGTCATGAGGGCACGTTGCTGCCTTGTCGTCAACCAGTTGTGAGTTGGGACTCCCAAATCTCGCTCTGTGGAGCTGCTTTCCAACAGGTCAACCCCCGAGCCTGTCCTGGTGCCTGGGGTTATTCCTCCACGTGCAGGACCCTGCACTTGTCCTTGTTGAACGTCATGAACATGTCCTTGTTCCTCTCTGCCCAACTCTCCATCCTGTCTAGGTCTCTCTGAATGGCAGCACAGCCCCCTGGAGTGTCGGTTTATGTCTTGGCCTCTGGAGCAGTTAAGAAGCCTTATGTTAATTCTTCAGTCTAAAACCCCAGCTTTACTTTTTTGCCTCCTCTTGATGCAGCTGCTTAGTTGAAACAGCTGCTGGTCACATGTTGTCAGGGAATTGTTCAAATGATTACTTAGTATTCATTAAACATTTGTAATGCTGTAGAAACTAGTGCTTTTGTTTTGGGTCTTTTAAAGTATGCTGATATATAAACAAAAAGATTGATTTAGCATGTGATACCAGAAGTCTACATCAGGTATGTGGTCCTGGGTGGCTGTGTAGCTTTTAGTAGTCTTAAGAGCTTTTAGTGAACTGCCAATCCCAACCAAAAGTGACACGAGTACTGTGTGCTATGAGATACTGCTGAAGTGATGGGACCTGCTGCAATATTTTTGCTTCTAGTGGCTTGAAAAGGAATTTCATATATTTACCTTAAATTCTAACCTGTAATCTTTTTATATTGAGGATTTCGAGTATTAACAGGTTTTGGTATTTTTGCATCAAGGGCAAACAGCCAAAGGAGAGATTAAGTATTTTAAAACAAATGGGTGAACCCTCTTGAGCTGGAGTCTGCTCTAGTTCCATTCCTGACCTCCTTGTGTGACCTTGGACAAAAGGTTCAATGAGTTTCTGCCTCAGTTATTGCATCTGTTAAATGAGGATAATAGTCCGAGCCAAACAATGTTGATGCTCTGAAGATTTTTGTTTGTGTAGCCCTTCTGTGAATCTCTGGAACAGAAAGGAACTGTGTATGAAGCCAAAAAGTTTGTGTTCAGTCTTAGAAATGCATTAGCAGCATAATATTTTTGTGTTACATAATATAGGTAATAGTTGGGGGAAATTTAAAGAGCATTTTTGAGCTCCCAAGAGTCTTTTGTCACTGTCAGGTAGCACCTTCATTGCTGTTTCAGCACAGGTTCTCCCTATAGCCTAGGGAGCCCTGCTCGGACTGCTGACAGCAAAAGGCATCATTTGCTTCAGGGAGGTTTAATAATCTGGTACTTTTAAGAAGAATTTCATGTCATCAGTTACCTGCAGATAGCCCAAATCATGTAATAATAATAAAAAATGTGCATTCAGCGCCAGACCATTATCAGCTAGAGTAGCAAACAGATCGATAACAGTTACCATGTCCTGCTGTCTAAGGCCTGCAGTGGGAAAGACATGATTGAATTGCTTGGATGTTATTTAGGGTCAGTCATCGGATTCTGCCCTTTCAGTTTTTAATTTCCACATTAGTGTCTAGAGGCCTAATGAAAAGGCTGCATGGGCAGCGAGTGCCAAGGTCCCTTAGCTGGGGGACACAACGATTTCTTTGGCTGGGGAGGTGCCTGCGGGGAGATCATGCCCTCTGAAGCAGCCCCATTCTGCCGAACTGGCTCTGCTGGCTCGCCAAGCCTGAATTGGTCTTAGTTCGAGTCTTATCCTTCCTCACTCAGTGATTACGGTTTGGAGGTGACCAGCCTGTCCGTCTCTTGCACACCAACGTCTCAAAGTCACCCTTTGCAGGAGATATGAAGTCCTCTGGTAGGAAGAAGGCCTTCACACTTGTTGAAATTGGCCTTTGTGGGGAGATGGGAACCCACAGCAGGGAGACTGAAGAAAATCTCTGGTGTGCCACAAGGCACTAACAGCCCAGGGCCCTGATCATCCTAGACTTGCTGCATGGCCGCAGAGCCCCCCTCCTGCTGGTAAAGCACAGTCTTTATGCCTTTTCCATGCAAACCATTGTAATGTTAAAGCCACACTTAAAGCCACACTTAAAATACTGAACATGCTTTTTCTAGGTTAAGAACCTAGGTTCTTAGTTTTCTGGGTTAAGAACCAAGCTTTTTCTAGGTTCCTGTTGGTTAAGAACTCAGACCTTTCAGCTATGCAGAGATGCATTTAGCTTGATCCGAGATGACAAGGACCCATTTCATGTGCGGGTAGGTGTAGAAGCCCCACAGATTGGCTCAGGGACCACAGAGGCTCCCTTTGCACTCCAGCTGAACGTGTCCCAAAGCACTAGGTGGGTGTAATAAAAATTACCTGATATTTTAAGCTTTCTATGAGGAACACAGGATTCTTATAAAAGGTTGAAATTATATAACTTTGTCTACTCAAGCCTCAGAAGGGTTAACTTTCTTTGTGAGGATTAGGTGGCTTTTTTTTTTTTTTTTGATTTTTATGACTCAGACTTTGCTCCTAGCTGTCTATCCGTAGATTTTATTTTACAAAAGTGAAGGCTTCCCTATCCCATTTATATTCCATCTTCCCCTTTAGCTTCCGTGCAGACTTTGCACACAGGCCATGTCTCAGAAAGCAACGTTACAGATTTAGTATCCAATATGCATAGATTGTATTTTATTTAAAAGGTGACCACAGGAAGAGAAAAAAAAAAGATTGTTTATTTTGCATAGTTTATTTTAGTATTTGCTTACATCCTTTTTTAAGTAAAGCTTGCATTTCAAAATACCGTATCTTTTAAGTAATCTGGACAGGGCCTTGGGTGGAGTAAGGAAAACGGATATGTTTATCACCACAGTAGAAAAAGAGCGAGGTTGTGATACCTCGCACAATACCAGGTGATTGTGCGATTCTGGCCTGGGATAGACAAATGCACCAGCCCACTGCTGGGCTGAGCAAAAGTAATCTCCAGGGTGCTCGCTGGGCTGGTTCTTCCCAGCCACGATGGGTGAAAAGTCACCCTGCCTGCATGAGGCTGTTATCTTTTTAAATTGTGTGTGGAGATATATATACATACACACACACATGTTGTGTGTTTTATATATACATAAATATATAAATATATACATACACACACACATTTTGTTTTATATATACATGCATAATATACACACATGTGTGTTTTATATATATAGATATATAACACACACACACACACTTTTTTTTTATTCCCTTAGTGAAAATACAATCTTTGTCAGTAAGACACAGGGTTGGTCATTAGGATTCCTAGGCTATATTTTCTTCTTGGCATCACAGTCTGCAGGTGATTTTTTTTTCTTCCTTTTTTGGACTGCTGATCTCTATTTTAGTTGCTGAAGTGTTTGAAACTGGATTTATTAATGTGTTCAGTCCATAAAAGCACGAGGCTTCTCCAGAACACTTAGTCTAGGGTTAGTGTCTGTCCAAGCTTTTATTTTTGTTGCTCCCCTTATGCTGTTTAGTTATAGCAAGGAGCAATTTTTTTAACTTAAAATCCTTTACACTAGACAGTGATGTTTTTGAGTACCTAAAAATTAAGCCCCTCAGGGATTCAGAAGCATTTAAGCAAAAAATAAGACTCCTTATGACCACAGTGTTTTCTTGGAGAAAGGGAGCAGTGTTTTCAGAAGATGTTGATGAGAAATGCAGAGGTCATTTGGTCAGGGAAAGAAAATACCTCCTAGTCACAGCAGACTTAGATTTGCAAAACCTTTGCTTTGAATAGACTCAAAGCCTGTCTTTCTGCCTGGTTCTGGCTTTCGTTGGCTACAAATAGTTTTGTCCTACACTTTTTTTTTTTGTATTTTCTGGTTGGAACACAATAGTTTATGGTGCTGTCATGTAAACTTCAAGCTAGGAAGTAGTTAGGAATGCTATCTCCACTTTAAAGTAAGGTAATAATAAGGTAGAACTTTGTCAGGCTGAAGGGGCTTTTTCTAACGCACTTCAGAGGGCAGTCAACAAGAGTCAGTGCAGGAAGGTGCTTGTTGAAAATGTTGCAAATGTGCAACAGAGCAAGTTATAATTGTGCAGAGAAAGAACCGTGAGGCACTCGCTCTTTTGCAGTGTCGTGAGGACTGTGTGGCCCTGAGCATCCTGAAGCTGACTAAGGTGGTCCCGAAAGACTTCATGACTTTCATTTAGCAGCTTATGAGTAGTCAATTCTTGGATGTGCTCAGCAATTTTTTTAACACCCCGTGTAATAAAGAAACCAAGAGGATGATCAAACCTAAGAAACTCTTATCCAAGAAGGCTGCTTACTTGGATCTGCTTGGTTAACAAATGAGCAGTAGAGCTAATCATAACCAAATAGAAAAGCAGCTGCAGAGCCCAGTGAGGTTTCCTTAAGTACTCTTGGTGATAAATTAGTCTTTTTGTACACCAGAGAGGTTCATCTGTGGGGAACGAAGAACTCCTGGAAGAAGCTCTACGAGTTTCTCAGGTGGCTTTCCGCTTGAAGGGATCGGCTGGCTTTCTTAGTGGTACAGGAGCTCTGCTCGCTCTGTTCGTTGCAGCAGGCTGTGCACAGGCTGAAAGTCCGTCGGAGCACTACGTGCCATTGTAGTGACACGAGAAATGCGTGCTGTGGCCACGCATTTTTAAGCTTTCTTGCGTAAGCTGCATTACTGAGGGCTTAGAATTGGGCAGAAACAAATGTGTTAGCCTGAGTCTTTCCTCCTATATCAAAAAGAAACAGGTGAGGTTTTGTTTTGTGTTTTTTTTTTTTTTTTTGATGTTGATGATGGGTATTTAAATTAAAACAATCCTATTCGTGGTGTTTTTTCTTTTTTCTTCTTTTTTTTTTTTAATCCTCCCTTTTGTAATAGCTGGCAGCCTTGAGGACAGCTGCAGCAAGAGATTTCAGCCTTTAGCGATGGTCTTGCTGTCTCTGGACACCATTAACTAAACAAAGGCATTTTAAAAGTGGCATATAAAATGAAAGATTCAAATGCTGAGAAGATGAATAATTTAGGGTGCTGCTTGCTGGTCTGCTTGTTTTAGGCTGACATTTTGTGTTTTACTGCAGGGCCACCTGAGCAGAATTTTTAGCAGCTTTCACTTACAGTATGATGGACTGCATCAGAGCTGCACTCAGGATTTCTCCTGTGTCCCCCTTGTTAGAAGTTTTCCCTTACTCTTCAGCCTTTCTAGGGATCGAGGGAGCAAAATGAGGTTGGAGTAGAAGAGAAGTGAGCACCAGTTCTTCTTCATGTTCCTAAGAGAGATCTCACGTTCCCTGAGGCTGCCCAGGCACGGGTTGGGTTTTGCAGCTTGTTTTGCAGCCATCAATCAGAGTGCTAGTCACAAATTCAAGCAGCATTAAATTAGAGGGAGAGAGTGGTTGAAGAAGTGAGATAGGATTCAGAAGGCTTGAGCTCAACGTTAGACACTGAGCTTATGGTCCTTGTGAATTTTGTATTTCCTTGTGCCCTTGAGAAATTACTGTCTCTGTCCTACTTTCCTACCCTGAAACAGGGATCAGTTCTGCATCTGTTTTGTGCTCTTCTTGGTGTCTCTTCAGAGGGCAAGGTCTTGAAGAACCATCTATGAGCAATCTTTTGGTATGCATAGGTGCACTGACTAGTACAGTGAGTCCAGAACACGGCAAGGGGGTTAAACATAAGGTATAACATGAATAATGAATGAATAATGAATGATTTCTTCACTCAGAACAGGGCTCTTTACAGCTGTATGGGAAGAGATGGCCGCAGCCTCCAAGGAAAAGTTTGCTGTTGGATAGAAGACGCCTTAGGGCATAGTGTGGGAGGGAAAGCTCACTTGCTCTCCAGATAAGCCACTATTGGAAGGATCTCTGGGGTTTGCAGCACACTTGAGAGTTTTGCCTTTCAGTGCATCTATGTGCTCTGTTTCAGTGGATGGTCCAAGGTTGTTTTGGCTAGGGAAAAGATGTTGAATTTTGAAGCAATTCTTTCTGTTTCACAAAGTGTGAAGCTCGGATATTGGGACTGCTTTTGCAAATGTAAAATTTGCAAAGGATTTTGCCCCTATAATACCTGAGGAAAAGAAAACTTAAAATTGTTCTTGTGGGAGAAAACTCAGCCAAGATATCTTCAGACTAAAAATATGTCTTGCAACTCTGCAGTGACTTTCACTGGATGCTTTCCAAATATTTTGTTATCATGAATTAATGAAATCCGAAAATATAACTTGAAGTTTTTTTTTTTTTTCTTAACATAGTTTTATAGGTGGGTAAGTAAATGGGTGAAACTCTGAACCTTCTGAAAGCAGCTGAAAAGCATCAGGAGGACAAATAATTCTCTTTTAAAGACACTCAAGTCACACACATTTTTTTTCTTTTTTTTTTCTCAGACACGTGCTTCCTTTTCCAACTTGTCAAATAATTTAAATATCCTTTATTCCACCCACATAATACTACGTGATAGCTAGTCATTTTATCTTTATCTCTGTTTTTTTGACCAACTTTGACGTGATGTGTCAGTTGTCCTCAAAACTTCGTCAGATCTAGTTCGTACTTGACTCAAAATTGCCCCTGTTTTCTCCTGCCTAAATTTGCCCCACTAGTTATGGCAGAGGTATACACACTCTGTTATCATTAGCATTGCTCAATTGCAGGCCAGAAGTGCCAAGACAAATAAAAATGCTGTCTCAGCCTGGCAGTGTTTCCCATTTCCTCCCCACAGAACAGAGTCTATGGAGAGTTGGTGAGGTCAAAACTGCAGCACTCTTGGGCTGCCAGATGGAAGATGGGTAGAGAGGAGTGGGAGTAAAGCAGAGAGAATGGACCTGCCTCCGAGGATGGAGGATGAAAAGGAGACGGAGTTACAACTTCTAGAGACTTCTGAGCTTCTTCTGAACACTGTAATATAGAACAGAAATGTGCTTACATTAAATAAACTTAAAATTAAAAAAAAAAAAATAAGCACAGGGCTATAGACTGGTGGGTCAGCAGTTGGGTGACTTTACAAAAACAGAAGGAAGGCCTGATGCATTTTTCTTTCATCGGGCCACAGCAGGCTTTTATAACAAAATAAACTGGTTTGATGACTTGCTGCTGCAGAAATGAGAAACAATTTAATTTTGGAAGATGAGTTTGTGATGCACTTTTTTACAGTCTTGTATTTTAAAATTTGCCCATATATACCTGGGTCTGATCATTTCATTTGCTGAACAAACCTTTATGTTCATATCGTTCCAAGTAGAAAATTATGTTCACGCAGACCTGGTTCCATTAAAGATAGAAGAAACTTGTCAAGTGATTGGGGGCATAAACACTTTTGCATGAACCAGCAGAAGACAAGTTGGAGGCTAAACACAATGCTCAAGGGACAGGAGACTATGCTTTTAATATTATAAAGAATATCAGTGTAACCTTTCTTGAAGATCTTTCTATCACTTTCTTTTGTGATAAGGATTAAAAGATGAGTGGTTTAGTATTCGTGCGCATATGTGTGTTTGGAAGGGGGATGTTTTGTGTGTGAGGTTTTCTTTCAATACACAGGAAACACAAGGACTTTCTGATAACACTGGCTGCCTTGGAAGTGGGCGTTAAGACCTTTAATGTTGCTTATATATGTACATGACTTTGCTTGCTGCTCATGTACAACACAGGCAAGAGAAAATGTGTCACTCTGTAAACAAGAGACTTCTGGAGAGCTGTGTAGAGTGAGAGACGAAGGAAGCCATTTCTGTGCTCCGACTCTGCTTTGCCTATGGCTGTGTTTAGTATTCTGAGACTTTGTGAAGTGTGTTTTGTCAAGCAGGCCTCAGGTTTTAGGGCAAAATGTGTTCTTACCCAGTTAAAGACTACGAAGCAACAGCACCGCTGTACATAGATTTTTCCTCACAGTAATACAGACAGGAGACAGAAGCATTTGCTAAAAGATCAGTGGCCTCAGATTCAACCCCAGGTGGAGGGCAGTAGTGATGGGAAGAGGAGAGACTTACCTCGCCTAGCTTACAGACCTGTCAGACTGCAAAAGAATCTTTTCCTGAAAGGGCTTATCTCCCTCTGCTCTCTACAGAGGGAGCTTAGGCACCTGGCTTACAAGACACTCAGCTTTCAGGTGGCTGAAGTTCAGCCAGACAAATTCCTCGCAAGTCGTGGAATTTGCTTTATTTTGTTTGTTCACGGTTAATGCGTGTTCTGTTCCCTTGAAAAGGGTGTAGCTGGTTTTCAAGAGCAGAAAGGCACTTACTGGTTTGTCTGGTTCTGGCTACTGCCCTCTGAATCAGATGGCACTCTTGAGGGGGAAGAGGGACCATGGTTTTCATGAGAGCAGTAGGACTTGGAGAGCTGGAGAGGGAAGAAGCTTTATGAGTACAGAGAGGGAAAGGCAGAGGAGAAGAGACCAAGTCAATATAAAGCTTTCAGCAAGGGTAATGAATGATAAGCGCTGAGAAGAGCAGGGAGTCAACACACAGTCAGGCCTCTGATGGTGAAGGAAAACAAGTTTTTTCTTGGGGTTAGAAGGACTAAGGTTGTTGTAGCCCATTATATTTTTTTCTTTATATTCAGACAGAAAATAGAGAAATAAAACATTTGATTTGAGGGTGACTGAGCACTGGAAGAGATTGGCCAGAGAGGTTGTGGACTTTCCATCCTTGGACATCCTCAAAAGCCTGGATACACTCACGGGCAACCTGCTGTAGGTAATCCTGTTTGTTCAGGGGTTTTGGACTAGATGGTCTGCAGAGCTCAGCAATTTTGTGATTCTGAGAAAGTCCTCAAAATGCTGCTGTCCAGAGAACAAGCCTGCCTTGGGAGCACACTGTAGGTGTGATTTGATCACAACCTGTTTATTTTGCTTTACTCAAGAGAAGCAGTAACATATTTTAAAGGTTCCCCTCTTCCAGTTAATGTTCAGATAGAACACAGTTTTAGGCTGTAAAAGCTCCTTTGTGTATTTTTGGATAATTCGGCGTTTATTGTGCCATTTGTCACTAAAGCAAGATGGAGTGGTTGCTGCACAGTCAGTGGTTGCTTCTTTGGCTTTTCTTGGGAGATCATCTAAGCAATAACAAATCACACACAACTAGTTCAGATCAGAGGCACATCTGTTTTTCTAGATAATCAAACATTCGAGGCAGAGACTTTAATAAATATCTAGACAGATTTTATTGAAATCTTTTCTTGCAGTTTAGACTGGAATACATATTACTGTTCTATGTAACTTCTTGTCCAGCCTGTGAAATATCAGATGTTTGAAGGAAAAGGACTTAACTGCTTTCCTTATGAAGCAGATGTATGACTTTTCAATCTGATTTTGACATATCACTCTACTGAAAGTAGACATTTTTGTTTCCCTTTGTTCTTGTAGAAATAAAATGATTTTAAATTGTGTGAAGTATTTATAGGGACGATGTTACAGTGTGAACTTTTATGGAGAGAAAATGAAATATATGCGTCTGTGGCTTGTGTAGAACTAAGCTCTTCAAAGGGCTAGCTGTAGATCAAAGCCCAGCCTGTAACGTGTGATCAAACAGTCTGGTGAATGAGACCAAAGAGGAGGAAGCCTTTTGGTTCAGCAGCCCTGGTTCGATTTGCCCCAGAGACATGCTTTTCATATGAGACAGGAGTTTGTGGCATCCTCACTTGTGACATGCACTCATGAGCATGTACTTCTGCACTCACATGCCCCTCTCTTCTCATATATCTTTTAGAGCACTAACTGTTCTTCACAGCATCACAAAATGGTTTAGGTTGGAAGGGACCTCTAGAGATCATCTAGTCAACCCCCCCTGCTCCGGCAGGGACACCTACAGCACAGGGCACAGGGTGGCATCCAGGCAGGTTTGGAAGATCTCGGGAGAAGGAGACTCCACAGTCTCTCTGGGCAGCCTGTTCCAGGCTCTGTCACCCTCACAGTGAAGTTCTTCCTCACACGGAGGTGGAACTTCCTGTGTTTTTCAACATGTACCTGTTACCCTTTGTCCTGTCACTGGTCACCACCGAGAAAAGTTTGGTCCCATCCTCTTGTACAAATACCTGTAATGTTGATAAGATCTCCTCTCAATCTTCTCTTCTCCAGGCTAAAGAGGCCCAGCTCACTTAATCCTTCCTTGTAAGATAGATGCTCCAGTTCCTTAATCATCTTTGTCGCTCTATGCTGGACCCTCTCTAGAAGCTTCCCGTCCCTGTCATGCCGGGGAGCCCAGAACTGCACCCAACACTCCAGGTGCAGCCTCACCAGAGCTGAGCAGAGGGGCAGCATCCCCTCACTTGACCTGCTGGCAATGCACCTCCTGATGCAGGCCGGGATCCCTTTGGCCTTGGCCACAAGGGCATGTTTGCTGACACATGGTTAACCTGTTGTCAACCAGAACTCCCAAATCCCTCTCTGCAGAGCTGCTTTCCAACAGGTCAACCCCCAACCTGTCCTGGTACCTGGGGTTATTCCTGCCCAGGTGCAGGACCCTGCACTTGTCCTTGCTGAACCTCATGAGGTTCCTCTCTGCCCAACTCTCCATCCTGTCTAGGTCTCTCTGAATGACAGTGCAGCCCTCAGGAGTGTTGGCCACTTCTCCCAGTTTGGTGTCATCGGGAAACTTGCCAATGGTGCACTCAGTGCCCTCATCCAAGTCATTGATGAACAAGTTGAAGAGCACCGGACCCCGTACTGACCCCTACAGGACACCACTGGCCACAGGTCTCAGCCCCATTTATCACAACCCTTTGAGATCTGCCATCCAGCCAATTCTCAATCCACCTCACTGTTCCCTCATCTAATCCACACCTCCTGAGCCTTCCTATGAAGATGAAGGTGTCAAAAGCCTTGCTGAAGTCAAAGTAGACAACATCCACAGCTCTCTGCTCATCCACCTAGCCAGTCATCCCATTGTAGAAGGCTACCAAGTTGGTCAAACATGATTTCCCCTTGGTGAATTCATGCTGACTACTCCTGATCACCTTCTTTTCTTCGACATGCCTAGAGATGGTCTCTAGGATGAGCTGCTCTATCACCTTTCCAGGGACGGAGATGAGGCTGACCGGCCTGTAGTTTCCTGGCTCCTCCCTCTTGCCCTTTTGAAGGCTGGAGTGACGTTTGTTTCTTCCAGTCCTCCAGCATCTCCCCCACCCTCCATGACTTTTCGAAGATGATGGAGAGCAGCTGAGCTATGACCCCTGCCAGTTCCCTCAGCACTCTTGGGTGCATCCCATCTGGACCCATAGACCTGTGGGTGTCCCGTTTGCCCCTAACCCAATGCACCTCAGCCAATGGAAAGTCTTCCTCTCTCCCGGTTTTCTCCCTTGTCTCTGGGCTCTGTAGTTTATGGGGACTAGCCTTAGCAGTAAGGACTGAAGCAAAGGCAAAGGTGGCACTTAGTAACTCTGCTGGCTCTGTATCCTCTGTCACCAAGGCACCCTCTCTATTCAGCAGCTGGCCCACATTTTCTGTAGTCTTCCTGTTGCTGATCATGTCCCTGACATCTCTCGCTAACTTCAAACAGGCCTGACAATGTTCCTACATTGTTCCCATGTGGTCTGGCCCTTCTTTTACATTACATATACTTTTTTTTCTCATTAAGATTATCCCACAGCTCCTTGCCCAACTACACTGGTCTCCTGCCCCCGCCCTTGCTCGACTTCTTTCTTGTACTAATGCACCGATCCTGAGCTTGGAGAAAGTGGTGCTTGAATACTAGCCAAATCTCCTGGACCCTCTTTTCTCCTATGGCCCTGGCCCAAGGGATTCCTCCAAGTAAGTCCCTGAAGAGGTCAAAGTTGGCTCACTTGAAGTCCAGGGTTGCAATCCTATTTCTTGCCCAGTTTCCTCCTCAAAGGATCGTGAATTCCAGCATCTCACAGTCACTGCAGCCAAGACTGCCTCCAACCCTCACATTTCCCACTAGACCATCTCTGTTTATTAGTATCAGGTTTAGCAGCACCCCTCCCCTTGGTTGGCTCATCAACCACCTACATGAAGAAGTTATCTGCAATGTTCTGCAGAGGAACCTCCTGGACTATCTGCTCCTAGCTGTGTGATTATCCCAGCAGACATCAGCATGGTTGAAGTCCTCCGTAAGGACCAGGGCCTGTAGAAGCCTCATCCGCTTCCTCTCCCCAGTCAAGAGGCCTGTAGTAAATACCCACCACAGTCTTGCCCCTGTTTGCCTGCCCTTAATCCTCACCCACAGGCCCTCAACCCATGCTTTGTCCTCCCCTATGCATTGCAGTTGCTCTCTCACATAAGGAGTACCTCTGCCACCTCGCCTCCCTGGCCTGTCCTTCCTGAAAAGCACAAAGCCATCCATGGCCACGTTCCAGTCATGAGCGCTGTCCCACCATGTCTCAGTAATTGCAATGAGATCATGGCCATGCAATTGCACACGCATCTCTAGCTCCCCTTGTTTATTCCCCATACTGTGCGCATTTACACGGAGGTGTTTGAGTCGGGCTCCCAATGTGCCTCTCTATCTGGGGCAGCTGTAATTTGGCTAAGTGAGCCTTCAGCAGTTATTTTGCTGTTTTCCCTCTTCAGACTTTGGGCGTCCTTCACTGGCCCTAACTGGAGTTAGGTTGATGTGAGTAGCATGGCAGACCGTTCACTACTTTATCACCTGCTTCCCTGATCATACCCCCCACCTCCCTCACTGAATCTAGTTTAAAACTCTTTCGATGAGCCCTGCTGGCTCATGACCCAGGACCCTCTTCCCCCTTTGAGAGACATGAACCCCATTTGATGCTACCATGCCTGGTACCATGTAAGGCTTCCTGTTGCTGAAAAATCTGAAGTTCTGGCGATGACACCGCCACGGAGCCAAGTGTGATTGACTGTATCTTCCTGTTTGTTTCTGTATTGCTGACAGCACCGGGGAGAATGAAAGAGAATATGACCTGCATGCCTGAGTTCCTGATTGTCTGACCCAATTTTCTAAAGTCCCTTTTGATTACCCTTGGGCTATACGTTGCTACTGCTCCTCCCACATGCAGGACCATCAATGGATAATAGTCTGTGGATCGAGCCAGGCTGGGAAATTTCCTGGTGACATCCTTAACCTGGTCCCCAGGAAGGCAACAGGCTTCTCTTAGAGGAGGGTCATGTCTACATATCGGACCCTCTGTTCCCTGAACTGAGGAATCCCCCACGACTATAACCTACCTTTTCTTCCTCCTGCTTGTAGTCACAATATGGGGAGTTTGCCTTTCTGATTGTATTTATTAATATTTTTGGAGTAGAATTTGGAGTAGAAGATTCACCCTTAATTCACCCTTCATTGCATCTTATATTTCGCTTCTGTCAAAAAGTTTTTGAAAACTATAGCTACAAAGTAAGGCTCCTGAAACTCAGCAGAAAGTTTAAATCAAAGAAGTGAAAGCACCCTGTCTGTTTACATCTCTTTGTTGTAGTAGAGACCCTATAAATAAAACATTCAGGAAGTGTCCTGTTATGGAGCAGAAGGATGTGTTTTAAGATGTGCAATGTTTTTAAAGGATCTCCCTTCTCCTTTCCTAAAATATTCCCAGGATTTCCAGCCACATAGACACCTGTATATGCTCCATACATCTTTGTGTGTTCTTCCTGCTACATGAATGTCTTGTTACCTGCTTAGGGTTCCTCAGTGGTATTAGAGGAAAAAACAGTAAAACTTCAGAATTAATGATTCTGTGTCTTTTTTTTTTTTTTTTTGGCTGCATGAATATAAGCAGATGATGCCTTATCTCTTGTCCTATTTATTCCCTGAAGGAGGAAGACTTTATTTAGATTCTTACTTGGCAAGCGCTAACTATGTAAAGTTTTGCACAAGCTCCCTTCGTGTACATCTGACCTCAATTAAGTCTAATCAGGAAAGAATCACTTTATTTTTTGTGCGGGACAGGTGATGAGTTTCAGGAATGCAGGAGACTATGTACCAATGTGTGTATATTTACAGAAAAAAAAAAGGATCACAAAGTAGGAACTTTCTCCAATGTTAGTAGAAAAATGAGGAAGCCATGGCTGCTTTTCAGAGAGGGAAAAAAAAAAGTAGGCTTGATGAGGAAGATAGGTCAAGAGAAAATTTGGGAAAGATTCAAGAAGCCATAATTTTAACCCGTGTGAGGAAACACTTCAGCAAAGGAGCTTGATGGATGGGAGTTACCGCAACATGAAACTCCAAGCTATGCGCTTTGAGATACGGGGTTGTTCCTGTGAGAGCACTTGCAAAGGTTCTGCAGCCACAAGCATTTTTCTAGTGTGTCTAAACTCTTCATAAAAGAATTGAAAGCCTAATGGTGGCCAGCCTGCTGGCAGCTAACTGTTACAGGTATTAACAGCTGTTTCTAGCAAAGACTTAGGTGTTGAACAGCTCCAGTTCACTGGTGTGTGACTTTTGTTTCCTCATCAGGTTGTCTTCATGCATACCTTTAATGAGGACCACATAGAGGTTTTACTGTCCTGGAACACTTTTTTCTTCCTTCTCCGCTACTTCTTGAACTTTCCTCTGAAGTGAAAATTGGTAGATGTAAAGAGTGTGTTTTTCAAATGTCACTGGAATCCATATTCAAAATGCCTGTCTAAGCTGGGACATACAGGTCTGCGGGGAGCTGAAACTTCTCAGAGCATGATTTGAGTTAGACAGACTCCAACCATTAAAGCAGTCAGATTTTGCCTTTCAGGTGCATGTTTGGTAATAGGTCACCATAATTATTAACTGTTATTATGGGAAGAAATCCGGGACTCTGTGGAAATAGGGCTTGCTGGGCTGAGAGAAGACCTAGCCCTTAAAATCAAACTACCTTAATTTAGAATTGAGACCTCACAGACTGGAGGGTGGCTCAAGGTTATGGTCATTTAACCTCTTGTGAGGTTCTTTTGTGCAGTTTAAGACTTGATTGCGGAGCCAGGGGAAAACATGCTCCATGCGAGTGCTTCTCACTGGTGCCTGTGCGAAGTTGCCTGGCTCAGCCAAGAGCTGCTGTTCCTGTGGCTGCTCTGAACTCGCCTGATACCAAAATAAAGGAGGTGCTTGGACAATCCCATCTATGGACTTGGCTATGGGGGCAACAGCCTCCAGCTGTGCCACTGGAGCAAACACCCACCTCGGAGTGGCGCGGGGAAGCTGCAGTGCTGCCTCAGAAGTGAGCGCACCTCAAAGCTTGCGCGTCTCCTGTGGGGCAGCCTGGTGCAGGCTCTGTGAGCAAGGAAAAATATTTCTGTTCCAGAGCTATAGTCCGACCTTGTCACCATGTGTCCGCGCCCAGCCAGCGGTGCTCAGTATGCACTTGCAAAAGGAGAGGGAAAGTAAACGTGTTTTAAAGGCAGAGGAAAGGGGGCTCAGTGGCACCTCCATTTCATTTTCAGAACAGGCATACCTGGCATTTGGTAGGCTTGGAAGAATGCTCCAGGATGTTAGAAGGAGAGGTTAAAAGGTGTAACATGGGTTTGGGGACAAAAGCCGACACTGCAAGGTGAGGGTGCAGTGGGATGTCCCAAAGAAAGGAGCATGATGGAGGGGAGAGCCAAGGAAGGCAGCCCTCTGAGGGAGAAAATGGGATATTTGCCATGGAAAAGAGGTAGGAGTGCAAGGTCATCTTAGGATCTGAGTGGTATGTGCTGTAATAATAAAAACATGCTGTAAGAGGCCAAGGAGAAGTTTGGCATCATAGATGGGTTAAAGAGGGTTGAAATTTAATCTTCAGAGAACAGGACAAAATGTAGGGAGTCTGAATGTCCTAATCTTCTTCAGAAGGGATCAAACCAAGGATGAGATGTTTGTTTAGCTGAAAAAGGTGCTGGCAAGTAGTCACAGTGTCAGAGAGTACTGCAAAGAGGGAGGCCAAGAGCTCATCCAGTAGTTTGATTTCATATGTTGAGTTTTGAGGTGAACAGTTCAGTCTCCTTGGTTTAGAGGGAGGCATTCTACCAAGGTGCTGCACTTGTGTCTGCCTGTGACGTTGGGCTTGAGAGCTGCAAAGTTGCTAACAGAAGCTACCCATATTAACAACAAACGCCAGGCATGTGGATGACCTTGAGTTCCATCCAAGGTGCCCCAGTTTCAAGATGACAGTTTTCATGGTTTGTGTTCTGGCTTTTCAGCAGTTGTACATTCATATAATGCAATCTGGAATCTCCCTTTTGATTTTTTACTCATTCATTTCATTCGTGTGTACTGTACTTATATTAATATGACAATCGTGCCTTACTTTCTGAATCTTACTCATGTAAGATTTTGTTGCATCCATGATAAAAGGGAACAATGTGATTCATAAAGTGTCTTTCATATTTCTTGTGTGCAATAGGAAATAGCTCGTCATCTCCGACCAGGAACACTGCGTGCTGTCTTTGGGAAGAACAAGATTCAGAATGCTGTCCACTGCACAGACCTACCTGAAGATGGTCTTTTGGAGGTAAGGTCCCTTAAATAAATGTATACTTTCATGTTACAGGCTGCTTTAAAATTAAAATTTGTGTTCGACACCATTTTAAGAAGTTGATCAAATGTTTTATGTGTGGAATAGCTAGTCATCGACTAGAAACAAAAGCAGAGATTGCAAAGAGCAGTTGATCTCATTACCTGGATAAGTCAAAGGCAGAATTCAGATACTGTAAAAGACCTGGACAGACTGAACAACTGGGCGGTGAGAAACCTCATGAAATTCAACCAGGCCAAGTGCACGGTCCTGCACCT
>JAWLRI010000031.1:10282432-10298313 GCA_034781795.1 Crypturellus tataupa
GGGGGGTTGGACTAGATGACCTCTAGAGGTCCCTTCCAACCTTAGGCATTCTATGATTCTATGATTCTATGATTCATCCATGCACTTCCTTTGAAACTATGTAGTACAGCAGAGTATTTAATGAAATTAAAGTTAAGAACCTTATCACTGGCCAAATATATACTGTGGACTGGGTGCCAGTGCCTAGCAGTCCTGCAGGGACTCCAGCTGAGCCTTTCTTTGGATGACCATGGCCCCTCATCTAGACTGTCTCCACAGAGAGCTTGTATTTGTTAGGTTTGGGAATATTACAGGCATTAGGGATTCAAATGCTGCAGTTGTTAAAGAACAGGTTTACATGTCCACAGTCATAATTAGGGCCATCAGTAGATATTTCCTGTGTTTTATATTAACTTACTGATTATTAATCTGATTTTGGCTTTGTATTTTTCATTAAAGTCCAATAAAGATGATGGTTGTTTATAAAGACAGAAGTACTCACTGTGCTTTTGTGAAACCCAGAACAAGCAGACTTACATAATCCCATGCCCGAGAGCTAAAGGCTGCACAAGAGGGTAAAGTGGCATTCCAGTATATCTTGGATAGATCTCTGCATTAATGAAGGTGATTTTTCCAATGCATGCAAAGCATCTGTTGTACTGTCTACATGTATTTTGTGAGTGCTTTGCTGTGAGACTATAGCAGAATGGTGGAACAGCAAAAGTTTTCCTAGGTTAGATGCTTTTCATACTGCCAAATTGTATTTCTTTTAGGGGCACTAACTAACTGTTCTTAAGGAAGAGCTCACTGTTATTATCATCCCCCTTCATGAAGTAAAATTAGATCTATGGGTTAAAGTACCACTGCCAGGAAATTGAGGCTAGTTTAAAAAGTAGAATACTGGAATTTAGCATGGAGAATTATAGTCAATATCATCAAATTTACAACTTTCAAACCACTTCCAAGTTCTCAATGAAAGTTGACAATTTTTAGTTGCCTGCACACAAGAGCTGGATTTAAACTTAACAAGTAACCCCTTGTAACCATGCACCTAAAATAACTCACCACAGCTTTTGGATGACAGCAGAAAGGAGGCATAACCCTCCCAGGAAAAAAGAAAACGTCCCATAGAGCATTCTAGTATTTCAGCAGAATTGTGCATCATCTCTTGTATCGATGGTACAGTGTGTATATTTTATGCTGCCTTCTGGTGCGAAGCAGCTATAACTGGTTGTTTAAATTGCATTTAGTTACTATGAGCGAGCTGAGTGGGACAAAGCACCTGAAGTGCTGCTCCAAAGCAAATATTAAGGCTGGAGTTTTTTACCGTCTGTATTACATGAGTTCATGTCCTATGAATCCAACAGCTGATTCATAAGCCTACTTCTTGACTGTGTTCTCATATTACTTTAAGTACACACTTTGCTGTTCCCATGGCAGATATTGATCATTTTAAGGTGTTCTTCTTTTTTAATCTAAAAGTGACTTTTACCATAGGCTGTTACGTAACTGTTGCACAGAACGTGGTTTTTCATCCCCCTGTAAAGGTCCAGGCTAATCCAGCAGTTGTTGTTCCATGAGTTAGTCCATGAGTGTAGTAAAAGTAGTGAATGTTTTGCTCTGCTTGTTTGGCAAGTGAGCATCATGCTGTAAACTATGGGAACCTTTCAGCTGCGAGAACATATGCCCTTCTCGAACTTTCTTAGATCTGTGTCTTGTAATAAATGTGCCTGCCTCAAAGTTCAGGTAAGCAGAATGAGAAGGAACCTCAGGATTTGCAGCTAGTGAAAGAGAAATGAAAGAGAAGTGATATGGTATGTGCAGAGAGCATCCCTGGGAAAGCTTCTCTGTGAGAGCAGCTAAGATCAGTGGCAGAGGGCTCCTTTGGTGGCAGGCAGAAAGCAGACCCTCTCCTCACCTGCCCCCAGAAATTGTATCTGCACTGCACGTGCAGATACACGTGGCTGGAGTGGCCTGTATGCCCTGTCAGGCAACCAAAGGACTCTCGAGCCAAAGGCCCTGAGGCAAACTAACGTTTTTAAGAGATAGGCCCTTGAATCTTAGCAAGTGTTGTCATTCTTTAGTGAATAACTGAATGTTTTAATAGACTGAGTTTAAGACAGCAGTTATTCTCAGCTTCAGAGAGATGAATTTGGAGTTAGATGAGGCTCTTTTCACTGAGGAGAAAGGCCTTGGCAGACCTATGGTGGCTGCCTATGAACACAAGCTGTGGAACTTGCCTCTTTAAGTACGGAGTTAGCACTGTGTTTGTTATGTCCATGTTCTGGTAGGAGTTGTCTTTCTTTGCTGCTGAAGTACAAGCTGTTCCTGTGAAAGGTTTATAGTATTGTAGGACTGCTGAATCCGGAGGAGTATGGAGTAAATACATGCCTACTTGATGTTCATTGAGCAAAATTTCAGAGAGAAATTGAGTCTGCTAAGTTTACCTGGACAAGATGAACAGTCTTTTTTAAATCCTCAAAGAGGAGGAATTCATTGCTAGCAGTTGCTCTCCTTTCCTCATTGATTTTGCACACTGTTAATGCTCTGTTGCAACTACCACCCAGCATAGCTGCAGAAATCAGCCTAAATGCAATTACTTGCAAACATTTTTTCCAGTGTAAAAGGCAATCGGTATTCAGGCACAAGAACTTGAGTTTCAGAATTTCATTTCTAACTCTGGTGCTGATTTTACATGACCTTGGCTTAGCCACTTTTCCAAATTTCATATGAAAGCATTCAGCGCTGAAATTCTGTTTGAGCATGTTCTGATTTGTATTTTCCTTCTTCAAAATGAAATACTAAATGCAACTAATTTTAGAAAACGCGCAGAATCATTACAAATAATGGCATGACACTTTTTTTTTCCTTTTCACTTCCCAGTACATGTATTTTGTGTATTTTATTTTTTGTTGCAAGAGAAATATTTTAGTTACTGTTCTGAATTCTGCCAACTACTATTGTCCCCAAAGTAGGCAGAGCCAATATAATGTACAAGTGAATAAGGAACTTTGCAGCCTTTGATTCAGAGCTGCTGTATCACCTTGGCCTTGTTTTATGGCTGAATCATCCTTTTCCAGGGATTCCCATTTCCAGTGCAGTCTTTCCTTACAACCCAAAGGGCTACCAAGTACAACTTCCAGGTTCACTGAGCTGGAACTTAGCCCCATGGGTCTGCACAAAGAAAGCTTTCATTGTGCCTACTAGCTTGACGTAGAATATTGGTGTTAGTGGTTCTGCAGGGGCTTATGAGCAGCTCTATCACAATCCTGATCCCCTTGTGCTAACGTGATCTCCGTGCACACCTGCAGGGCCACCAGCACCCTTACGAGCTTGCAGGCAAAATGATCAGAGCAACTGTTACATTTGCCATTTTGTGGGTGGGAAGCTGAATAGGATGGTCTTTGGGCTGATTCTTCTTGTGATGTTTAATTTTCCAGAACCAAGTGATGATTGAAAGAGGAGGCATCTGGCTAACCTAGTGTCCTGTCGTGGATCTTAAAACCACAGTGTTTATTAAAGCACAGTTGAGGAGTGTTTATGTAAAGAAGGCTTTTCTGAGGGCTCAGTTAACTAGTTTTCATTAATGACAGAAACTGTGCACTTTAAAAGATCTCTGCATCCCTCTCTCCACAGCTTCCCTCACCCACCATGTAAGATCTAACCAAAATGGATTGTGCTTAGAGCCCTCATAGCTGCTGTCTGATTGTCCATTAATGGAGCAATGTCCTTGACTTCTTAAAGTACCCAGGAGAGAGGTATTTGAGCGCTGGATCCAGTGCTCCCTGAAGTTAATAGCCCAGCTGCAGTGGTGCAGGCTTAGTTGAACATCACTAGGAAGGGGAATGTTGTGACCTTACTTGGTGACCAAGGAGCACTTGGGGGAAGGAGAGAGAGCAACACTATCTGAGGACGCTCAGGGGCTAAGCAAGTAAGGATCGGTTTACCTAGTTTTAGAAGAGTAGGTTTAATGCAGTACAGTATTTTTTTCAATGTTGTCTGTTGGTCCCACATGGTCCCAAAAGAAAAGAGAAGTTCACTTTTGATTAAAAAAAAAAAAAATCATTGGTACTTGCTCCCCTCAGTTTGACCCTGAGCTCTTGGCTTTATACTACAAACTACTTCATGTTTTAGGTAGTGACTGAAGTGTATCGGAGTTAATGAATAACTCACTCTGGCTCAAGAAGCAAGAGGTGAGATGCAATGGGTTTAAAATGCCACTGGCCAGGTAGAAAAACCAGATGTAAAACTGTAACTGCTCCTTTTATTTCTAGTTTAATGGTACGGGAGAAGGGAGAATGTTACCCTGAAACTTCTTGGAAATTCTGGTTTGCTTTATCAGATAGTTCTGTGTGTCCTCATATTCTTATTTATAATGTGACGTGTATTCTACAAGGGACAACATATAGAGGTGAATGGCTCAGAGTAGCCTGTTTGATAGGCTTAGCCATTGGTTTCCCAACAATTTGAATGGTGAAAGGAGAGAAAGGAGGAGGTAGAGAAAGGATCATGAGAGAGGGTATTTATGAGACAATGGTGGTGATAAATGCCAAATGAGTGCTCTGCTTAACAACAGCCCTGTGGTGGTTTTGAGTCTGTGTCCTCATGTGCACACGGTGGAAGACAAATCTGGTTCCCAGCCCCTGGAGCGTTTCTGATGAGTATCCTGTTGAACAGATGCTTGCTCAAGTCTTTGGGTCTGCTGAATCAGAATTCTCTGGACAAAACAAGTTTCACTTGAAATCAGCCATTCCTAGACAGGTTCTAGGAATGGATGTTAAGGTGTGGCGGCTACAAGGCACTCTGGTTTCTCTGCCCCCATGAAGACATGAGGGTGCATTAAGCACCAGTGAGCACTGTTGCCCTCAGTGGCATTGCGGCAGGTAGCACTTCCCGCAGGAGGTGGTGCTGTACACACACCTCACCTCGCTGCGTCCCCAGCGGCCGCACACCTCCACGGTAGGGCAGGAATCCACCTCCGCTGCAGCTGTTAAACTGCCCTCAGACCTGCAGTTACAACAAAACCAGCATTTCTGGCCTTTGCCAGGCTTGGCCCATGAGTTTTTCCTCATACTGTACACATTAAGGTATTTCTTTTTTGCAAGCAGTGCCCTGAGCGGCCTTTGCAGGACGTGCAGGCTGCCTGTACGTGGCCACCTCTGCCTGAGCCCCGGTATTGGGTCAGTTGGACTCACGAGACTCCCTCACATTATTAGCGAACGGCCGGCAGTCATACAGGTGTATGTGCACATACACATGCACGTATCTATAGTGAGAGGGAGGGACAGTGAGGGAGAGGGTGTTGCCTTCGGTAAGACTGTTAGGGGATGAGTGAGATCCTTCGAGCTCCTGGTGAAATAGCCTTTTGGTTCCCGCGGAGGGAGATGCTGGTCCCGAGTGACTGGTTCTCCCAGGGATGGCAGCGTGGCAGCGCAGCGCAGCGCAGGCTATGTGCAGTGGCTCTGCGCGCGGTGAGCGCGGCATGAAGCAGCGCTGGGGCGGGCTGCTGCACCACCGGCTTATTCTGTCCTTCAAGAGAGCTGTCGTGACTATTTTTTTTTCCCCAGCTCACTTCTCTCCATGTCACATTCATGCGCGAGGCTGTGGGCTCTGACCGTGCCAGCCGCAGCCGCCAGCGCCGCTTGCCCTGGCCCGACCTCACGGCGGGGCTGCTTCCCTGCTGCTCCTGGTGCAGTTGGGCAGACAGCAGCGCTGGGCAGCCGTTTGGTCCCTGCCACTGCCTGCGGGCAGAAACTTGCCTGACTGGAGGTTGGGCCCCGCGCCGAGGAGGCAGCGAGGGCCCAGTTTATAAGGCAGAGGCTCAGGGTGGGCGGTGGTGGAGGGATGCGGTCCTGCTCGGTGCCCGCGGCCTGCCAGGAGCGATCCGGTAAGGCGGGTGAATGAGTAACCGAGAGGAGCGTCACGACGCTCGCAGCAGCCCCCGCGCCAGGTGCCCCCGAGCAAAGTCCCCGGCGCCGCCGTTAGCCATTAACCGGCCGGGTGTTGCGCAAGGAACTGGGGGGCGCGGCAGTGACCCGCACCAGGGCCCTGCGGAGCCCCCGAGCCCATGAGGGAGCCACTGCGCTCCCCGTCTGACGGCAGGTCTGCAAGCGAGGTCTTCTAGCAGGAGCCTGTGCTGGGCTGAGCTGTCACTCGAGATGATTAAGATGCTTTGATCATCTCCAGTGAAAAGAAATTAAAAAATAGATTTTTTTTTTTTTATCAGTGTTCATGGAAACAATAGTTATTTTTTGACTATTCTGAAGTGGAAATTTCAGTCTCTTTTAGGACAGGTTAATCTCGAGTGAGGTTTGTCAGAGGATGGCAGTTGTGCTTCAAGTGCTTCTCTGTTCTAGTTTTTTATACCAAGGGAGCAGGTGAGCAATGACCTGGAGGGCAGGAAAAGGGCCTCCAATGTGGTGCTTCTGCCTTCCAGGGAATCCTGTGTAAAGAGCGCTGGGAAGCAGCTGGCTCTTGTGCTTCCAGCGCTGGCAAGACCCGGCCGCGCCGCGTTCGGCCAAGCCTGGGGTTTCCGCATGCCGGGGCGAGAGGTTAACGCCTGCGAACCTGGCATCTAACGGAGCCCTGAAGGTTCTACCCGGCCCCAAGGCAGCGTGCGATAAGTGAGGCCGGGGCCCTGGCACGTGCCCACATGGCACTGAGCAGCGCGCTTCTGCAGAGGGGCTCAAGGCACTCCATAGCTCACCCAAGGCCCTGCTCGGCTCGTGGTGAGATGGGGCCCGGTCCCTTTCCCCCTCTTGTCGCAGCTGCAGCAGAGCAGCAGCTGATCTGCGCTGCGGGCTGGAGAAGACGCCTGGCCCTGTGCTGCTCCTCGCACACGGGGCAAAATGGGGACGGCTGCCTGAAGCCCGTGGCTGTAGTCTGGACTCGTGGAGGCTGTGGGGCATCTGCTGGCTCCAAGAAGAGCTGGGTGCCCCTTTTTCCCTAACCCGAAAGAAAGTGTGTAAGGGAGTGATCAACCCAAGGAGGCGGTGTGTGGCTCTACAGCTAGGCCGGCCCCTAGGCACTTGGTGGCCAGGGGTTGCTAAACTGGGCCGGTTCTCCTGCCCCTTGGTATCATGGCAGTCTCTGCTGTGCCGAGAGGTGCGGGGGATTGATGGGCAATGGTGGATAGTGCTTGGCAGCTGCTGGCTCGGCCGGTGCTGCACGGGGACCAGAGCCGAGGCCCTGAGCGTGGTGCCTCCCGGTGGCGTTGCGGCTGTGCGGGGCCACTCGGCTCGAAGGGAGCTCCTGGCCTCGAGCAGCTGGTGCTGACCTGCCGCGGGGGCGAAGGAGCTGCTGCGCTTCGGCAGCCTCGTTCGAGAGGGGCTTCTCTTCCGGTGGGGCTGTGCCAGGGGGTTATATTGCTGTCCCACCTGCCGTGCTGTCCGGTTTAGCCCGTTCAATCCCCTCGCCACACGCTGTCTCGCAGAGCACGCTGCCTGCTCAGGAACATCTGACCACTTCACACTGTGCTTGTGGCCTGTTGCTTCTGTCCTCACTTGGGACCTAATGCGAGTGAGGACGTGTCCTTGCTGTCTCCTTGTGGCGCTTCCTGCCCCACTCACCATAATCCAACAGCTCACAAGACCTGTGACTGCGAGCACCTGCAAAGCAGAGCTGAGCGAAGCAGAGCAGAGTGTCTTGGCCATGGAGTGGGAAAGAGCCCCAGGGCGCCTGAGGTGTGCAGAGCGTTCCTGAGCCGGAGGGTTCACTGGGGTGGTAGGTGCTCGTGGGAGGCCCCTTTATGGGCTCAGGACGTGTTTGCAGCTGGCATCAATCTCCATCCAATTCCAAGCCATGGAAGGCAACTTCCAGGAGCTATTCTCCTGCGCAGGGGCAGGGATGCTCCCTTGGGATGCTCCAGAAGGGCAGTGGTGCTTGCGGTGATTCAGGGGCTGCCTGGAGTCCTGGGGAAGCAGCAGCCGCTGCCACGTTGCAGCTTTTCCTGCAAGGTGGGTGCCAGGAGCCGCCACGTTACTTCATTTCAATGGTCTTGCCAGGACAGGGGTCTTCACTGGTGGTGACCAAAGATGTTATCAGAGGAAAAGCAGAGTTCATGGTGAGAAGGTTCTGGCATAACATACTCAGTCCCAGCTATGAAGTCACCCATGGAGAAAGAGGGTTTAATTTAGATCAACTGCTCCTAGGCAGTGAAACTGTACCCTCTTATTGAATCTGCAAATATCTGTTCAGAAGTCACTTCTTTGAGTCAGCAAACTAGTCATATATGATACAAAAACATTTCTTTTTCATTTAAAAAAATAACATTTAATTTCACTTTTATTCCACTGTTCTACTGTAAATAGCATAAAACTCATTTTCTTGGTGTTTTGAACTTGCTGTACTTGATGATTACCATGTCCTTCACTGATGTCCTGTTTGCAATTCAGATCGCTGTAATCTCTTTTTGTGTGGCAGGTTTCCCAAGTAGTTTCCTTTACTCTTCTCTTGATCTCTTTCCTCTCACTGTGTTTTCTGAGCTGATAACAACCATTTGCCATGTTTGAGTTGACTGTGTTAGCAGTGCCTACCATAAGAGCTCAAGACTACAGCGAATGCCGCTCTCTAGACTTTCCTTAATGAAAGTTTTCATTGCAAGGTTCTGTACATAGGGTCTTTTTTGTCCCTACTATACTTGAGGAGTTACCTGGGAAGCCTTCAGTGGATGTGGATAGTGGAAACTGTTTGCTCTTGGGCAGCATGAGCAGGTTTCTCTCTCAGCCTTCAGGTGCTTCGGAGAGAGGCAGCAGCCACCCCAGCTTCGCATTCTGGCAGACTTGCTGGCACTAAACCCTCCTTGAGGTCATGTCAGCAAAGGGTGCTGTGTGCTGGGAACAGTTGTTGCAGTGAATAACTAGGCCCTTGTGTTTGACAACTACTTTTATTTTAGACCCCTTGGGCCTGTAGGGATGGTATGAAGCCGTGGTCTCTGCATGTATTCATGTAAAGTCATGGGCCAAGGCAACTGGAGCTGAAACATGTTTTGAGCACCAACGGATAGGACACTAACAGGCAAAGAGGTATCTTAGTTCCTACTAGCGACCTTGGGTTGTGATTACCTGTTGAAGTCATGAGCAAGACGTTGTCTCAAAGCGGTGCCGGCTGCGCCGCGTTGCACAGGCTGGGCCCGAGCCCGGGGGGGCAGCAGCTTCTCCATTTCCCACCACCAGTTGGGATTCCACAGACAGGGGAGAGGCCTTCCATTGCGCTCAGCTTTTCCATTGTAGATGCGAAGCCAATCTGTGACCCCAGCGTAATCCCAGCAGCCCAAAGCTGCTGTGCCGGCGCCCTGCAGCCTCTCTGCCTTCTGCCTTGCCCCTGGGCCGTGGGAGAGGTGAACTGTAGGTGCCACTAGTCCATGCACTCGAGACCCTCCAGAACACCCTGGGCCTCTGCTGGCTCCTGTACCGAGAGCTCTGGCTCTGCCACAGAGGCTGCCTTGCCAGGTTTGCTTTCTGTCCTTTGTCACACCTCACCATGATCTTAGGCGCGTATTGTTCAAAGGATGACCAGCCCAGTTAGGACACGAGGCTGGATTTTGTTCTTGCCTGCTGTTTTAACTTTAAAGCTCTGGCTATGACGTTCTGCAGTAGTGGCTGGATGCTCTTGGAGCAGCCAACTTCTTCAATGTGAGCTCTGCAGGGAGGTACATACGACTGAAGCAAAACTGAGGGAAAACCTGAGTGCTCCCAGGTGTGGCTGTTTATGGGGTGGAAGCCAGAAGGTCACAGCTACTCAGCCCTGTTATTACTTCCTGAGCATTAGAGTTGTTCCCTGAGCAGGAACGGGGCAGACACAGCTGCACACCAGAGAGCAGGTAGGTGGTTGGGGCCATCTGTAAGGAGGCGCTTGGCCTTTTTTGGCCTGAGCCTTCCTTCCTGCTGGGCAGGCACAGGCGGTTGAGGCGCCGCATCGGCTGGAGTTCCCTGCACGGCCGCACTGACACCAGGTTGGAGGGAACCAGACTGACTCCGGGCAGCTACTTGTCCCGTAGCGCCTCTGGGTGCCTTTGGGACAGCGGAGACCTGTGGGCGTCACTGACATCCTGCCCTCGCTCCAAGCGAGGTGTTTGGAGAGTCTTGCACAGCTCTGTTTTCTGGGGTTTATGGTATAGTCAGACCCTAAAAAGGAGAAAACTTTACTCCCTAAAATAGAGAGTTTTGGAATACCTATTCCCTCTGTGTAGGCTCAGTGTGAGGACCTCCAAGTGCCTCTCTTTGCAAGGAGACCTGGGTTCTTTAGGCTGTCTACAGTGGGACAGTACAAGGTAGAAACACCTCAGATCACCTGGAGATGCTCAAATCCTGGGTTTTGGTTCTTGTCTCCAGCAAAACACCAGGTGTGTTGTCATTTGGGGGGAAAGCTGCTCGAAGGTGCCCACACGCTGCCCAGTCGCTGCAGGGCACGAGGCCACGGTGCTCGGCCACCCTACTGTGCACACGGCACGTGCTAGGCACCGCGCGGGGCCTGGGCACCGCACATGCTCGAGGCCAGCCCGGGAGCAGAAGCCTGGAAATTGCAGCGCTTAGATACATAAAAGTGATTGCTGCTCGGTGTGTGTGCATGGGTTCGTGCTGACACAGGCGGCCAAGGGCCTTGTCCTTAGATGCATCTTGCCGCTCTGGGTTTTACAAGTGTTTTTATGTGCCTGTCACCCTGGAGTCCAGGTGTCCTGTATCAACAAGAATGGAGATAAAATTTGCTTTAATGGCAACAATTATGCTTAACTACTTGGAGCCAATCTGGCAGAAAGAACAAAGTGTTCAAACTGACAGTTTATAATGTGCCGTACTATTACATTAAGGCAATAAGGAAAGAGATGCCTTCTTGTGGGGAATAGATTTTTTTTTAAAACATCGGTATTACAGCACAGACACACGAAAAAGAAATTTTGAAATGAATGTTAAAGGTAGTAGGTTAATGGTAAAGGTAGTAGGTTAATGTTAAAGGTAGTAGGTTGAGTTTAAACTAGGCTGATGACCTCTCTCCTCCCTCCCGCAAAGCTTTTGCTTGCCCACTTGCCTTAGCAAGGCCCTGTCACCTGCATCAGATTGAACTGAATTGTGGCCCAGGCTGTCTGTTCAGAGGCCAATACATGTGTTGGGGGAGTTTCTTTCCTCTTTCCTTTTTGTAATTCCTTTTAATACTCTGTGAGCTACAATTCAAAGGACCTGCACTTCTCTTTCCTTGTTTTACATGGGGGTATCTGTGTCGGGACAGTTTGAGTCTTTTGTTCTTTTTCTCCCCAGCCTAGTGGTTATGAAACCCGTGAAGAGTTGGGAGGGTTTTACAGCTTTCTGGGGTGAGAGGAGGGATGGCTTTTTGTTTGGCACCCTGGCCTGGCAGAAGGGTGCAACATGCGGGGAGCTGCTGCACCGCGCGCCTGCGTCACCCCCCAGCAAAGCAGCCGCGCGGCTTCCACCGCTGCTGGAGAGGGGGTTTAGGCCGGGAGGGTTGGTTTGTGCATTTTATACTGCAGTATTCAAGTTGTGTTGGACTAGAGCCTTTTGATGCTTGCTTGAAGCCAGCAAAGGCACGATGAGCTTCCTGCATTATCCAAATTCCTGGAATAAATCATTGTCTTCATTACCAGCTCCTGCTAGGACTTTGCTCTTGTATAGCAAATGAGAAGGTTCTTCATTAGCTAACCCTGAGTTGTCTTTTAAAAAGCAAGTTTTTGTTTTTTCAAATACTGTGTGTATGGGCCTTGTATTGCAGAGGCGCTGTCCATCCTAAGGAGCCCCCATCCACACACTGCCCTCCCCGCTGGCTGCAGCCAGTTGTTGCCCGTGGGAGCGAGGGCTGGTTCCTGCAGCGCGTGTGCAGGGAACTCCCCGTGGGCAGCACTTCAGCTCTCAGGTCCCAACATTGCAGTTAAACCCTTGCTCAGTGACCGCAGCCAAGGGTGCAGTGGCAGGTGACGTTTCTGCCACCCCACGTGCTGGGGTAGGAGCACGAAGCAGCCTGGTGCTTACATGTGTGTTGGCTGAGCAAGAGCCCTCCTGGCTGGCCCGCAACAGTGAGAGCCGCAGGCTCCCCTCCCGCGAGCAACGCTTCCATCAGGAGCAGCTCGCTCTAGGAAACCCTGTTTTGTCCCTGCGCAGAGTGCAGGAGCCCCCTCTAATCTGCATCCCATGGCAGGGTGCAGCCTGAACCTCTGCAGGAAGGGACTGCTAAGGTATGTAGAGCGACAAGCAGCCTTGGCAGGTGAGGGTAGCTGCCAGCAGAGCAGGGACCAGGGTGCTGCCAGGAGCCGCCCCTGCTTCTCCCACTCTGCCTTCTCCCTCCTGGATGTGCAGCACATACCCCTGAGGGCACTTCAGCCTGCACTGACCACAAGCAAGTTCTGTATTAACATGCCACTACCAGAGCTCCCCTCGCCACGTTTGTTCACGCTGGTCACACACCTGCCACCAGTGTCAGCTCCATCCTGCCATTACTTAGCTTGGGGGGAGAGGAGAGCAAATCCTCAACAGCAGCCACCCTGCTGCAAACTGCTGCTGACTCCTTCACGGTGACAGCAGCAGGTTATGGGAAACCCAACACGTCTGGTCTGTGTCATGCTCCGGCACTCTGGAAATGCTAAATTGCCTTTCATTTTTGCTATAGGTGCAGTACTTTTTCAAGATTCTGGACAACTAGCAGCCTCCATCCACTCCCACGTAAAGGAAGCAAACACAGGAGAGTGTGTTCATTCATTTTTATTTGTCCAATGTTTCAACCTGACTGAAATACAAGATCAACAAGAGCACTGTACTCCTGGCTATTTTATTACATGTTAGAACATAGAGTTTTGCACTTTAGACAACATTTAACATCGGTCTATGGGGTCTGCATTGCTTTTATAAAGTTTAAAATAAAGATTTATTTTCAAACATGTGACTTTGGTTTATTTCATACATTACACTTTCTTGCAGAAAAAATAAAATTGTACAACTGCATAAATATAAAATTCTTCCACCATGAAAATGGTTAAAACATTCAAAAAAGACATTAGCACCACAGTGTGCGATGCCTCCAGCAGGAAAAAAAGGAAAAAAAAAAAGAAAGAAAATATACAAAGCAAAGAGTTATGGCTATCACTGAGCCAAGTGATAGTCTGACCCAGGTCTCTCACACAACATACTGGAGGATGAGGGGAAGGGGGTAGAGAGCGAGACAGCATTCGCTACAAGCACAGAACACAATCAGCTAGTTTCTTCAGCGTCACTTAAGTTAGTTTCCCCTGCTGCCCCTCCAAATAAAATACCCTAACACCACAGAAAAGTCAGAAGCCTTATGGAGTGCTGTTAAATAGTCTCACAGGTGGGCCTTTCTTTTAAAATGAAAAAAAATAATAATAATAATTAAAAGTAACATGCCAGTTCTAGTCCCATTGAGTATTTACACCTTGGACAGCGGAAGTCTTTGCTCACAAGAAGTAGAAAACAGATACAATACATGGCTTGAAAAATGACCAGAGTATGCACCTATAGTACTGTACACTAAATAAAATACACAAGGCAGCAATACTTAGGGGCCAGAAACACTGCTTACTACAAGTCAGTTATGGAATCATAATTTACAGTAAAAATGGGCATGTCCCAAGGCTCAATTTTGTTTTTGTCATTTACAGTAGAATAAATATTTGTCGCTATTGCTACACTTTGTTTACATTCTAACCTAGTAAATGCAGAAAGCTAGTGTAAAGCATATAGATTACGTGTAGGTCCCATACGTATGACAGTTTGTTCAAGACTAGTAGTTTTGCTTTTCTGTTCTTTTTTTTTTTTTTTTTAAACCTTTTTAAATGGCTAGGAGGAAGGGGGCGGGGGGTAAAGGGTTGTGCTTACAATCAGCTGCTTTTGATGTCAAATTTAATATCAAAGCGTCCCTGGAAGCGGTCTTTGTCGCTGTACTGGATGTTCTGCCCGTAGGCCTTGCACTCCACGCGCACCTCCATGTCATAGGTCAGGTTGGTGAACTGCACGGCCACGAGCGGCTGCAGGTAGCGTGGCTGCAACACTTTCCCGTAGTAGGGGTAGTACTGCAGGGCGAAGCCGGCATAGCCGCCCATGCCGTAGTACTCCACTGTGCCCACGTTGTCCATGTCTTCTTCTCTCTGCACAGCAAGGACAGACAGAGCCAATGCTAAAGCACTCGACCTCTCCAGGGCCAAGCACCCTCCTTGTGCGCAAGGATGGGAACCTCTGGGCATCACCCATTGTCCTCAGCACGGCCAGGGGGAATGAGACACCCACCCAAAGCCCAGCTAGCATGTGGCTACAGCGAGGCAGCTCCTGGTGCATCTTGCCCCACTTGTGTGCCTCAGCCCAACACGGCCCCTCAGAGGGTGCCAGTCCCTGCTCGCTCCCTCCTGTCCCTCTCTGTGAGGGCAGCACTGGCTGTTGTCATCCCTTGGGGGCTTTGGGAGCCTGGCCTGTCACTTCTCCCTGCAGAGAGGTTATCCAGGGGGTCTACAGAAGGGTGAAGGCTGGAAGCTCCTGCACCTCCACAGGCATCTGGGCAGCAAGAATCGAGCAGAGCAGCAGCTCTGGGCTGCTCCCCAGTTCCATCACACACACACACTGGGTATTTTCATCTGCTGACAGGTGTCACCTTGTGAACAACTTAGTATCAACAGGGACAGATTTAAGTTGATTTCCCTCTGTAACTGCCTGTTTTAAACATGGGAACATCTGTGCATCTCCTCCGCAGGCTTTGAAATACGCTTCGTTCTCAGAGGTTGGTAACTTAACACTGGGTACAGACTCAGCCCCTCTTTCCCAGCAGGATCTCACTTACCTTGGGGCTGCAGTGCACAGGAATGAGGTAGGGGTTGAACTTTGCTGTCACCTCTGGAGGGAGGGTCTCGTTTGCTGGAGCCTAGAAGAGAGCCAAAACGCCGCTTCAAGTGGCTGCAGCTGCTGACAACAGCTCTCGGGAGGGCCAAGCAGCTCAACACAGCCAGAAGCAGCAGGATGTAACCCGGGCAGAGTGTGAGGACTTGTAGCCTTGCTGCTGCGGGGAAGGCAGTGGCAGAATAAGACCCGCTGTCCGTAATCCGCTCTGTGGAGCGGGACCCAGTGCAAGACCAGGAGTTGCACCCTGGCACTGCTGACATGACATGCAAAAGCTCCCAGTAAGCTAAGGAAAGCTGGGAAACTGCTTCCATAGTTCTGCATCACATTCTAGCAAATCTTGGAATCTGCTCTGCACTTTGCCCAATGCAACAGCTGTGGGGGGTCCCTGCTGGAGCGCAGATGCACACATCATTCACAGCTGGGATACTCTGACTGCACCTGCTGCCTCAGCTGGTCTGGAGCTTCGTGGTGCACAGAGGAAGGCAGGTGGACACCCAGCCCAGACTTCCCACACCACCAAACAATTCACCCCACAGCTATCATGTACCAACCACAGCAGATTTCTTTCAAAATACATCAACTGTTAATACCACTCAACAAGACTGAATTCAGACTATTTCTCTTAGCACAGCGAAGTCTCCATTTGAAGAAGGAAGTTCCCCAATACGTGTTATCTGGACAGTTTGTTTCCCTTCCTCCTGGCTACACACATGAGGATATGGATGAAGGGTGCTCAGTGCATCATTAGCACCATTTTCCATTTAGAAGATGGAGTGGGGTGTTTTGCACAAGGCCTTATTCGATAGCATGCATTCTGCCACTCAATTCTGAGAAACTTTCAGTACTTAAATGTGTTAGGGGAAAAAAAAAGCTATAACTAAAAGCAGTTTCTGTCCAGAACAATGTCTTTTGACATCAGCGCAAATTTGCCACTAGGTACAGCAGAGAGCATCGGGGTGACAGCCAACACCCCACATTACATAGAATCACAGAATGCCTAAGGTTGGAAGGGACCTCTAGAGGTCATCTAGTCCAACCCTCCTGCACACGCAGGGC
>JAWLRI010000031.1:10298413-10309138 GCA_034781795.1 Crypturellus tataupa
CACAACCTCTCTGGGCAGCCTGTTCCAGTGCTCTGTCACCCTCACTGTCAAAAATTTTTTCCTTAAGTTCCTGTGGATAGAATCACAGAAAACATGATCTAACAATCTCTTCACCTTTCTTTCAGCAAGATCTGCACTGGACTCTCAGCTGCTCACCAGTCTATCTTTATGCTTTACAGACTATGCATGAGTCCAATACCACTTAATATAGCACTACTTCATTTAATTAAGTGCTTTCAGCAAGGCAGACAGCTCTGTGCTGCCTGGGGAAAGAATGGAACAGATTGAAGCATGGTACAATTTGCTTATCTTAGTACAGACACAGCAGGCAACATACACTATAGCTATCTATAGATATGGAGGAAGAATTTAGAGAAATCTCTTCTTAAAGCCATTTGGTTAGCAAGGTCAACAAGGTAACCGCAGAGCTAACCAGGCATGGTGAGAGTTCACTGCTAATTGTTATCAATTAGCAGCACGCAATTTCCATAGCTTTTTAACGAGAAGTCTTTGCAAAGCCATTCATTCAAGTTTCTCTTCTGCACAATGTGTTTAATCTTTCTCCAGAAACAGGAAAGCAGGTGCTAACTGAATAGCTTTTCCAGAGCCAGAGCAAATCTGCAGCCAACTCCTCCTCCTTATCAGCAGTTTCTATTAGGAAGAAATACTTGCCTTAGGTTTGAAGCCAATAATTCTGTTAAGCTTGACTAGAATGCAGGGTTTGCCATCCTTGTACCCAAAGGTTGGGTCATTTATTCCAGAGCAGTTTTCCAGCCATTCACGCCTGAATTTGCAGACCTTCTTCTGGCCTTGGATATCACTGTATGGTCCTCTGTCTTTGTAGTCAGCAGGTATGTCTGCAGTGATGAGAAGAAAAAACAACCGCATGCAAAGAGACCTTGCAAAGCTTCCGCTCTCCAGGAGCAGCAGCGTTGAGTTTCACCTTGTCCTTGAGGTCTCCCCTGTCCCCCAGGATAAGGATAAACAGCTTGTGGAGGCTGACCTGGCAGGTCCGCACCACTCTCTAAGCAGGCCAGCAGCACACAAGCAGGTCCCTAGGGCTCCTGTTTGCTAACTGGCTCAGGGATTTGGGGGCAGCATTTACAAGAGGGCTCCTATCACAGACCTTGCAAGTATGTCATGGGATAGTTCTCACTTCATACACTTCATACTGCTACAGGTAACTGATTCATACCACCCACTTCATCAAGAGGAGCCAAAGGGGCTTCAGCAAAGTCATCAGCAAAACCCTCAAGTGAAATCTCAAAGCTCCCTGCTGTGTATGCTCTGTAATAAGCTTCCAGGTACAACCATGTCCAAATCCAATCCCTGTCCAAACTGATCATTCAATGAGAAGCCCTAGGACTGAAAGTTTACTGACTTGTCACTGGTTACAATAAAAGGACACAGAAAATGGCAACAGATCCTCAGTTTCGGATGGAGGTTGGCACAGGCAGTGGCCAGGGCCCCCAACCCTGGGAAACAACCAATACTTACCCCCACAGTCCTGGAAAACTATGTTGTCAGTCTGCTGCTCAGCGCTGTAGTCCTCCAAAAACCTCTCAAGGTTCCTCACATATGGGTCATAGCTCTTGGCATCAGCGACGACAAAGGAAATTTCAGTCTTTTGTACCTGGGGAACTTGTGTCAGTCCTAAAGAAAGCAAAGATAGGAAGATGATAGCAAGTAGACCTCCAAGGTGCCCCCAGCCTCCAGGTGCGCTTTGCACTCCATGGATATCAAACAGTCTGCTCATCTGCATCGTTCACACTCCAGCATCTACACAGAAGAGCTTAAACTCACTGCAGGTGAATTAATCTGATCATCAACAGCAACCTAGAAACCCTGCCATGCTGTTTGCATCACTAAACAGAAACATAGCACCTGGAAGAGCGGCTATGAGATCTGCTTTTCCTCAAGAAAACACTTTAATTGCAGCTCACCTTCTCAATCCTGTCTCCTACCCATACAAGCAGAGACCCCATGCATGCCAGCAAGGCCACACCACAAGTTCCTCCAGAGCTACCCATCCTGTCCCTTACTGTTGGACATGCATGTCTGCAAGTTTTCTTCCGTAACCCCCAACAACCCCTGTGCCCACAGGCGACCTCAGAGCTGCCTCCCTCTGCTCTTCACACTTGCCAAATCCTTCACGCAGTCTCTCTGACAGGATGCAGGACAGGAGATGCTTTCCCACCCACTAACCTCCAACATCTGGTTATTTTCTCTGCTCTCTTCACTCCCTGCACAGGCATTTCTGATTACACAAGATGATTTTGAGCTCTCTAACCGGAAGCAGATCACTAAGTAGGCAGGAAATACAGTCTCACAGCAGAGATGTTTAAAACACTCCTAGATTCTGGGCTGCACAACTCTACACAAAGAGCTTTATAAAGAGGACTGGAAAAAATGAGACTGCATGGAGAAGAGATTAGATGCATATTATTCCTATAGATAATGAAAAATGCAAAGCTCTCTGATCGTCACTATGGGACCTAAAAATAGCTGCTCTTGCGTGACGTGTGGGTCACACTTTAATTGAACTCATTGATGCGTGGCTAATACTGAAGTTTAAAGTAATGGGAACCAGAGCTCATGCTGCTTTTGTGGCTGCTGCTGCAATTACTGGGGTCTCAAGTCTTTTTCAGTTTGTCACCTTCATTCTAGCCTACAGAGCAAAAAAAAAAAAAAAAAAAAAAAAAAAAAAAAAAAAAAAAAAGGGAAGTAGGGAGGAAGTAGGGGAGCAGTGCTCACTTTGGCAGCATTCAGAGGAAACTCTGGTGCCAGCAAGTTCCTCTAGAGCAAAACTCCCACAGCTCAGCTGCCCCAAACCCCCAGGAACTTGCGACTCCAGCAGTTTTTGCAACACTGCCACCACTTGAGTGTTTCTGCTTAGTCCTGCCTTGGCCCAGCTCATCACTCCCCCTTCCCACAGGGCTGGAATTTATAACCTAGGACAAAGATTAGCTCCATTCCCCCTAAACACAGCTTCTAGCAGTCAAAGTTAGCAAGACATCAAGCAAGTAGCTCGTGGTTTCATGTTTTATTCTGGGAAGCTGTTTCAACCTTCTCTTAAAGCTCCCTTTAGCAAAGATTGGCCCACTTGAGTTAGAAACACTTTAGCACTCACCACAAGCAGAACCCAATCTTCCCCTTATAGCTTTTCAAGCAACTGCTTACTTCACTGATGTTTTTTATATGTACATGTGTGCATACTCATCTATAGATACATTAAAAAATACAAGGTTCAGTTTAATTGAAGGGCCTTCAGTTCCATTCCACCATGTCCTTCTTGGAAAGCTGCAGGCTCATAGCTGAAGTATCTGCCTGGGGCTGCAAGGCAGGCCCCACAGGGCTGCTCAGGCATTTGCCCTCCCCTGAGTTCAGGTTACAGGTGCATCATTCCAGTGTGTAAAAACAGGCACAGCCTGGTTTTCCAAAACATTGCAAGTTCTGGCAGTCACTTACAGTATTAATTTTGTTCAGGACCACCAAATTGCCAGGCAGCTCCCCTGCCGTTATCTCATGCAAAACATCACATCAAGGCAGCTGTGACTGAAGGGAAGGTCACCAGAATAAGTATTATAGAACAGACTGTGGAAGCTACCCAATGGGTGATCCCCACTCTGTGGCTTGGAGAGCCCAGCTGCTTGTGTGCACAGGTGAAAGCCAGTACTGCAGAGACTCCCACCCTGCAGGCCTGGCCTCCACTCAGCTGCTCCCACAGTTGGTGACCAGCAAGGGGAGCTGCTTCAGGACAGGGACCTGGCACAGGAGCTGCTTTCACTCCAATCCAGGTGCTCACATGAGCCAGACTCACTAATGCTTTGGTAGATGGGGTGCTTGCTTTGTGTGGGACATGAGCAGTGTTGCTTGGTCTGCCACTTTTGGAACAGAAACAAGTTAAGCCTTAAGATAAAAGGCTTGTCACAAAACTAGCTTTATCCCGAGAAAGAAGAGAAATGCATCACTAGCTTCTGCTGCACCCTCCACTCTCACATCCCTGTGACAGGAAGCCCCCAAGCACACACCTATCATTTCTTCCCTTTCCCCCAAAACCTTCTGTCTCTTCTGTGTTTCCTAAATCAAAATCTTCAATGCTGTTATCAGACAAGTCCAATAAAGGAGACCTTATTTAAGCTTTCACCTTGCACCATCCCGTGACAGCTTTCTGAGTCTATGGAGGTACCAAGCTAGCGTAAAAACCAACAACCTGTGAACCTTACTTGAGATGACAGAGGAGGAGGCAATGTTTCTGAAACACTTCTGTAACCCCAATGAAGCCTCATCTCATCCCTCCCCATTCCTCTTAGAAAAACTAAAACAAGTAGGTGGGGAGGAAAATCCCTACACTTTTAAAGCTGAGTCACTCAAGTGCTACCTAGCAGAGGCTGGTAAACACAAGGGAGTTTAAGTTTTGTTAAGAGAATAGGGCTAAACAAGCTTCCTGAGGGCTCAAGCACCTGCAGAAACCACTCATGAGCAAGCTCTAAGGCAAGAAGAAATGAAACCTTAAATACTTTCACAGCCTAGAGACCAAATAATCCCTTTGACCCCCAGCCATGTTTTTTGCTGTAATTCAGCATCTCAGATTATTACTTGAGATCCACTACAGCATCACATATGATGATGCTATTGATCACATGTGAAAGGATCAAATAACCTATTGTCAGGAAATTTATCTCCATGACTGCATCAGAGCAGTATTAGACAAAATTACTGTTTTCACTGACACTATTCAGATCAGTGATGAATGATGCCCTGAGGCTGTACACACATGCACTGCCTTGTGATTATTTTCTAGCTCTAGCTATGGGTGTACCAAGGTAGCTTAGAAAACATTTGTGAGAACTCACTGAATTTGAGCTATAGTTCCACTTCCAAAAACATTGTCACACATTAGTCAGACTTACTCAGTTTCATTTAATACTAAGTTTTCCAGATAAATTTCATCAACCAACTGCGGTCGGCAGGGGGGAATTAGAGGGAAGAAAAAAAGCATCCTGAGTGAAGAGGCACAAACTATAAGTGGGAGGGTCAGGCTTGTTATTGGAAGCATTGCACAAGCCCACAGCAATTAGTGTTGCTTTCCTGCTCATTTCCCCATACCTTTCAATCCTCTTTTAGTGTAAACACTGCTGGGATGACACAGACACCACTGGTAGCAGCTACTACCTCCTCACATGCACCCCTTCTGCCCCCAAGTGTACTGAGCAGGAGTGGATCAGAGCCTCTGTACCAAACTTCAGCCTCCCAGGCCTCCAGCCACCTTTTACCTCACCCTGAAGTAGAAAGTGAGGGGGTGGGATAGGGAGGGGAGATGCTTGTTTCCTGACACAGTGTTTGCATGACTGGAAGGCAGTAGCATCTCTGGAGCTTGGCCTCAGGGGTCTCCTTTCACACTTGGGTGCCAAGACAAGAGTTCGAAGAATGCAACACTGCAGGAAGGACATCTGCTCCTTGGGATTTTCCTGTTGCCCCCCATTTTACCTCCCTACTACTCTGAGCTAGAGGAACCAAGTAAGGAACAGGTACCAGAGGAGCCTTTTCCACTGCACTTTGCCCAGCCCAAGCAGTGCAAACCAGCATTTAGGAGGGCAGGGGCACAGGGACCGCCCACCTTGAGGAGCAGCTCCCCTCCACAGGCATCACTCAAAGCCTCATACAGGAGAAAGCACTCATCCCACCAGCTGCAGCACTGTCACACTGCATCACTCGGGGCAAACAACACAAGATGGCAGAAATGCTCGGCCCCACTGAGGCCAGCACACTGAGGGCATTCCCCTGCTCTTCCCCGCCCCCCCCCCGCCCATACACACTTTAAATCTTTTAGTACACAGAGACACAGAGTCTGTGGCACTTGTAGAGGCTGGGAAGCAAGGTAAGCTGCACTTCCCCCAGACCAGGGTAAAGGAAAAAAAAAAAAAATCTCATGGAAAGGTACAAAAAAGGCAGCTTGCCCTTGAGCTGCACATAATATTCCTGGTATGCTCAGAGCAGGAGCTAATTAGCATATTAATGACATCTGGCTACAACAACAGCCCTTCACAGCTTTCAATGTTATAGTCATGTCAAGAGCACTCAAAGTACCCTGCAGCTTCTGCTGCTGCTCAAGTCTCCTATACTCCAGAGAAGGAATACTGTGGGAACCCTTACAGGATTTTCCTGTAAATCATGTTTCCCTGTCTTGCTGACCTTTCTACTTGATGCAAGGTGACCCACCCAACAGGAACAGCACACTAAAGCCAGAGCAGAAAATAGGTTTTCTAGAAAGCCTGGGGGCCTACTAAGCTGCCAATATACTTAGTTTATTCAGATCTTGCAGCTTTTACCATGAGAACAGTAATTATAATTGCCTTGGTACTCTATTTTATGCAGCTCAGGGTCTACAGGGGTTCCATTTAATGGAAAATGAGATCCTTGTTCAGTGCCATAGCTGGCAAGCCTGCAAACACACTCCGGACCAGAAGGGCTGTCCTGCCTGCAGCACAGGGTAAGCCCCTCTCTACAGGGGCAGAAGCAGGGACTGGCAACCTCCCCCACACTGTCAGCACAGTAAGTCATCCCTCCAGGATTAACATCACTCTTGATGAAAGCCTACATCAAAAAGGCTGCTTTTAATGCACCATCATCTATATGGCTGCTGTTTTATGCCAATTTGTCCTCATCTGTAAGAGCAGCAATAGCATGAGGTCCTGGAAAGAGCCTGTGCTGTTCCCAACTATTTCATTTAAACTGTAGGCATGCTCATGTGCTATTGTTGCAGCTTGGTTTAAAAACCTTGTTTATCAGGCAGTCCATTGCAATATATTCAAGGAGCTGGATTTTGTTCCGATTTCATTGCATGCCCCAAAAATCTGCTCATCAGAAAAATCCTTGACAACCTTTTCTTTCATCCATTTTGATTTCAATAGTACATTAGATCATCTAGAAACTCAGTTCAAGCATTTTTAAACACAAAACTGGTGCAATGTACCATTAGGAGATGACTAAGTATCTTCTGCAGGTCTTTCAGATTTTTTTCTTCAGAGTTGCTTTAAAGGTAGACTTGTACACAGCTATCACAAAGCTGTTTACCTACAAGCAATTATGTGACATCAGGCTGAACAGCAAAGTCTACTTTGACCGGACCCAAGATCCATGGGCTTCCTTCTCTAATTATTTCATGTCTGGTGAGACCACTAGGCTTCAGCTGTGGAAAATCTTTTTTTATATTTTTAAAAAGCTACTTTATCATTACCCATGCTGGCAATTGAAACACAGCTACCTGCTCTGCTCAGTGTCAGTGACAATTTAGTTTTTCCCCACAAATGTTCAGAGCCTTGGGTAGTACTGGCAACATCCGCTTTCAGTTCTGAACACAGTATTTATCCCTGACATGCTTGTACCTTTAAGAAATGCCACACAGGTGCAGCAATTTCAGTTTGCTCCACATTTAAGAAGTGCTGGTAGAAAAGCACCAATTTGAGAGGGGTGAGTCTATGCTGAAAGATAGCACTGTCTGGCAGAGGTAAGATTTTCCATGTTGCAGCAGCAGTGACTGATCATAGCATGGTGTTGTCTGCAGCAGAGCTGTAAGACACCACACGACACCAGAGTCAGTTTCCGTGGCTATAAGCCACCAGCCTCACAATTGTCACTTAAATACCACTGTTATTAAAAGCCTCTGAAGCGTTTTCCAGAGCAACTGGAGGCAGATCGTTAGGGTGCCCAGCGCCAAGCAGCCTCAAGGTCATGGCAATGTGGGAGCGCCGCAATTGCGCAGCTCCCCCACGCGCTGTGCAGGCACCCGCAGCACACAGCCAAGCCCCAGCAGAGATGTGCGCCCGGAGCAGGGGCTGCTGCTCCATTTGCCCCTGTGGAAGGCAAGCTGGCTGCAGACATGACTCAAGTGATTATTTCATTAAGTAGGGACTTTAATAGAAGTCTGCGCATCAGGGCTACCCGAGCCACTCCCAAGCCCTGATCACACTTTTGGGCAAAATGCTCCCTACTAAGCACCATTTGTTCTACCTCACAGAGGTAGAACAAATGTTCACAGAGGTAGAACAAATGTTCTCAGTGTTAGCCAACACAGCCCAGTGAGTACCTACTGAATTTATACTATCCCTTCCCCTGATCCTTAGGTTTTACATTTATCCTTATCTTCTCACTTATCTTCTGGGAACAGAGGGACTGCAAAGGAAGAGAAAATAATACAACTGAATAGAGGTCATGCCCAAGTACAGCCTCCTCACCTTCACAAGGGGAAGCAGAGAGCAGCAATGCAGGTTTAAGTTCCTCCTAGTCAGGAGGAACATTCCATGTGATACAACTTCTAATTCTAGCAGGATTGCCTTTGAGCCCCAGTGCTTGTAACACAGAAGACTGAGAACATGCCCACCCCCCTACAAATGTGTTGCTGCAATGAGATGCTTATTTCATCCTCCTTCTTGAGGTAACTAAACCGCCTCCCCAGAACAGCCTGCACCAAGTCAAACCAAGGCCTCCTACTTAGTTACCTGGAGGTGCCACTCGATCCTGGTATTTGGGTTCAAAGTCACTGACAGTGAGCAACATTACTTGGATGGTCCCAATGAAGATACCTGCCAGGCAACCGTAGAAGATCACATAGAACAGGAGGATTTTAACTGTAAGAGAACACAAATGGAAAGATGAAATCAAATGGAGTCCTCAGGGCAGTCACATATTTCTGGACAAAACTCCAATCTTCACCACTTGCAAGGAAGAGCGCAGCACACTGAAATCGTATAGTGAGCCCTGCTGCAGAGGCATGTGGTTAAGAGCAAGATGATGCCTATGAAGCACACTCCAGTTGTTCTGACCATGAGGCAGCCAGAGTGAGGAAATCCTCAATATCCAGAAAACTGAACTGGGGCTGTGAGGATTAAAAGATTCTTCCATACTCAAGAAGAAGCCCATCCTTCAGCTGCCCTGGCACCATGGGTGCCTGCCAGGGAAGTGAGCGCCTCATGCCAGCCAGGCACTGACCTGGTTCTGCTCTGAAGGTCACCTACTCCATGCACTGCTGCACCTCGCAGCCATTTCCAGAGACATCTGTCCTAACTGCCAGAATCAGGTCCACAAGTAACTGCAAAGTCAAATCTGCTCCAGCAGTTCAGGCTGCTCCTGGTGTCTCTAGTGAGGGTCAGAACTGGGCATTAAATTAGCTCTAATACTTAATCTCAAATATAGGAAAATACCTGGACTCATCACACTACCATACATTTACCAGTATTCATTTTACAACAGCGCTCCAGCAGTACTCATTCAAATTGAGTGAATTATGTAAGAAACACAGATTAAATTTAGTTTTGGTTTGAAGAAGATGCCTAGAATAATCTCAGCTGGGGCGGGAGGAGGCTGGAAATGCAGCACCACTCAGAATCTGAATATCAGTTACCAGTTTACAAGGATTATCTCAAATGATTAACCGCACAGTAACATGCCGTACTAGGCATCACCAGGCAGCCTACAGGAAGAATAAATCAGCTCATGCCAAGCTAATCAGGCAGTGGGAGTAAGCAGGCCAGGGTAGAGGCCCAAGAATACTTAAAAGATTCTAATTTAACATCCTAACCTAGCTGTAAATCTGAAGAGATATATGTGAAGGATTGGAACCAATACAAAGGAGGAGGGGACAGAGCCCTAGGTAAAAGTACTCCTATCCCCACAAGGGGTCACAAAAATGCTTCATTAGCAGAGATGCCTCCTGATGAAGGTAGTCAGTTCTAGTTGGTTTCATTTCACATCTATGAAAGAAATATGATCAGGAGTGATGCAGAGGCTGGAGGACAGCAGCAGGAAGGACACTCCATCCTCTCAGTCTTCTTGATGGCCACCAGGGCAGCAGTTACTGGATCCAGCTCAGTGCCATAACGCGGAGCTCCAGGAGTTAAGCACACTCTTTGGTATCCAAGCAGCGTAAAGCAAATGGCTGTGACGTCAGAGACATTCGGGAATTTTTTCCAGAGCACGGTCATAGGAGGTGCTGTTGTAACAAACCAAACACTAGTGCTCTTGTCTGCGGCACTTTGAGTTTTGTAACATCAAAAAGGCAAGTGCTGGGAGGTAGCACATTTAATCAGTCTCCCAGTCAGGATGCTCTTAATGCCGCAGACACCTCAAGACTCAGAGGCTCTCCCAGGTTTCAGAACAGGTACAGCAGATGGAACTGGAGGGCAAGCACAAGGGGGCTGGTTAAGAAACAGCTTCTCACAACAGGTCATCTTGCAGTAGAGACCACCTGCCATGGACAGCCCAGCATAGTCAGGTGCACCCAGGCACAGGGGGCTCTGGTCTCCTCCTCAGCACTCAGCTACTCGATGCCTCGAACAAAGGTCACCTACCCACACGCACCCACGAGCTGGGGTGCTGCTTGCACAAGAACACAGCAGATTATGTCCCAGGGCACCCGCTAACGCCACAGCAGAGCTCAAATCCCGCCGTGCAGTGGCAGCGAGAGCGAGCCCCGGGGCGCTGCGCTCGCTCAAGGGCCTCCTGCGCCGTGCCGGCTGCGGCACATGGCTGCTTGGCGCGGCGCTGCGGCGAGCGCCGCTTCCTCTTTCCCGAGAGCCACACCAAAAAGAAAGAGAACGAGAAGCCGGCGGTCTCGCCTGCGCCCTCTTCGCCATTCGCCCTCCCGGGGGCGATGCGCGTCCGGGGCCGCCGCCAAGGAGAGCCAAGGACGCGGCGCCCCGCCAAGGGCACCGCCGCCGCACCTGG
>JAWLRI010000031.1:10310709-10367578 GCA_034781795.1 Crypturellus tataupa
ACACCGGTGCGTGCATGTGTGCGCACATGTCCACGCGTGCATATGCGTGTGCATGCACCTGTGCTTGCTTGGGGGTGTGTCCGTGCATGCATGTGCATTCACTCATGCGCATGCGTGTGGATGTGCCTGCATGCGTATGTATATGCACATGTCCACACGGGCACATCCCCTTGTGTGTGTTTGTGTGTGGGTGTGTCTGGGCATGCCTGCCTGTGCATGCCTGGAGGTGTGCCCATGCATGCATGTTCATGTGTGTTCACGTGTGTGTGTGCATATGCACGCCTGCATGTCCATGCATATGTGTGCATGTGTATTCACATGTTTGTGCGCACCTGCACAGCTGCACATACACACACCTGTGTGCCCATACATGCATGCATGCATGCGTATGTGGAGGTGCAAATGTGTGCGCACATGCAGGCCAGCAGCAAGGGTGCATCTCTCCACCCCCGTGCTGCACACAGCATTTCCCCCAGCGCCCGCACTGGCCCTACTGCTCACAGATGCAGGCGGTGGTTGGCGGCTGGGGACATTGCAGGCCGTGGGGACAGGGCTGGAGGGCCAGCACCACACGCTGTGGCCCTGGCCCCGTGCTCCTGCGCGGCCTGGCCCCTCGCCGCAGCCCCACTCCCGCACAGGTAACGTGGCTGCTCAGTATTTAACACCAGCCACGCTGCCTTCCCAGCGGCCTGAGGCACATTCGGCTGGAAACACCTGCCTGGAGGCGGGGGAGAGGCAGGGACCCAGGGGGAGATGCTGCTGACGGCAGCTGCGGCCCGAGGGGCTCGTGTCCCCCCACGCAGCCCCCAAGGTGTTTGAGAGGCTCGTGCAGCTCCCCCTGTTCTGGGGGCGCCAGCATGTGGGGGCCGGCGATGCCTCCTGTTACCGTGCGCCCCAGCCCGGGCGAGCTGGGGGAGGCTGTGTCCTTGCATCCAGCCCCCAGCAACCCAACTCCTGCCTCAGGGCGCAGCCTGCCTGGATATGGCCCTGCTACCTGGCAGGAAAACGGGAAGGAAAGAAAGAAAGAAAAAAGTATTTTAATGCACCACTGAAATTATCAGTTTAATCTCTTCCCTGATCACATGTCTCTAATGAACCTTGATCCCATGGTATTCTTACAGGACAGTTCAAGATACATGTGCATCCTACATATCTATCTCCAGATCATATCTGGATTTAACTCAGAATCTCCTATTTAGCTCCAGTACCATACTGTACATATTTTCTTGCCTTAAAACTACTGACATGTCCTCTCAAGTTACCCTTTTCTTGTGTGTATGTCTGGGAAGCACAACAAATACGTATGGGCTAGTCCTTCCTTGGTATCTCAGAGCAGGTGGATGTTCTGGAGGCCACTGGAGAATCACCCAGCCTGAATTTCTGGTCTAACTGACCAACCTCAGCGTGCTCTCCTTGGACCTCAAGAAAGGCAGTTGGGCCACCACAGCCCTAAGGCGTTAAAGTAGCAGTCAGGGAAGAAGCTGTACTGTGGCACTTGTCCCTGGACAGGATACTCTGAGCAGTCAACTTTTTCCAAGCGATCCACAGTTCCTGCAGCAACCAGCATGGAGACCTGTTTTTTGGGGCCATCAGCCTGAGCCTGCTGAGGCCACACAGACCAGATGCCCTCCAGGCCATTCCAGGTTAATGGCAGTGGCTAAACTTTACAGCTATAGCTTTAGGCAAGCCTGCAGATTTCTCCAAGCCCTGTGGTCTTATGGATTAGAAAAAGGACTAGTATCCTGACAGATGTATAGAGAGTCTGCATGCTGACAAAGCTGTGTATGTTTAAGAGTGAGTGGCCAGTCGGCTGAATGTTGCAAGAAATGCTATGCATGCCATGTGTGCCATATGGATTCATGGACTAGGTTAGGAGCCTCAGGTCTCAGTGGTGCTCATGCAATGAAAAATGGCTGATCAACTAGAATGGAAGAGGATAAATGGCACCTCTCTTTCCTCCTTAATGTCTGCTCAAGGCTGTTTTTTAAAAGGCCTGTTGTTGGAAGGTGGTAGCAAAAGCCAACAGGCAGAAGTCTCCAATACCAAACACTTACATCTACCATGTAGCGAGAGAAGTACCAAGTGCAAGCCAAGAAGGCTGTGATTACAGTCAGGCCAATAAACAGAAAAGGAAAGGAAAGGAAATCTCTAACTTCCAAACTTCAGCACAACTCCCTCTGTAGCCAACTAGACAGCTTCTCTCTGCCGTCGGGCAGCCAGGTTCACACTGGGCACTCAGGACTTGAACTGAATCTCCCTGGGGTGTCCTGGGATGCCACATACGGTACAGGTACATTGCCCTACAAAGAGCAGTAGCGTGGAAATTACGTGCAGGCATGCGGTGTTGTCACTAGAGCATGAAGTCCACCCACTAGACAGCCTGCCAGGGGATACTATGTCTGGCATTATCAGCAACTCATCTAGCCTGCTGAGGAAAAAATCACACGAGTTAGCTCAGGGCACGTGTAACAGCAATGGTGAATAATTCCCTCCTTGCCTTCTACCCAAGGAACAGGGTCATCCAAAATAAAACAGGCACCGGGGATTAAGGCAGGGCTTCGTACTTTCACGGCGATGCTGAGCTTGGGGAAGGGACTGAGAGTACACTTACCAACACTGTTAATTCCCAAGAATAGTGAGAGGGAGTTTGGAGAAAGTGACTGGAGAATATCTGTGTCATCACTTGCCGACCACACAGCAAATAGCCACCCAGGGCTGAGTGCTTCCTCCGAGCATATTCTCACTCTTGCTGCAAGAGCTAGTGATACTTGTGGATGTTGCGTTGCAGGAGCTCCTGACTTCAGGGTCACCGGGAAACTCTCTCCTCTTCCAGCATCTGTACTTTTGTATAAATATACAGAAAGGGCCTGTTAGGTGAGCGGCCTCCAGCAAGACCCAACCTCCCGTAACTGCAGAGCTTGGCCTGCACAAGCTGTGCAATGAGCAAAGGCACTTCATGAGGGTTGCACCCCATTTCTGCATGCTCTTGCACAAATCCAAAGCCTCAGTCCTGGGCACACTCATAGCACGCACTTTACTTGATGTTGGTGAATTATCAGCAGAACTAATAGGTAAAGGGAGCCAAATTTGATTCAGATTTACTGTTTGTTTGGCTGCTCAGATATCAATCGGGCCGTCTCTCAGGCCACCACTACGGCATCTGATTTTCTAAGGTGATAAGGATCTGAGGCAACTTCTGAAAGTGCCAAGAACAAAATGTTCACAGATATGTGCGTCTAGGAGATTGGCTGTGGGAGGAAGGGGTTGGGGAAAGCGCTGTACGAGGAACTAGGGAAGAACAACTGGCAGGATGGGATTTTGTTAGAGCTTATTTTGCTGCCCTTAGGAGTGTCAAGAGAACTCAGGAAGATCAAGTGATGACATCCCAGCTGTATTTGGGGGCTCCTTTCCTAGGTGGCTTGGGGAAGGTGCCTCGAGCAGAGAGAGGCATCTCACTGCACGGCAGAAAATTACTTTTACTCTATGGTGAGAGATAAAACCATGGCTTGGGTTGGGTAGGGATAGAGCAGATGGAAGATTTGCCCAACCTGGAGGTTCCTCCTGACGACAGAATTTGCAGGGGGAAATGAGGACAGTGACGCCAGGCTCTTGACGGTCACACATGGAAACTTGGAGTGGAAGCAGAGAGGGGAGAGGCAGGCTGACAGGGGGGACTCTCAGGACTTGCAGGAGCTGCTGCTAATTTTAAGACCACAGAAGTGTGCAAAACGGCCTTAAGTAGTTGCTATTCATGGGCTGCCGCTGCTGCCGCAAGCGCGTGGGGCCGGGCCTCCTCTGGCTGCGGTGTCCCTGTGCTGGGGAAGGGCAGCTGCTCCCGAGCTTGGCGCCCGGCCTGCGTTGTGCAGGGCGAGAGGGAGGGCAACGAAACCGGCGAGCAGAGCCCCAGCGGCCCCGGCACACGCAGCACAGCCCTCGCAGGCCCAACACAAGAGGCCTGGTGCTGCGCGGGCCTTTCGCACCCCTCTGCGGCTGCCAAGGGGCTTCGGAGAGGAGAGGAACCACCCTTGAGGACTGCCTTGGAGGGATAAGAAATAAAAAATGAGAAACATCCCCCCAACACACACACCAAAATCCAGCCAGGGACCCAGTATTCCTTCCTCTAATATCAATTTGACAGTAGTGTAACACGCTCCCAGTGTGGGTGCTGGTAACTGGGGATAGATCTGTGTGGCAGGAAGCCTTTAGGGGGTTAGTCACAGAAGCGTGTTTAGAAATTTCCAGGAGTTTGTTAAGGCTCTGATACGGTGCTTTAATGTTGTCCTGCTGCTATGGATCCTGAATGTATAGCTCACTGGCTGCCACTTAATTACGTGTCATTAATGAATCAATAAACCACTTCAATCCTGATTCAGTCTAACCTACGTGCCCTGCCACAGTCACCCCTTCCCATTCTGCACCAACCCCAGCAGGAGGCCTGTAGGCACCATCATCAGATAGAGCCTGATTTCAGGCTGAGCTTGGGAGCCAGACCCGGCGGGCGGCTCGGGGCACAGATGTGCACGCAACAATGTCGTGGTTTGCCGGCCGCGAATGCCGCCGCGAAGGGTACGGAGTTTTCTGGCCCAACGCCACTGCAGGCAGTGAAACCTGCCGGGGTCTCTACGCTGGTCTGATGGAGCCAAAGGGCACTCGTTAAGGCAGCAGAAATAGAAGCATTTCACCTGCTGACGCAGGAAAAAACACAACTCTGATCTCCTGTTGGAAATAATACGAAAATAACTTCTAGTAGGAAATCTGCCATGTTTTGCTTGGTGCATCCAGCAGTGATCGCCATCTCCGGAGGCAGCTTTTCCGGGGAGTAAGCGGGAAGCTTGGTGCCAAGCACGTCGCGCTGGCCGCAGCGGGCACCTGCGGCCCCAGCAGTCCCGGCACACCGTCCCGGCACGTGGGCAGCGGCGCGTGCCCACGGCACAGCCACCAGCTGCGTGGCTTTGGCATGAGATAAGGAGCTTTTCAGCCCGAGGGCACTGGCTCCGCTTCATCCCTGGAGTTTATCGGTTGGTCCACACAAGATGGATCGGTTCCCACTGGATACGGCCGCAACACACACTGTGAGAGCCGGCTGGGGCTTGTTTTCTCTCTCAGCGGCAAGGCTGTGAGGCTGCACTCTCCGCTTGCTCTGCCCATGGCTCTCCAAGAGCAGATTTTATGGGGGGATTAGGTTGCTCATCTGCCCCCGTTACAGCTCCACTGTCTCCAGGGCCAGTCAATCTGGGACTCCCAGCACTACACCATGCTGAAGAACAAGAACCAAGCAAATTCTATAACTGCTTCGAAGCCTGTTCTAACAAAGTTTAAAAAAAATCAGAGTGGAACAACATTTCTATGTTTAGCCATTAGGAACAAGACTTAACTAAGCAGCCCCACACAGGAGATGGCAATGGCAGTGGGTAAGTTAGGTCCAACTTGTTCCTAAACATCTTGCTTTAATTGTTCGGTCAGGGCCACAGCAGGACTCTAAGTGATTTACTTTACTCCTTGCAGAAGGCATTTTCCCTAAAACAGCCCACAGATGCCTATGATAATTTTAGAGTTATTCAGTGCTGTGTACGCTGAGGTTCTTACCTCCTGAATGTAAATCACCCTACAAACTGGGAAGCCTTGCTGTCTGCTGAGGGCTTCTTGTTGGTCTTTACCTTGGGCTCTCTGGTTTCAGCGATGACCAAAAGCTGCTGGATAGCTCAGCCCTTACCTGAAACCAAACAATACGATGAATTTAAATATTTTGACTGGAGAATGTCTCTCCAATCCCCCACATTCAGTTATAATCACAAAACACAGGAGGCAGCCAAGATGGGGGCTTTATTCCTTTCCCATAAATTGGGTGCTGTGATGACCATGTATGGGGGCAGAAATTCTCTTTTCACTGACCATCCCCGCATGGACCACAGCATGTCAAACAGTGCCATTTCCACTTGAGAAAAACCCCAAATAAGTGAGAAGAGCATATAGTCTAAAGAGAGCAGAAACACACCTAATAGGATTTTTAAAAATGAAGAAGTATTTCTCATCACGATCAGTGGGAGTTATTGCCTCGTCCTCTTGGGTAACTTGAAAATCCAGCTGGGCCTGAGTTTATATTTGTAGCTGTTTGTGTACCTTTGAAAACCTACCTTTGCTTTGCATGGCACTGCCTTTCTGCTCAGACAGCCAAACTACCTTTGACACAGACATTTGTGCATGACCCAAGTCAAAGCTGACCCCTTCTATATAGGCATGGTGGAAGTTGGGCACTTAAGTCTCTCATATCATTAGATACATCAGATATTTTTCAGAAACTATCAGTTCTGGCAAAGGGAAGGGAACACCATAAGCAAACCACTCCATCACCTGTCTGATCCAACAAAGGTAGAGGAAGACAGCTCATGGTATGAACCGCAGCTGTTATTTACAGAAGGCAATACCTTTGCTTTTTTATCATTTAACACTATCAGCTGTATAACACAAGCACCCTGGGGGGATACAATCATGTCAAGACTCCTCTGAGCTACACAAACCGTCAAAGACAGGACCCCAAGTCAACGAGTGTTTTGAGTTGCACTTTTTTTTTTCCCTGCATAGAAAAGGTTCCCAGGATATCAAGTTGGTTTTTATGTTTAACAGATAGGTTTGTTTGTTTGTTTGTTTTGTTTCTTTATTTTTTAGTTCCAGAGGCAGAAAGATGGGAAGGCAACCCCTTTGCCATCCTCCAAAGCTCCTTCCCCAACCAGACTGCAGTGGCCAACACAAGGCAACCACAAGCCACCCTTTCTGCTCCCAAACTTTCAAAGGAACATACTTAAAATATGTTACCCAACAACCTGTAGACAAATGAAGCAGATACCATCCATCACATCTGTATTCTTGTGTCTCAATTTCCACCAGAAACCCACTTAGAGTTGACATGAGAGGGAGGGACATGCCTGGACACAGGCAGCTCTGCCACTGAATCATCCATGCATTCCTCTGGTTTCTGCTTTGCACGCGGAAGAAAGACGGGGAATAAATACACGCAAATGTGTTCCACTGCATGTTAAAGCAGTCTCCAGGCAATCAGGATTGTGGGTTGAACAGAAATTCCCTTTTTTGCTCACCTTTTATTTTCTTCTGAAGAAGCAGTTGGTTACACATAATCTAAGACTAGCCTGATGTCAAAAGCACGTCACAAACGAACACTGAGCGCCAGAATGGCTTTGGCTAAGCAGTCCTACAACCGATTGCTTTTGTAAATGCTGAACATGCAGGACCAGCCATACTTGTAATGCGCCAAGGCTCAGTTTAACTTTGTACGTCTTCTCCGCTGAGACAAAGGAGAAAGAGCGCAGCACCAGGGCAAGTGCTATGTGACCGTGGTGACCTCCCAGTTTCGCTGGGGCACCAGGATTTCCCAAGCAGGGAGGCATGTTGACGGCTAAGCACATGGGGCGTAGTCGCAGACGGAACCTGGTCTTGCTCTGGGGAAGCAGGTCGTGCCCACATGTGCAGCCTCTGTGAGCAGGTCCCAGGGAGCCTGGAGCCACAGGATCACTGGCATCATTTTGTGATCACTGGATCACCCAGCTGGACTTGGTGAGCAAAGGCCGTGCTCCGCATTTTATTCAAAACACTCCCTGCTACCAGTCTGGGGAGGTAAGAAAGATGGGCGTCCTGTTAAATCTGATGCCTCTGTAACAGTATCCCACCTGGTGTTACTGAGGAGGGAGTATTTCATGACAAAGATGTATATTCATTCTCTGGGAGGATGCATATGAAATAGCAAATGTTTGGGCATTGGGGTGGCTTGGTGCACTTCATTCTTCTGACACATGGAGGGACGCATTTCCTGTTTTAAGTGGAAAGCAAGCAGTTTTCTCAAAGAGCTTTTAAATGCCACCAGCCTCTCAGAAAATGACTGTGAAGAGGTCTTGTGTGACTGAATACAGTACAGCTGTTTAATATAACATTTGCCTCCCTGTAGGACCACTGGGTGTGTATGACTGAGAACAGGTATATTCATACTGACCTCTGAATTAAAAGTCTAAAGCACTGGGCACAGTTATTTCAGTTCTTCTACCTGTACCTCAGGGATCACGTTTCCAAGAATCTGCTGCAGCTGAAGTTGCCATTTCTGCAGCATATTGATGAGAAAATGCTACAGGAAAGCCACCCTAATGAGGTGCTCGCACCACAGCTCCAAGGCTTTCCTTCCCTCCTCGGCTTCCGAGCACGCTGAATAGGCAGATGCACACACATCATTATGGCCCGTGGCTGCCTGGCAGGGGACCTGAGGCACGCAGGAAAACGTGGCTGCGGAAGCAGCATTTTTCCATCTTAGGTACGATCTCACACAGGTGATAGATACCAGTGAACTGAGTCTCACAGCTCCATTTTTCTAAGGTAGGAAGCTTCCCTTTTTCATCTATCAGAAATGCTGCAGATCTGACCACAAGGAGATGTTCCAGAAACCTATTTTGAATGAACTTTTTCAAGTTAAATGAATTTAAAAATATATATTACTAATCAGATTAAGGCCCTACATGGACGCTTTCACTGAACGATGTGTTTATTCTCTGCAGTTTATATCATCTCCAAAGCAAACTGAAGAACATTTTAATTAGTTCACCATAATACTCAGTGAAGTGTCCACTCAGAGGCTTAGTGCAGTTAATTCACCTATTTGAAATTCATGTTAGTTCACTTGGATAGTTTTCCTTTGTAAAAAGCCTTTCCACAGAGAGGAGGAGAGACTTGCTTAGGATCATCCAAAAGAAGTGCCAGGCACAGTTAGCCAGGAGTCCAGATATACACAGGGAAGCAGCTCTCCATTCCCCTTTTCCTGCTGCTGAAGTTGGAGACTATGTCTACCCCTGTCACAACCAGTTTTACACCAGCCCTGAACAGCAGAGGCAGGAAGGGCAGCTAGTGGGTGTCTCGTCTGGCTGCAAGCAGCACTCTGTGGAAATCCATGAAGTGCCACGGCCCTTTAGGGCTGCAAAGTCTGGGCAGCATCTGTGCTGCTTCTCCATTGCAATTTCATTCCTTCACTTCTTCAGTCAGCTTGAGAACATGCCTTTGACTGAAACACAAAGGCAGCTATTTGCTGCAGTCAAACTGTTCCACACATTTTGTTGGATGTATATTTTCTATTGAAACTGAGTTTTCTTTTAGCAAATTACCTAACAGATACGCTTCTTTGGGCAAATCCACAGTTACTGCTATTTTGGTGATGCAGCTTTGGTCGGTAGCTGCTTTATAAAAAAAGGATGAAAAGTCCATTTCTCTCTGGGGGATGTAAATTATCAAGCCAACATGAATGCAGATTTGTCATAGCCTCACACACACCTCTCAGTTTATCAGGACTACATTTGGGTTCTTGAGGATTCGCAGTGGCTCTGTTTGATTGCCTTGCCAGGTCAGCAACGCAGTCGGAACCGGCACACCAAAGGCTGCAATGTTACTGGATAGTCCCAGATCCAAGCACTTCACAGCAGTACAAGGGAGGGTCTGATGGGCAGCTTCAAGGCAGGTACATCAGCCACAAATTTAACCTCTTCCCCTACCCCAATGGCAATTTGAGGCTAAGTGATGCAGAAAGCTTCAAACAACACATTGGAAAAAAGCATAAACATAAGCAAGGCAGAGAAATGCAGAAAAGTGTCTGTATGGTAGATAATTCGCTCATAAATGTTTTAGTCTAGATTTAACAGGCTGCCCTTGCTCAGCATTCTGGGATCATCAGTAATGCCCAGAACTCATATAAGAAATCTTCCAGTGCTGTATCTTAAACATGTTAATAGAAGAGACAGGGAAAAGTGACTTGACTTTGGTTTCTAGAGAACTGGGGACACTACACAGATAGTTACTGCAAAGTCTGCGAAGTCTGGTGAGCAGCCAGAAACAGAACTCATGTTTTCTTGGCCCCTTTCCTGCCCCACATAGTATAATAATATAGGAGAAAAAAAATACTATTATTACTCCTATCAGAGTGGTAAAAATTCTTTCTAGTTCTCCAAACTTTGGAGGTGCTGTTAAGAAAAGCCTAAGCTTTGAACAAAGAAACACCTGCAAGATGCAAGTCCAAAGCTTAGGCCAGCTTTCAAACACTGAAGGGGCTATAATTGTTCTTAAGTAGAGTCCCAACAGCCTGCTGTGTTACCTCCACCAGAAAAATATGTCAAGGCATTTCGTAACATTGATTTTGAAAGATTACTCTGATTTTCCCCATCTACTTTAGGGGTATCTGACCTTGATGGTTAGGGATACTGGCAGTCAGAGTTAATGGAAACAGTAGTGCTCAGCAGTGACCCAAATTAGGCTAAAATTTGACACCCTAATTTACAGATCTGTCTGAACCAAGATCACAGGGTCAACAGAAAAGATCAACACAGACATTAGCTATTCGAAGAACAGAACATTTGCAAACTGTGAGGGAAAGAGGTAGTTTTGTGGATGTGATCCTTTCAAGCACCATTCACAGATATTGGCCTATCCTACATCTTCCATTATTGGCATCCCTTGAGCCCAGATCTCTTTTCTCAGGCTGCCAGTCATATATCTGGAAAATTGCTAGGCATTAGCAAGCCCTGTAGAAACAATGTTGGAGTCATCAAACTATCAGGGATGTATGCCCAGTTCTCTATTACAGCACTCTTACACAAAGCTGAATGAACCATAGGATATTCAACTGAGTCCATGACAAATACTGTTTGCCTAATTTTCTTATTTGCCATAGAAGAGATTTGGAATTATTCTTTTCCAGCAAATGAATAAAATCTCATTAGCTTTTCATAATCTTTAGCACACAGGTTGGGATAAATGAGGCTTTCTGCAATTTTGACTGAGTGTGAAATGACTAAAGGATAAAAATGAGAGTGGGAACGGATATGATACCCTTTCAGAGAAGTTTCCAGCCTGATTTTTCTAGACTTGTTTGCATGAGGCATTTAAAAAGAGCAAAGAATTGACAGAGTCAGAAAAGACCTTATCCACATACTGGAACGAGCAGTTCAAGTCAGACACTGTGACACAGGACAAGGGTTGATGTAATGTAAATAAGCAACTTAAAAGTGAAGTCTGTATTAAACTGTCACTTGTAGCCTTGTCTAAGTCATTTTAAATTGCTCTGGTAAGGAAGCTTGATGTTGACACTAGATCTGTCAAGTATCACAAGGACTGGTAACTGAGTAAGACATGAGGACATATTATGTAGCAGAGGCGTATGCTTGGATATGTTCTTGCACCTCCACATGGACTAAAGGACCATGCGTTCTCCTCCGGACTATGGCATGTTCCACTATGCCGCATGTTGCATGGCAGAGTGCAGATCAGCTGAGGTGAACTAACTCTGAGCAGCTGCAGTATCCAGCAGGTTAAAAATCCAAGCTCAGAGCCAGATCAGAAGCTGTCCTCGTGCTGTCATCAAGCCTAGACTTTGCAACAGGCATACACCCTCCTTAAGAGTTGCACCAAGGTCTTCGGACTACTACACAGGCTGAGCAGCTGCCAGCTCTGCATGCCCTGAGTCACCATGGGGCTGGACTGTGTACCTTATCATCGCCGCACTGCGTGATCCACTTGGGATGGGGTTTGCTGTATAAGCCGCAGCTGAGAGTGGTGAGAGAACGCATGCCCCACAAGGAAATTAGTTCTCCACACAAAAGGGCTTTTTTTTTCCCTGACATAACTGTGTCAACAGCAAGGCTTTGAGAAGCTCGGGTGTTTTTCACACTCCTATCCAGCTCAGCCTCACCATCAAAATTTTGAAATGTAGGCCGAATGCTCGGAGCTGGTTAATCCTTTTTATTTACGTAAGAGCAATCCAACGTGCATCACGGATCCTGTGCGGGGAATGCTGCAAGCATGCAGCGTGTTGCCCGTGCTGGAAGCATGCCGAACACCCTGCACTGTCCCTGGTTGCAGGGCTGTGTGACACATGCCTGCTCACGCACAGCGTGGAAGGGCTGCTGGCACCCAAAGCCAAGGTCGCCCTCACACCCCTCCGCGCTGCACCTCCCGCATGGCGGCGATGGGCTGTAGCCCGAAGGATGCTGTTCGTGACTGAGCAACACGGATGAGGCTCAGGAGGAGCAGGAGGACTGTGCAGGAAGGCGAGGGCTGCTGCAGGCTGTGGGCACGGCGGCCGTGCCACGCAGCAGCGTGCTGATCCCCGTGCCGCGGCTCGTCGCGGCAAGTACAAAGGGGAAGGCGAGACTCAGCGAGGATAATGCCACATGTGGTGTATATCCTGTGGCAGATGAGCTGTAACTCGTCTGTACAATGCTGGAAAGCGGGGGCGGTGTTTTTGAAGATATTTTCTATACTGGAGCTAAGAATGGCAGGTCTCACAATGAAGCTGTTTTTCAATTAAATGTGATTCAATGTGTTTGCATATCTGACTGAGACAGGGAAGTAATAAAACAAAGATATTAAAACTGATTGGTAATTCTCACCATTTCTTAATCACATCTCTAATCTCTGCCTTTGACCCTTTGACGATTCTACTTTGCTCTTTGCTGCTATAACATTTACAAAATAACTTAAAATGCTATGCCGGTTGTTAGCTAATCATGTTTGCCTTAGACAGTCTGAGACAAAGGCCAGTATATCATAAAACATGAGCAGGTGGGTTGGGTGGGTTGCTTTGCTGGCCAGACTCTTCCAGCAAAGCCCTGATTCCTCCCTGTTTTGCAGGCTGGTATGGAACACAGCCCTGACAACACAACTGCCTCTACAGAAGCACGTTGCTGGTAGAACTTACTAAAACTGGAAAAGTGTTTATAATAAAGCTGTGGCTGAAAGATACCCTCTTTGGACTAAGGCTGCTTGCTGAGTGAGTGCCGTAACAGCGATACACAGGTGTTCTGCATTGGCAAGGCTTTCACAGGATAGCTATACAGGCATGAAACTGTGTACATCAGACTCCAGCTTAAAGTTTCTTGGTGACTGAAGAAAGGCTGTCAGACAATTTTGTCTCATGACATGATTATACAGAAGGGAAGGCACAATATGAAATTATGAGGTGGCAGATTCAAAGCGAACAAAAGGAAACACTTCACAAAATGCATAGTTAAATTCTGGAGCTTGTTGCCAGCAGTGCTGTGGGTGCCAAAAATAGATCTTAAAAAATGATTTGATTAAGTCATGATAGATTTATTATAGGCTATTGAAAAGCAAGCTTTTAGGGAGCTTTCAGGAAACCTCTGTATCCATAGACTAGAGAGCATACCAGAAAAATTCCATTGTATGCTTCCTCTTTTTCTACATTTTTCTGTAAGCATCTGCTACCAACCACCAATGGAGGGATGACACTAGAGTAGATACACTTTCAGAGAGATCCAATATGACCATTCTTCTTTTAAAACTTACTATTATTTGCATTAATGCAGGGGGTTGTTATCTACAGCAGCTCAGCAACTACTTCATAAGCAGTTGAGCACCCCTGCAGCCCAGGTAGCATCTTGAAGAAAAGGGATGTGAGCAGATAGGGAGAAACACACGCCAGGTTCCTGTTCTTCTCCTGCAGTCCAATCTGTCATCAGCTATATGGTGCTGTGTATAGATGCTGTATTCTTCCTGGACTAGTTTAACCAGCTGAGACTTATAGGAAGCCTACCCAGCCCAAGTGCCTTGCCCAGCCTGGACACAAAAGTTTGTGGCAGACAATGATCTTGACGCCAGCACCCAAATTCCGGGTCTGTTCTGCTTCTCACATCAGCACATCATCTCCCCACATACACATCACGTCAGTAATCATTGTGGGTATTGGCAGTCCTCTCTGCCCAAAAAAACGAGCATGCCCACGAATCCTGCTGCAATGTTGTTTGTTGTGGCTTGTATTCATAAGACCAAACTCGGTTTTAGCAAGGAATTTGTCCTGAATTGTAACATGGACTGGATTTGCGTACACAGGTGAGGTAAAAACATGCAGTAACATGGCTAGGAGAGAACTGGGCTGTAACATGACTCCTTGGCATATAGACCTGCCTGCGTAAATGCCATTTCAAGCATGATAGATGGTGGTGATAGGAAGCTCTAATTCTAGTGCATAATCCTACTGTTGGCAAATTTCACAGACCACTGCAATTCCTCAGAATTTTGCCTGAACCACTGTGCCCTGTTGTTATGTCTTATGTCTTATGGAGCTGCCCCTGCCTGCCAAACATCTCTGGGGTGCGCTGAGGGAAATCCAGACTTGGTCTCTTGCAGCCTGGCCTTAGGAGTGTTGCAGGGCCAATGGCTCACGGTGTGAGCGAGGACCTCAGAGCGAGGCCCTCCTCCACTGCCCACGCACAAGTGTCTGTGTCGGGTTCACAACTGCCTTCCTCTGGCACAGCCTCAGAGACAAGCACTCAGGTCCACTGGCTCCGCTCCACTGCTGGGAAGAAAGACAATTTGTCACAACTTCTCTGAAAAATGGCACAACTGTGTGATACAGAACAGCTTGTTCAACCCCAAGCCATGTGGCTATTCCATTTCGTGGCAGGTCTTGGGGGACCTACTTTATCACCAGCTGCGCGGGCTGAGCAGTTTCCTATTGTTGATTAAGGAAATAAAGTCAGCAGCGGCCGGCAGATTTTCCCGAAGACCTTGGCCGAAGCTCTTCCCCCGGCCAGCTCTCCGCTGATTGCATTGTTCTGCCAGGCCCTACAGAGGCTCCTCCATTGTCCTCTCCGTGCTCTCAATCTACCTGAGCTGACTGTGCACATGGGCAAGCCTTGCCAAGACGAACATGCAGCTGAGCAACTTAAAGCCACATTAACCTGTCACATTCAGATATTATTCGGGGAAGGGATGTGGGGAAGGAACTGAGCAAGAAGGCTGGCAGAATGGGGGATGGGGGGTGACCTCTTCCATGGACTTTTATCTGCAGAAAGATCTCATTAGGCTGAAATAAGATGCAAGCTCGCTTTCAGAGAAAATGAACATCAAGCTGAAGCTAACAACCAGCTGTCTCCTTTTTAAGAGTTAAATGCATTAGCTCCAGAGGCAGAAAAGAAAGAAAAAAAAAAAACAGGCTTACGAGCTGTGTGTCTTAAAACAAGTGAAACCTACACCCACCGGTACAACGCTGCAAATCTTCCACCTCATTTGCATCACCAGGGCAGGTCTATTCACTGAAGGGAAATATCCCTCTATTTGCCAGTTAAAAACACAGGCTTCGCTGCCGGCTGTTGACAGACCTAGTCCTGCCCTTCCGGGAGCTAGCGGCACTTTCCCTCCAGCCCAGCCCAGGCTTTGCTGCTGGGGGTATCTGACTGACAGCCAATGCAGGATGCTGGGTGACAGACAGGTAGATTATCCTGGATTTTGGATGTTGAGAAGAGGAGGGAAGAAAGACAATGCCATATTGTTCACAGAGATCTCTCAGGAAAAAGAAATGGGAAGAAACTTGTTGAACCAATGCATCAAAAGATAAAACTTAGCCTTCAGATAGCAATGTTTTCTAATGTGCCTAAGAGAATTAGTTATCGAGATGACCTTCCCAGGAACTGGACACTAAGTTCCTTGAGGGCGTGTTGACATCGAAAGGGGTTTTCCAGCATATATATATTGCTAAAGCCATAACAAAAATATTCCAGTAATGAGATGCCATTCATACCAGCAAAGGAGCTACTTTCTCAGTTTCCTAAATAGATTAAGCTGTACAAGGAACAGATTTTTTTTTCTCTTTTTTTGCAAGCATAACTGAAATTATGCTAAGCCGAAAAGTGATATGATTTCCTGTTCTCCTAATATAGCCAGGCAAGACAGCAAAAATTTCCAATGCAGATTAATCCATATGCACATTATCAATATCACCACTACACTTTTGCAGGTCACTAAGGGGAAAACAAACCCAGAGAAGAGTATTCACTTCTGTATAAGAAGTCACATGACTCTGCTGAAGAGCCAACAGTGCTACGGGTTACAGGCCAGCCAAATTTGGTTCTCTCTGATTTTTCTTGATAAGCTGCTGAAGCTATCAATGACACTTCCAAAGAAATAAAGATTGAATGTCATCTGCATTTAGCAGCAAAGTGCCAACAGTTTTAATGGATTATTCTGAAAGAAATCAAATCAGTTTCAGAGAGCCTTGCACTGATGCAGTTGAAAGCAGAACATCACTGAGAGAATTTTCAAATTCAGGGACATTCCTGAAGGCAGAAGAGCATCACATGAGTAACAAGTTGACCTAGCTTCTTTTTGTCTTTGTAACAAGATGAACCAACTCATGAAGTGCTACAGGTCAGCATAGCTCTAATGGTTTATTTATAGATTTGTGAATATACTCAGGTCTAAGACACCTCTTCCACATCTAACCTGAAATCCAGATGCATTAAGGTTCATTTTGGAGGATTCAATTTTCCAGCTGACTCCATTCTCCATTTAACTTCTCCACTCAGTGGCTTGTCCTGTGACCTGAGGGTCTCAAGGACATCAGTGGTGTCAGTGGTACTGCTTCTGTTTGGAAATAGCCTACATCCATGTGAACATGACCAGAAAGCATATTTATAACAATGAACTAAAAACACAATAGCGTTTCAATCAAATCTTCAAATTCAGCAAGACAACAGAGAGGTGGGACAGCCTTTGAAGCGCAAACCAACTCAAAGTGCTTGAATTCCCTGGCAGTGGCTTGTCAGTGATAGGTGTGCTTATTCCCACAATGAAAAGGGTCATGTGAATCCAAACCAAAACCCATATCAAAGAGCTTTTTCCTTACTGCTTTAGCTGTCTGTTAGAGAGACGGGCAAAATACTACACTATTATAAGATAAACTTGTTTCTTCCTAAGTTCAAGGATGGAAAGCATGTACTTCTATAGAGACAGAAATGTTTGTGCCCAAATGTAGAGCCAATCAGAGGATCTAGTTCTTCAGTCTTTTGCAGAGGACTGACAGAACAAGCATATTCTGCGATGACATGACTAAAAGGGGCGAAAGGCTATCACACCTTGCTGTTGAATACAAGGATGAGTACTCCAAGTGCTGGATTCTTAACTAGAAAATAACACACAGGACAAGCAGGATAACACAGTAATATTATATATTCTATATGCAAACATACAGTTTATAGTAGAAGGGTAATATATTGAAAGAAAATAGGCAACTACAAAGCAAGATCTATATTCATAACTGCCTCACCAATATGGTTTTTTAAAATCTATTTTATTTGGGAGAAATAATTTAAAATCTCTTCCTTTCTTCATTATGACATCGCAGGCATTTCTAGTGGATCATATTTCAACTGCAGTGCCGTGTCTCTGGCATTCCATTAAATAACACTTTATTTTCATGAAGAGAATACACACAGGCTGAGAACAGATGATGACCCCCTCTCGCCAAACTTATAAACATATTCCTACAGCTTTTATCTGGTGTTGCAGTTCACTGACAAAACAGAAATATCACATATTATATATGTGATGATTAAAGGAATCCTAAAATATGTCATACTGTTTGATTTTGTTATGAACAAAAGATCTTTCTGATTGGCAAAACCCATTTTTGCCTACATCTCTTGTTTGTCCACTCTCCAACTGGCAAAACACATCCTTGTCAGCAGCAACATTCCAGGATACTTCATCCTGGATTTTACCCATAAATTCAGGAATGTCTGACAGTAATATAAATAATTCAGCCTTGACACATAGTTTCCAAAAGATTTAGTCTCTTTTAACAGCAACTGATAGAGCTGTAACATGAGATAAAGCAATGCGTGTGGCAAGAAAGAGAGACTGCTCTTACCCTACTGCAACTATGTTCTTTACCTGGGAGGTTGCACCATGAAGACGGCACTTCTGAGGCAATACTTCTGCAACCAGGAAAATGCAACCAGTCCTTCATGGGAGAGGCAACGACAAACTGTTAACACATTCCTGTCCCAGAGAGCCTTCCTCTCCACAAGTCCTGTCTCATTGTGGGCAGGATGATCAAAGGCAACACATTTATGGGCTGTGTCTCCCACTGAAACACACTGTAGAAAACGGGTTAAAACAAATTTCAAAAAGTTTTGGTAAGAGGGGGTGCATAGGTAGGAAGACAGCCTCTGCCAAGGATACACACAACAGGACAACAAACCAAAGTTGCTCATGGAGAGCATTTTTCCTCTTGCCCACATCACCAGGGCCTCAGGTCAAAAGGACTTCCAAAAAGGGAAGGAAATATCCCAGCTCAGTCCTGTCTTTCCACCTGGTTAGGACCTATAGAAACAATGCCATTTAGACCATTTTAAATTTGTTTCCAGTTAAATTCTTCTGGGGAATTTTGAAGAATAAGACTAAGTCTCAACTGAAATCTTAGGATTAGGCTTTTCTTTCTATCCCGAGGAGGCTTCCTTGTTTCAGTTATGACCTGCAGAGCAGCAATCTCCTACTGAGGGGACAAGAAGGATTGCATGCTGGGGCCAAGTTGGGGCTCCAACCTCTCTTGGATTTCCCAGCACTTCTTCCACTCCTATTTCTTATTCTGTCAACATGAGCCAGATACCAGGTCTCCAGGCTGCAAGACACCTGCCTTATAGTAAGGAGTGGGCTTTGCCTATCAGTTGCTGTGCACTGAGAGACAGATACTTTAGTCAGAATTTCCAGGTAGATGCAGAGCAGATGTCAGGTATGAAGAGAAAATCTGTATAATTTGGGAAGAAGGACAGTATTTTGCTTCACAGCACCAGGTCAATGATGCAGGAGGCTTTAGAAAGGCTCCTAGCTTTTTCTTCTACAAGCATAAACTGAATTTAGGCAAGCACACAATTCCCACTCAAACTGTCATATCATTGTCACAGTCATGCCTCCCCTCTCCCACCTTTGAAAAAGGTGACAGTATTCAGAAAAACATTCTCTGAGCATGGATGACACAAAATGCCAGGATACTTTGCTCACGCTTGCAACACACGTGGCAGCAGTGTTTCTGTCAACATGTCTGCCATGGCCTGCAGCTCACCTAGTATCGGCTATTGTGCAAGCACCTTCTGGAAATCCCAAAGCTTTTTGCCTGTGCAGCCAGTAGGGGACAGAAACTGGGTCAGATTCTGAGTGCCGATCATCGCTCCGGAAGAAAAGGTGCGAGGAACTGAGCGAGCCCACGCAGCGGAGACGCCTAACATCTCCTTCCCACGCACCAACATCCATGCTGTGGCAGCATCCCAAGGTCTCGAGACTAAAGCCCCAGACATTGAGGCCGGGCAGGCACCAAGGTAGGAAGGTTTTGGCTCTGCGCTCATGATTTAGGCAGTTCACGTTACAGCTGGGCAGGAGCTAATGACCTGGGAGCTTCAGCCAAGCAGTCCGGCCCACATTGCTGGAGTGCCTGGGACAACCTCGAGGGTTTGCAAGACACATCACGCGAGTATTGCGAGTGCATGCCTCACTCTGCCACTTATTGCAACACTTTTCGGGGTTATAACCTAAATCTGTGGATCTGTGCGTTGTGACAAGGGGGTGATGAAAGGGCTGGGAAATCAAACTGCACTGCGAATCGCCTGGGCGGCTCCAGTGTGCTGTAACAGCCTCTTCACCTCCCTCTGCTGCTCCCGTTGACCTTGACTTTAGCAAGAAGGCTGCCAGTTTAAATCAAACACAGACTACCAGTGCTTAGCTGGCAGATTCCTACCAGTGACCATCGGCACTCTGAGGGAAAGGAGTTTTTAGGCCTCGGCAGTTCACCTCTCAGCTGTAATGTGCCCAAATTATCTAGGCTGCTTATGGGGCTAAGATCTGAACAAACAATCAAAACTGCCCTAATCTGACAGAAAGAACCATGGATTTGGGAGGCTTTGGCCTAAATCCTGGCCTGGCCACAAAGCTGTCATGTAACCATGTCCATCCACCATGTTTAACCATACAGGTAGGTGATGGGCACCTCCCTCCTCATAAGTGCATGAAACATCTTTTGACTAACAGGCCATACCCAAGGATTCCTGAAGATGTTAACAGAGGAAATGCTGGTTTATAGAAGGCTGCTGTTGTTAGGAAAATGTGTATCCCAAGTTCTTACCTTGCTGCCTAGTCTCACTCTCCTTCTGCTTCACGGCCTCTCTCTCACTTGGCAGGCTGCAAATGAGGTCAAATGTTCCAGAAATTGTTTGCAGCACTTTTTGTGTATACGATAAAAAGCCCCAAATGAAAGTGTTTCTTATGTCAGCACTATATGAGCAAAGATGCCTAAACTGCAGTGTTAACTTAAAGTGTTGAACAAAATGCTGCTCTCGATGACCCAGGCCAGAATGGGTCTGTGAGGCAACCTCTCGTTTCTGTAGGCCTGCAATGCCCTCCTCTCACAGACAGGAAGAACAGATTCAGGTAATGATAAGCAATGCCTTACGTTGACCCGGTGCCTACCACCCCGACGCAGCTATCTAGCTGAGGATAGACAGGCGGGTAGACGCTTCTAGCCCTGCCCCACTGTCCAGCCAAGGACAAGGCTGCGTAATCTACACAAACTGCAAGCAGAGGGCACAGCCGCATCGAGGGAAGGGGAACTAAGTCATAACATCTGGGGCTTGGCAAGGGCGCAAGGTTAACACAGCGCAAATGGAAAACAAACCCATGAGATTAGAGCCAAAATACAAAGAATCCAGACCTCATCTCATGCAGCTCATGGACGACATGACCAGGAGCAGAGATTTTGCTAGCACTCCAATGGGCCTCTCCTCCTTGACATGAAAGATTGCCACCTCATGACCAACCCTCCCCACTTTAGGTGATGCCTGAAGTCCTAAGACTCTCCATCCTGCCTCCATTCCGAGCCAGACTCCACTCCACGCAGTTTGCAGTATCTGATCAGACTGCAACCAGAGGTCATGTAATTGTACAGGCCATTAAACACCAGTTCACCTGGGCAGAAGCAAACAGCCCCATTATTCTGAAGCCCCATTACTCCTGCAGCTAACTTTAGCCATTGGGACACCATACGAGTAAGGCAGCAAAGGCAATAAAAATGTAATCTGCCCAAGACATGGTTCTTGCTGGGGCGATCTGGCTGTGGGAAGTATTTCCAGATCTGTGTTGCTTAATGCACGATGAGAAGGTACTGCCAGCAGCTAGATTTACATGTCTGGGGCCAGAATATTTGGACATGTGTGGGTTTTTTTGCTTTGTGTGCCCTGCCCCTACCTGCCAAAAACAGGGCATTCAAACACATTCTTATCCAAATGCCTGTAAAAGAATATCCCCACTGGAAACTTCTCGCTGGAGCACAGCTATGTTTGTGCTGGAAGGACCAGCTATCACCACCCAATAACGCAGAAGAGTGATCTTGGAGGCATTCTTCTCAGCGAATGTCCAAAAATAGCAGAGGGCAGGAGGTCACGTAACACCCATGCTACAATCCTCTTCTGAGTCCTGTTTGTTCCCCAAGACAAGCTGGCCACCTCCTCTATCTTTTTTTTTTTTTTTTTTTTTTCTGCTTGCCAGCTAATCCATACAATTCTTTTGTAGGCACTGTTTTGCTGCATATCTGCTGCATTTTGTGAGACACAATTTTGCTTCCCAGGGCTGTGGCAGTCGCAAAGGACAAAATAATCTGTGCGTTTCTGAGTTTTCTCTCTCCTTTCAACCCCTGCCTTTGCCTCTGACTCAGGGTGGTTTTTCCAATTAGATCCCAAAGAAGGAGGAAGCGAGAACGCACAGAATCACACAATACTTCTCGCCTGAGCTGCAGCGCAGAGCTCAAAGTGAAGCTGAAGAAGAGCCCGGTTTGGTGGAGGAGGGTGCTCAGCTGAAACCAACCTGCTTTTGGAGCCTCCCTCTTCTGCAGTGGGGCAGGGGCATTAGCAGCCTCTCCTCTTCTCAGACCGGGACCCAAACCGGCTATTATCAGTTCCTAACTATAGGAAGCGTGAGGTGTCGGTCTTGACCTCGCGGAGCAGGCAATGAATGCGGCTGGGCCGGAGGAAGGAGGTCAGCGTGGCAAAGGTTGTGAGCAGCGCCTCCGGACCCGCCGCGAGCGGGGCTGCCTCTGCTTCTCCTTGGACCACGGTGTTAGGGAGCCAAGCCCAGAGCGTTTTGAAGGAGAAGCTCTTGTAAAAAGTGGCAGAAAGCTAAACAGAGGGGTTCAGAGCTTAAGGACTTTGGTAGTAAACACCAGATTCTCTCGCTTCATTCCAAATCTGATCTGGTAAGGAGCGACGGTGACTCAGCCTCGGCAGGCTGATTAGTGCCCTACATGCCACGGAGTGTTGGCCTCAATCCAGGTTTTCAGAGATACCTGCAGCACAGAGAGTGTCTCGAACCTGGCACATACTGAGAGTTTTGGGAGGCCACCAGGATGGCACTGAGTCAGCCACTCGCTGGTACGGATGGGACACCAAGGCCTCATGTGCCCTTTCCAGGGGACAGGTGCCAATTTAGGCAAAACAGGGTGAGAGTCCACGTACGTGAAGCTCCCTCTGGAAAGGTCCCATGTGCACATGGAAGTCATCAATACATGGTCAAACGCTTTTCCTAGGTGTCTATAACTTAGATCCTTCATTCCTGAAGGTGCTGCAGCTTTTAATAAACTGCTTTTCTGCCTCGCTTGTGACGCAGTTTTAAATCTCCTTTCTTTGCCTCTACCAAACAAGGTACTATCACGGGGGCAATGTTATAACTAGAAAATCTCAGTAGTGCATCCATATGCAATCTATATCCTCAGACAAGAATAATCAGCCCTACCAGTAAAAACATTTCTGCTGCTGCTTTTGCCCATATCCTGGCACTTACAGTAAAGTTTTTGCTGATGCAGTTGACAGGAGGGAGGAGAGAGAGAGAAAACATTTTTTTTTCCACATTCCTACTATATCTGTGGCTTCCTAGGATGAGATACAGTCTAAGTCACGTCACTACCCCTGTTGTAAAGATTTCCTGGGATAGATGGGAGGTAGGAAGAGGCTGGTTGCTCGTGCAAGAAACAGAGCCCCACAGAAGGGAAGCAAAGCCAAACCCACGCGGGATTCCATCCCAAAAGGGGAAGAAGGGAGCCAAAATGGAACAAAATAAATCGGCAAATGCTGGGTGTAATATTTACTTGTCTTGCAACATCTTTTTTTTCCCTCTCTCTTAATATTCTTTGCCATTGAGGCCTCTCCTCTCTGCCAGTTAGTTTTCTGGCAGAGGAGAACGTGACTATTGATTTGGGAGGCAGAATCTACCTTCCCCAAAGTCCATTTGGGGAAAAAGAAAGCGAAAAGCAACAGTATTTTAGCTATCATCTTCTCCCTGCTCTCCATGGGCTTTTGCTACCTCCCCCTGAGGCGCCTTGTGCTTGGTGTAATGGCACTGGTCACCTGAGCACGGCCACAGGCCGGGGCTGGGCCCGGCTCAGTACGCCTGCCTTGAGGTTTCTGCAACTCTGAGAAGCATCTGGGGTTTAAAACTGTTGGCATCGCAATTTGTTGTGGACAGAAACCATGCACGGTGCGCAAGGATGCGGTCCGCAGCGTGCAGCGCCTGTTGAGTCAGAGGGAGGAGGAGAGGAGGAGCTGGGTCAATGTGTGCAGGTCACCGTCCTGGTTTTCTCGGTAATGGCCTGCGGTGACGTGTACAGAAAACGCGGGGAGACTCCTCCTGCAAGCCCAACTGTGGCCACAGGCCAAGGAATGGGCTTTCCGGAGGGGCATTTCGGGCACCGAGCAGCCGCGGGCGCCTGCCCCGCCGCCGGGCCGGGCCGCAGTGGCGCGTCCCTGAGCCGCCGCCACGAGGCCAGCCGGACACGCGGTGCCACCCGCCTGGCGCCCGTGCGGCTGCCACGGAACCGGCTCCCACCCGGAACCCGCTCCAGGTCACCCCGAGGAGCCACCCCTCCCGCGGAGACAGTTAATTTTCTAAATGCTGCTTCTATTGTCGGGGAGATTAAGGACATAGCTGAGGCGTGTGGAATTTTCCCCTTGGGATCTAATCAGGGAGGAGGAAGAATGAATACATGTATTCATTAACCCTTCACCACCCAAAATACATGGGGGTGTAAGGAAGGCTGCAGGGGCCCAGGGGGAGCCCTGATCCCCGGGCTCTGCCCGCGGCTGCCACGGGACTGGCGATGGACCACCGGGAAATACACGGGGATGCTCCTCCCGAGCACCCTGATGGCCCCGGCACCATCCTGTGCTACCGTGCCGGTCACTGGGTGATCAAGGTCACAAATAAGCTGGATTTTTTTAAAGGAGACTTTTGCAGTATTTCCAATTTTCCCTCAAAACTGCAGTACCTGGTGTCTAGTGGTTACAAAGGGGCTTTGAAGGGAAACAAGGAAATTTCTGGCTCGTGTGACCACATAGAAAAGCCTGAAAATGTAACTTCTCTATATTTTTTCTTGGCACAGAGAGACATCTGTTTTTTGACATTTAGGATCCCTTGGCTCTTCTTTTCGGGTACAGTGAGGACCTGGAGCTCCCACAATCTTGACCAAAGAGAACTCAAGGCATTCCAGTATATAAGAGTAGTCAGTCCCACAATTAAAAAAAAAAAAAAAAAAAAGAAAATCAGCTTTGAGGTCATCCAGTCATCCACAGATACATTTAAGTCTATCCAGACTAAATACTGCTTAAAAGCTGTGCAGCAAGTTTCTCCTATAGCCTTTGGGCATATCTTAAATAACCAACTTAGTATTTAGAAAAAAATAATTAGATATAAAATTCACACAGAAAATAATGTAAAAACTGACCTTGTAACCAGCTTTAAATATGTCTTCTGCACATTGTGCCAAATCCAGTAGTAACAGCATATTTTTTCCCATTTTGTAATTTCTGAATAATGCAGTTTCCTCTTCTCTAGACCATATTTTAGATACCTGGGTAAAATTACAGAACATTTAAGGGGCTTTTTGTTTGTTTTTACACTATTCTTATTCAAAACGCAGTCAAAGTGAATGAGATCCTGCTCCCTGAAAATATGACTTAAACTTTGAATGTTTCTTAAATGAATTAATCTGAATACTAAACTTCTCCCTTTTTTTTTACATTGCTCAACTCTGTTTTGCAAACTGCTCTTTAAGGCACAGCACTTTATCTGCGTATGTGTACAGAGTCAAGGACTATAAAAAGAATTACAGTTCTTTGATTGCACTCTGTAAATGAGCTTTCACTATTTTATTCTAGAAATCTAAAACAACAATCTTGCACTGAAAGAAATGACATATTGTGAAAAGCAAGTAATGTGCCTTCGAATAAGTGAAATCTTCATAAGAAAACAAATCTTGGAAATTATTTTTGAGCACAAACACCCCAAAAATATCTAAGTATTCTTTGTGCAAAAACGGCATGCAAGGGAAAAGGAGAGTACTTGTATTTCTCAGTGTTTCATATAATCTTAATTTAGACAACCAATACCTCAGTTAATAATAGAGAAAGAAACCGGAAAGGAAGAAGTTAAGCTTTTTATTGGTTGTTTACTGTCTCGATTCCAGGCAGCATTTACGTATCTACTCAAAATGGCAGTGCCTTAAGAATAATAGTGGGTGTACCGCCTGTGAGCAGGCCGTACGTTACCAAGCCGTGAGCAAGCCCCACTCTGATGTGATAAATCACCGGTCAGAGGCTCTCGTGCTCCGTGACATCACGGGCACTCAGGGCGCTATTTATAAGCGCCGCTGTGCACGGGCTGAGCATCGCCCGCTCAGAAATGCCTGCCAATTCACAAGTCTACGATTCTTCTCTTAGGGCCTTTCTTAGATATCGGGGCCTATTTCGAGCAAATTTAAAACCATCAAAGGTAGGATTACTTGGGGCCACAGGTGATGCAGGGGCAGGCACTTCTACTCTGAGGAACCTACTGGAGTAGACAAGGGTTTCGCCACTGCCTTGAGTAAAGGCCATCAGTTTTGCTCTTTCAAAAGCAGTTTTTCTTTCACCGTCACTGTCACTGATCTGAAATATGGACAAATATTTAAAACTGCAACAAAGAAATTGCAATCCAAGAGGATGAGGGAAAGGGGGTGAGAAAGCAACCTAAAATAGCCTGAAGTGACGCAAAGCTGGAAGAGTCACTACTGTTAATTCCTTGCTACAATTTTTAGCGCAGTTAAAAGTTACCACCCACCTCGCTGTTTGCTGTGGCTTTCCAGGTGGGAGATGGTAGCTGTCCTACCCTTGGTCTGCCATAACTCAGTGTGAAAGGGGTTTTCCTACATCTGCTTCAGGGCCAATACCATAAACTGCTCTGACACAAGTGAGAAAGCAGCCGGGAGCACCTCTGAGAGCCAAGTGAGACCATGTTTGAACTGCAAACTCTCTCGGCAACTAGTCAGAAAACATAGCCCTAACTCAGGGCAGTGCTGCACTGTAAAACTCAAGGCTGTTGCAGGCAGCCTTACAAGCAGCAAAGCACCAGCTGATTGTACTGACAGATTTATTCAGTTCAGGACCAACTCCTGATTTCCAGGGCACAAACACTGGTTCCCTTGCAAGGCTACCAGGCAGGAGGAGCCTGGTCAGGGCAGCAGCAGAGGTGCACAGGCAGCTGCTCAAGAGAGGGGACTTTGGATGGGGCCAGGGCACTGCTCTGGGAAAACTGCCCTGTGTGTGCAGGGCTTTAGAGAGGAAGACATCGCAAACACTCCTAATCCTTCCAAAGAAAAACACTGCAAAATCCTCAGAGGCGCTTGCTGATTGACAAAACAGGCAACAGGAAAAGAGGTTTAGGCAAGAAAGGAAGAGGGAGGACAGCGTTAGTAAGTCTCTGAGGTTTATAACTAACTCAATCAGAAAAAGGTAGCAGCTGTTTAGTTAAAGCTAGCATCCCCATATAATTAGTGCAATTATATGGAAATACATTACCCTGTTTACATTAAGTTGACTGCAGCGTTCCTCAATATTCAACACATACTGCTGGGAAAGCCAACGTCACCAACCGCTTCTCTCCACCGGCTCTGCCAGCCCACGCACTGCTGGGGCTAGGAAATGGTTAAGAAAAACAAATTTTAAATCCTTTAGGTGAAAGAGGAGGCTTTCCTGGTACTACCTGGCATGAAGTTATTGTACTGTTTATCAGCAGCATTGCAATAGCCGTGATGATCTCCTGTTATCAGCAAACACACCCAAATCTTTGGATATCTACCAGTACAGCTGGGGAAAATGGACATTCTCATGCACGAACATTTTCCATGTGGTTTAGTGTACTGTAAGACCAGGTTAGGCATATTTCATATGCTTGTCAGCTTTTTACAAGAACTGTGTGTGCAGAACTGCCGCCGAGGCCCACAGCCCCTATGGCCATGAGGTGCTTCAGAAGAGGAGCCCGCTGCTTTGGTACAAAGGTATCGCAGTTGCCAGCTCAAATTACAGGCAAAAGGGCCAACAGCAGGTGCTGAGGAACTAAAAAACAGAATACTTAAATCCTGTCCAAAATACGCATGAAATAGTTTCCTCCTGCTTTCAGGATCAAGAGACTAATTGTAATTAGTGGAATTGTTAGAGTAACCCATCTCCTAAAGGAACTCACAAACGATTTCCCAAAATAGCCCTCTGAAATTTCCTGGCCTCTTTTACGTCCTACTGAACAGGACTACGAAGCAGCCAAGGACTGAATGTGTTTCCTCCCTTCCCCTCCTTCAGAAAGGTGGGGACAGTCTTCCCTCAATCCGATTTGCTGCTGCGCTTTCACCCTTGAAACGATCCCCCATTTCACTGGAAATGACACTGGCATAAATCAGGAAGGAAGCACGAGTGACTCGCGGACTGCATGATAAGGACTCTGTTAATGAGCACCGCTGCTGGGGACCAGCTCCACCAAGGAGGTGCGCCTCACGCTCGGGCTCCTGCTCAGCCCCTGCTTCCCGCTGCCGGGTGCTTCCAACCCGCGCTGAAGTCTCAAAGCTAAAAATTCACAGTGCTCCAGGGTGGTTAATGCAGACTTGGCTTTTCCAAACCCCCGTGGTACCTGCAGACCAGGCTGCTCCTATCTCAGAGGTTCAAGAGGGAAAGCAATCGACTCTCCAACCAGCAAGGTTGGCAGGTCAGGAGTCTCGTTAACAGGCTCCAATCAAGCGCCGATCATTAGCGATAACGACCAGAAACAGTTACCAGCTGGCAGCTGTTCAGCTTCCTGTGCGACATGAGTCAGTGGCTTGGGGCCAAGGATCAGGGAACAAAGTGATCCCTCAGAGCCGTGACCGTGGGCAGAGGCACCAGCAGCCGGGTGGCTGAGCGAAAGTGGAGCTCTTCTTCATTTTTATAGCCTCCTATTGCAGGGGTGGCATTGCCGATCATGGGTTTTAACCTCTGAGCATGAGCAGAGGACTTCAAGGTTTCAGGCTATCTGGAAATTTTTGTGAGGGCAAAGGCGGGTACATGGGGAAGCAAATCTGTACTGCTGGCTTGCGGATATTACTGTCCTTTCCTCTTCACGTGCCAGAGATTTATAGTCCAGAACAGCAAGTGCCACCCCATCCGAGATGTCTGCCTCTTGTTCACCTCAACAGACCATTGCCTACAAACTCTGAATGTAGGCACTGAAATGAGCACACTGCTACGGACATCAAAGGAGACACCTCAAAATCCAGCCCTTTCTACCTGTCTTCTTACTATGTATGAATAAAAAGCTCCAAATCTGACCATGAGTCTGGGGCCACCTTGAACTTCAAGGAGCTTTCTCATTTTTTTTTCTGAGGTATAAAGTACCACACCTGGAAATTTCTGAGAAAGGAAGAGAAGAATTAAGATTCCAAATAAGCAAGCCAATATTCAAAGCAGTTGCCTTTGACAGACTCCAGGTCTTTAAAGCAAGCTTGTGCAGGGACACAAGTAAAGAGAAAACATTTGGCTTAATGAAAGAAGTGAGTAACAATAGGTTTAATTAATCAATAACCACGCAGACACCCTTCGGAACTGCTGCCAGCCAACTGGAAAGTTTCTCTCTTGCGTAACAAAGTCAAACTCTAAGTGCTTTATTGCTCAATGGAGATTTTTTTTTTAAGCCTCAGGTTTTTATTTCATCTGTAATTACTGACCTTTCAAAAATGTCGACCCTTTTGTATGCGCTTTTCTCTTTTTCTTTCCCTTCGCTCTCTTGTGGTGAAAGGACGAGGAAAAGGCCGAATGACATTGAACTGATAAATGCAGTATAGGGGCCTTACAAATACCTATGGATGATTTGTCAAGAACGAACAATGTGTCCTAGAACACATTTTGAAATGCGGGCTCTGAGTTTATAGTTCCCAAGGACATACCTGTTGCGTGTGCTCATGAACACATATTGGGAGATATCCAAGAAATCCTTCTTTTCATTGGCAAGAGGCCTCACTTCCAAAGACTATACAGGTATGGAGCAGGAAACAGAAAAACTTCCAGACTGATAGGATAGGTTTTTCCTGACAAAAGGAGAAGGAACAGGACTGTAGGGAGCAGTCAAGGTGACACGGAGCAGTGCCTATAACCTAGTACAGGTTATAGTTTATAGGTTATTTATAGAATGTGTTATAATTGTAAGCCTAGTTGCTTGCTTTAACCAGAAAAAAAAAAGAAACTCTTAATCAGGAATAATCTACAGGTAGAACTAGACACGCGAAGGAAGGGATTCACCAAAAGGTAGGTACAAACGACTATTTTTAGGCTAGTGGGAAATCTGCTCTTTCAAAACTGTCCTTCTCGTGAGACAGTGTTTTAATACAGTCCCCCAAACTGAACAAATACATGTGGCACAGCTTTCTGTCTTCAGTGGGCTACTCCAGTTCTTCACCACATAAACAGAAGAAGCAGATGTGCATAAATGAATTTGCCTGCCAAGCAATTTCCTTGCTGCTTTGCATATCTTGACTGTAGATGACAGCACAGCGGCTTCCTGGGACCCCTCCTCATCTCATGTAGGTGAAGAGGAAAGATGGATATTGATCCTTGGTCTATTGTTGGTGACCTGGAGGTTGGCAACCCTGGCACAAAAATTTGAGCCCCTCTTCTACAGCTTCCAGAAAATTTAATAGAAGTTGTCACTAGCCTTGGGCTATCACTGATTCACTGCTGTAATGGAAGGTGCATCATCTCCTACCACATTTTGAGTCTCTGAATACTCCTGTGTGTTTCTTCTCCAAGTGATTTTCTAGTTGTCTCTGTGTTCAGAAAGAGAGGACTGTACAGTACAGGTGTGCTGCCCCAAGTTATCTGATTATGATTTTCAAATCCACTCTTTGTCCTTAGTGTTCCTCCATATACACTCATTTTCCAAAGCCCTCATAAGTGCTACCAGTCAGACAGGTATTTAACAAATACACAGAAAATGCCACTGGAAACAAACACATAGTTACAGCAGTTTTACACAAGGAAAGCCATGATCACTGCTTCCATTCTAATCACCACATCTAATCAAAATTTCAACTACTAAACATCAAACTCCAGGGTGACACCAACACTTTAAGTTATGCAATGTAAACATGGGAATTTTATATACTCAGAGGCTATGGGAGAGGGCAGGGAGCAGGAAGGTGTATAACTAACACAGAGATGGAAGAGTATGTGAACAAACTATTCTTCTTTCTCTTGCGGTTTATAACATCCTTGTATTAGGGTTTTCTTTTTTTTTTTTCCTTCTTGTGTCAACATAAAATAATCACCATGGAGGAAAGTTTCAAATGTGGCTTTATAGCTGTGCACAAACTTAGATCGTTTTGGACTACTAACTGCAAAGAGCTGATAGTTTGTGAGGCCTGAGAATAAACGTTCAGGAACAGGTTATGCTACTTGGGAGCACAGGAGAGGCCAGAAACTTAAGTGTTGATTTCCTTAATCTAGGAGCTCTGGACTTGATGTTGCTCTATATTTTTTTATTAATCTTTTTTTTCAGTGGCCCAGAAATGACCACTCTGAGGCAAGACAAGGTTGAAGTATATTCCTAGATTCATTTCTAGTATTGCACTGTTTTATAGTAAACTTCTGTTCATGCAAGATTCTCTAACAGAAGAGGAAGCCACATGACCCAAACAGTTTTTTGCATGATGCCCTTCTGGGTTGCACTGGATGAAGCTCTCACAAGCAGCCGGGCGGTGACCAACACCCCGGCCCCAGGCTGGACATGTGCCCTGCAGCAATTTTATTTACAGACTCCTCATCACGTTTGGTGCACCTCTGTGGCAGAGGGTGGTGTGGATACCCCCTCACCAGCACTAGCGGGACTACCCTGTGGCTCCCAGGGGCAGGCTGCTCTGCCCGAGTGTGGAGGCAGCACCGCTCACCTGTGCAGGGCGCGTTTACACGTGCTGCGCTCAGCCCTGCGTTAGCTGGGGAAGGACAAAACGGCATAGCAGGGAGCAAGTTACAGTAAACACCCTCTGAAGATAAACAGCAACACAGTTTATCCTCACAACAGTTGCACCTGTGCTAATAATGTCTGTTAACGGTGTCCCTTATGAAGTGCTTTCTGCACGATGCCCTTACAGATAAGAAGTCACATCAATCTCCTGTCTCCCAGGAGATTCCTAAAGAACAGGATCACCCATTTAATTGCATACCAACACAAGATGCAGGCAGGCTGCACAGTCCTTAGCAGACAAGCACCATGGGCACCCTGCTTCAATTTAATGTCTCCCAGCTGGAGAAGGTTTCCAGATTTGGCCCTTGAGCTCCTCTGGCTTCCTCAGTGAGGGTGTTCACATGGATGAGCTGCCAGCTGAGCCACAGCCTCTGGGGAGTTGCACAGAGATGTATCAATGCCCCTCAACTTGCCTGAATGGCAAGCCCTTGCACGCCAGGAGTGATGGAGGCAGCATGGAGCCGGCTCCTCTCACTGCTGTGGACTTCAGGCAACCCTGTGCCACGTGCTCTGGGTGTCCCTGCTTGAGCAGGGGGTTGGACTACATGATCTTTAGAGGTCTCTTCCAACCTCAACCATATGTGATTCTGTGTGGCTTTTAGATACTCCAGGCTTAATCCTCTCGGAGGAGATATGTTAATTAGATTCTGCCAGTTCCAAGATGAAGAACTTTTACAGAACTTCAGCAGCTTCTTACTATCATAAACTGGCGATGAATATCCCTTATCTCAAATAAATGATGTTATCCCAAGCAGAAGATACCATTTTGTAGCCTGGAGTCTAAATCAAAGACCCAGATAGTTACACTTCTTGTAAACATCGGAGCAACCGCATTGGAGTCAAAGGAATCATAATTGCTATGATCAAAACTGCATTTCTTCTCTTCATCCCAACAGATCCTGGTTTCAATGGTCTCATTTCTAGTACTTAACTTGTAGCATGCAAATACTACAGCTGAATCAGACTACACCCTGGATTAATGTGGTAGGTTGGACTGTGACCACAGCTCTTACCATCTTCCCAGACTGAGCCTAGAGTGTGTTAACTTTTATACCAATGCTTAAGAGATTAAGACAGCCAGCATGGGTCATGGTCTATCACAGTTTAGGAACCTGCATATTTGATAGGGAAATACCTTTCCAAGGGAAAAAAAAAAGAAAATAATGAAATGACAGAAATATGAACGACTGACGAATGACAAGGGATGGAGAAGAAACCTTATGAAGGTCTCTCAAGGCAAGCATACTAGATTTTGAAGTATATACTGGCAACTCATTTGTAACACTATTAAAGAGAATTTATGCCTGACTAAATCCAATGTTTTAGCTCAAACTCAGTGGCTTCCATTTAAAAAAGTTCAACAACCTTAAATGTAGTGTTTATATCATAGATTTCGGAGAATACAATTTAAAATATATCTATTTACCGGTATGCTGTTGAGCATTCACCCTTTTTTCCATGATTTTGGACAAGGAATATAGGCAACTTAATTTCACTACATTTCTCTCCATTTTTGGCTCAGAAATAGTGCCCTGTTTCAACGATGTCAGGGTATTTTCATCATCAACATTTTGTAGCACATTTCCAAGTGCAGTCACTGTGATGCAAGCTGGAAGGGAATGTGGGAAGGGCTCAAGTTCCATCCTGGGTCCTAATTTGAGGCACATTTTACAATGGTGCCTGTAAGGAAACAAGCTCATTTTCACTTTTTGCTAGGTTTCTCTCACCAGGCCATTATTTTTTTCCCAAGAATGTCAGGTAGACACAGTTGTATATTTATTCCTACTACTGTAACATCTCATGGCTGGGACACCCCACTCTTTAAGATATTCAATAAACATGTAAAGGAACATAATTAACTAGAAATTCTGCAGAGAGGAGGAAGTAAACAGAATACATTGGCTTCTGCAAAGAGGGGAGAGTTGTGGCTAAAAATGAAGGAAAACAGGTCATTCCTGGTCGAGTTTCAAAGTATTTCACTCGTCTGGAGCTCCAGTTTGCCACACGTCTCAGAGTATCATCCCCATGAGGGAGCTCATCAAGGTCCCTCCTTTCAGGGAGCAAGAAAGGATACATTTTAATTCCAGACCAGAAATGCTGAATATGGCAGGCTATCCCCTGCCACTCTGAGGCAAGGCAAGGAATGTCTGCAGTTTTACAAACATGACACACAAAATTACGACAAAGTCCCTGGGCAAAGGATTCCTGTCTCTATACCTACCATTGGAATTTAGCTACTTCAACCATGTACCAACAAGAAATGACATATGAGGGAGGGAAGTTGTAAACAGGTCAATGGTAAAGAACTCCAATGTCCACAGAGTAAGTTGCGCAAACTGGACAGCCAAGACCTGAGAGTTGAAGGAAAGAGCTTCAGATCTCTAAGAACCACAGATTTCACTTTTCCTCTCATGAAAGATGCCAGCAATATCATACCATTATCATACTACTCCCTGAACAATTACTGATCCTAAGAGACTGTGCCCTCATTCAATCATGATCACTGCCTTTTTAAACCCAAGAGCTAGGTTTTCCCATTCCATCGCATCCCATCCCATTTCCATTTATCTCTATGTCAAAATATGATGAGATTATGACCTTGAGACTGTTATAACTTCAGATTTAATAGAAATGATAGAAATATTGTGTTGGAATGAGCTCAAAGATCACTACTTTAGGAGATAAATATGACCAGACCATCATTTACTAATATGCTCTATTCTTAAAAGTCTCCATAAACAGAGATTTCACAGCTTCCAAGGCTGCTTCACAGCTTCTCTTTTCCTATTTTCAGAATAAATCTGCTCCTAATACTTATCCACATCTTTGTTTATGCAAACAAAACTAATCATTATGCCATGGCAGCAGAGAACAATTAGACCCTGTTTGATTTTGTGGGGTTTTTTTTTTGTTTGTTTGTTTTTTATGGTTTTTTTTTCACAACTTCATCAGAAGACAATTTTCCATGTCTCCCCTCTAACTCCCTTCTCTCAAAACCAACTTCTTCAACCTTCTAGATCCACTTGAGTTTGTGTCTCATACAGACTCATGCTATAGACAGGCTGATGCTTTTTCCTTGGTTACAACAAGCTGCATCTGTATTTTTTGTTGTTGTTGTTTTCAGCAAATGTAGCAATTATATACAGGCATATTCCATAACATTCTTACTATATATTTTTTAATATGATCATGATATTTTTCCACCACTCCAGAATACCCAGCACACCATCATTAAAGCTATGTAATTATGCACATCTTACTACTTTTTTTACCCTAAATCTCACTTTTCTCACCTCAGTCTACCCGCTTCATCCATTGACTAGGTCTCTTTGGCACCTTGTGAACCTCTTGTAGGAATGACTATCCTTTCATAGATATCCCAATACATTGAGACCTCAGCTTGATAAGATGAATGGCATGAAAATATTTCCTTTAATATAATATAATATATTGGAGGGCAAAGGAGAGACTCAGGTATCAGAAGACTAATTGGATGAATCTGGACTAGAGGAGAGCAGAGGGGAGCCATGGGGACTGCAGACCCTTTGCCCCTCATCCAGCCCAAAGACCTGGGGAAGGAGGGCGGTTTGATTAGGTCACATAGCAGCCCAAAGAGCTCAGTGAAATCACTTGGTAAACCGGAAAAGGAAGAGGTGAGGTTATATTCAGCACACTGATGCCAACCCCTTGGCAGCAATGGCTTTGGACTCAGATTCCCATTGAATCTCTTTGTTCTTCTCTGTCTTTTTGAACAATGTGGCTCTGTTTCTCTCCATGAATGTGACTCCTTATGGGTAACCACACTTTTGTTTACTCTTTATGTAAACCTTAGGAAATGGTGTGGGTTTTTTTTTCTTTTTTCTTTTTTTTTTGTTTTGTTTTTCCCCACAGCAGACGAGATTATCTGGTCTTTCACAACTATCCTTTACTTCTGCAGACCAGCGGTGATAGTTCGGTTGTGTCTGGATCATTCCGATAGAACTCAGTTGCGAGGGAAGGGAAGAAAAGTCAGGCTGTTGCGTGTAGGGCTGCTCTTGGGCCATCTAGGCCCACCAGAAATGCATAACAGAGGTGCAGAGGTCTGGGGGAGGATTAGGCCACTAGGTCCCATGTGCAGGCACAAGATGAATGCAGAGCAGTGGCAGAGGCAGCTCTGTCACAGCGTGCAACTGAAGGGAGCTGAGAGCCAGACCTGCTAAAGGCAGCATCAATCCTGAACGCCACAGCCTGCTCCCATGGAGCTTTAGTACGGGAACTTCCGTGGGTCTGTGAGTTATTTTTAAGAGCCTCATGAAAACAGACCACATAGAGCAAACCTACTGCCTTATTTGCCATAGGGTTATGTTCTCCCCAAAGGACTCCACTGGCAAATTGGAAGAAGGTTGGAAACCTTTCATCTAGGATATGTACCAATGGGCACAATGTTCTGGAGACCTGCTGAGGAACTCTGCCAAGCGGTAATAGTTGTGATGTCTGGTTTAAACCTGTCTGTGAAGAGCAGTACTCGTAAAAGAGTGCTGGGCGCACTGAGTGCGCAGTGCCTATTTCTTGTGTCCTGGATGAGCCACCTTGTCCAAACAGTTAGCATTCCTTTGGGTGGTTTATGTTAAACCACTGCCAGGATGGAGTAAATTAAATCACACGAGATCTGCATGGTGCCAAAAACTGCTCTTCACACAGAGAATTACTGCAATCTCCTCTAACCCTTCCAGCTCCCCATGATGTAAGCAAGCAGGTTTTGCCTGGGAAAATACAAGGCAAAGTTAAAATTTCTTTGCAAGACCACTCATCGAAGACAATGACATCGTGTCTAGTAGAATGGAAGAATAGAAATTTCTATTTTTTAACTTTCTATCAAACAAGGGGGGAAAAGTGAAAAGTAAAAGCACCTTGGGTCCCTCAGAATGCTCTAGCTGATCCTAAATGGTGCATCTGCAAACTAATTATATGGGGAATATGTTATGTTTCTGTTTAAAATCACATGCACAAAAATAAAAATGACACAAAATGACAAAATGGATTTTCTCCTCCCTTTTTTACCCTTCTCCCCCAGCTCTAGTAGCAGGTCACTACCTCCAAAGTCTCTGCAGGATCAGACCCTCTTACCTGCCTTTTTTCCCCTTCTTCTCACCAGCATGCTGCTCTTTGAAGTGTTCCTGGATGCCCGTTCGGCATCTTCACATATGACCCTCCTAGCACGCTTAAAGGTTGCCCATGCCCTATGTAACTGCTACCCCTTGTCATTGCTGCCCTTTATTTCAGCACAACTTGTCCGTGTTGCCTCAGCCCATGTGCAGAGGCAGGAGCAGGCACAGCACAGTAATGTACACAGATAGCCCCAGAGCTCTGCAGAGGAATGGCTTTTCTCTTATTAGGCTAATGCTGACATCAGCACAGTTGTTCTCATCACAAACTTAGAAATGAGCTGATTATAGTTAGCAACCCGCTGCAGTGACCTACTGAAAGAGTTTGACGGGCTCTCGAGGCTCTTCACCATTACTGTGTCCCTGTCTATGATGACTTTTCCCATCAGAAGGGGTGAGGGGAGACAAGCATCGGTGAAGAACACTTCTCCATGTAAATCCTGCTTCTTGTTAGCTTTGGTTGCACTCTAAAGATACCTGCTTACTGCAGGACAGGAGAGCTGTTTTCTCTGTGCCAAAGCAAATGAGTAATCATTTGCTTCTGATGAAAAATGCACACACTAAAATGCCATCGGATCATAAGACAGCAAGAGAAGAGCGCTGGGATGAACAAGCTGCCTCTGAATTCATCTCTTCATGGTGGCATATTAATGAAACACTAGATAGAAACCATTCAATGCGAATGGCATCTGAAGACATGCTAGTGACAGAACTATACCTAAGCAGCAATCTACTTTATGCTATATCCCAACTAGGGAATTAGTGGGAGTAATGTATCTATGTTCTCTGCAGTGCCTAGCAGTGTCTTAAAATCCTAGTAAATGCTTGTGTCTTTATATGACATATTGCTTTAAAAAAAATCAGGTCCTGAGTGTATAGTTGGAGCTATTTCTACAGTGAGAGTCTTCTAGACAAAATGAGCCTCGATGGGGACTGTTGAGATGCTAATTCACCATGCAGGAGCACTTTCCTAAACAGACACCCCCTGAGACGGAGTGTGGGGCCAAGCAACACAGGAGAGAGCAGCAAATCCCTGGCAGAATCGGGGCTCTTTCCTGGGGGGTTGTGAGTTTCCCAGACAGATTCCCAGATGTGGAGAGGGCAGGGACAGGGGCTGCCTGCTGCCTGTTTGGGGTCCACAGGCTGGATTAGCTGAATTACAGCAAACCGGCCTTCACGCAGCCTCTGCCAGCCTGGTGCATGCAGCATCTTTAATTCAGTGCTGTGATCATTGTGTGGTCGCCACGAGCTGATGTGAATGTTTTAGGTGAGTTGCTCAGGAGACCAAATTGTGGTTACTGTGAAAAATGTTGCTGGCATAGCGAATCCTCAAAATAATGCCTGCTTTCCATTCTATCCATACTTTCCAATCGGTTAAAATACCTATTGTAGAATCTCAGGGCTACAAAGAATTCAGCTTTACTAAATGCCACAGTTGAGAATTTCCTGGGCAGCGTTTTCTCCAAAGGACAGTGCCTGCCAAGTATTCTCAGTCTGTGAGTACCTGTCTGCAGGGGGTTGCTTCAGTTCTTTTCTGGATATATTTCCAAGGTCAGGAGGACTTTCACACCTTTTATTGCTGGCTGCTCAAAGGCAGGTAAAGGATGTTGCAGCTAATGGGAACACAGATTGGAGCTAATTATAGAGTGATTGACTTGCCATGGACTTAATTGCTATCAGAAGTCACACTTGTTCCTGAAATGAAGGCACTGCACCTTAGAATGTGCTGAGAAATATCCACCAACTGAACAAGAAACATGAAAAGCTCATTCAGGTACAACACACAGGTATTTGCATGATGCTTCTTTCAGTGTGTTACGTATTTCAGCATGAGTTCTTGGAAACTAAACGGAAGGGTTCAGGTACAAATGTCAGCAAGTGAATTTATACCCGAGCAGATCTATAGCTCCGGTCTTGCCAAGGACAAATACCAAGCCCCAGGGTAAGCCAGGCACTGTGAAGCACTTGCATCTGGGGAGCAGATAGGACACTGTGTTCTCATGAAACTCTCTACTTGTTTTAAGCAACTCTCCAAGTTCCCCTTTCACTACAGGACACCCTTTCAAACCCCTCTCCTCTCCTGCCTTGCAATGTGTGCTGCTTACAGGGTGCACAACACTATCCAAGCCAGAAGACTTCCCACTCTGGAAGTGGCAACAGAGAACAACAGGTCCTTGCTAACAAAGCCTTTTATGCTGTTGCTTTGCAAGGTTTCAGGACCTTTCCTTTGATGTGCTGCCCTGCTCCTCTGGCCCATAGGCACCGGTGATCTCCATTACCTTATCCACCTGCCATCTCTGCTCTGCCTTCAGGTAGCACCACTAAGCCAAACTCAGCATAGGCCTAAACTATTACAATACGCACTAGTAAGGTTTGTGTTGCCCACTATTACCCACTTACAGTCCAGGCTTAAGTCCCATCTTTGCAAGGTACTGCTTTAGAGTTAGAAAGGTATCCTTATATGTAAGCTTCACTGAGATTCCTCTAACTTTGTCAGCTTCTTGTCTCATTCACCACCTCTGTGGGGTTCACCTTTGCGCTGCTGACATGGCAGCTCCTTCTGACGAAGGCTCTGCTGTCAGCGAGCAGGCCAAGGTAACACATCTGTCTGCAAACCTGCAGAAATGTGCCACATCCTCAACTTTCACTCACATGCAGGTGCAGAACCTGCTCTCTGCTCCCATCCAACCTGTTAGATGACTGGTCCCACATCTCAGCTGCGCTCCGTGAGGTCCCTCTGCAGCCCATGGCTTTGGCCATCTGCTCTGCTTGCTTCCTCTACCCTCTAACAGCCTCTGATTTTCTCCTTCCTCTTAATTTCCCTCTTCCTCAATTCTTACTCTGTCATAAACAGCAGGAGACAGAGCTGTGCCAAAGGGGAGAGTCTTTGTACATGGCACTCCACAAACATCACGCTGCGGATAACACAATTTCCCCTTTAAAAAAATGCTCTTGTGTCTGTGAATGGGAGCTCTTTCCACTCTGACGTGTTAGTGCAATGAATTCTCTGTACCGAACCATTGGTCCCAGTCTTGAGACAAGGCACAAAGGGAGTGCAAATAAATGAACAATACGGTGGGAGAAACAAAGGGAAAAAATAAAAGCAAGAAAGCAAGCAAGGAAGAAAACAAGACAGGAAGAAGGGAAGAATTTAAAAAAAAAAAGAAAGGAAGAAAGAAAGAAGGAAAAACAGTCTGCGATGCTGTGCCATGCAGAAATAACACCATGAAAAATGATCTAGGATTTCTACAGAATTGGGCTGGCAACATGCCTATGGGGAGTCCAGTCTGACTCCACGGGTAGTGACAGAGCTGGCAATTAAAGGACAAGTGTGCACAATTTTCACATTGGCTTAGTACATCCCATCCCATGGGGGGCCACTGGGTTTTGCAAGGACTTTTCCCAGCTCCTGAAAAACAGCCTTATTTGGGGGAGCAGCTCAGCAATGCACAGCAGCAGTGCAGAAATGAAGCATTAAACCCCAAATTTATGCTGTTGCAGGGGCCATCCCCTGCTCATCCTCTTACATCCAAAAGCTCCACTACAAAAATACTCTTCACACCTGCAACTACATATGGGAGAGATGCCTTTGGGAGAGCCAGACCCTTGGTGGGGACCTTCTATCCCGGAGACATACAGTCTTGTGAAATAGAAAAGATAAAATACATATTGCAAAGAAATAGGTGCATGGACTGAAGGACCTTAGAAAACTCGAGTCTAACTCACAATGCAATCCATGCTCTCTGCACTCTCTCCACAGCTGATTCTCACAGCTGTTTTTCTTTTTCACCCTCACCCCCATTCCTAGTCCTACAGGCAGCTTAGTTCTTACTGCACTCCATTTCCAGCCTTGAAAGCCTGAGGGGCAATGCCATGCTGGAGGATGCTGACTGGTGCCCTTGCTGGTACCAACCTTTCTCACCACCTCTGTGCTGCCTACTCACCTTGGATGCTCTTCAGAGCAGACTGCCTTCTTTGAGCTCACTTGTAAAACTTTTAACAGAACAGTTCCCTGACCTCAGTATGTTTGGAGTACAGGTTTTGCTTGGTTTTGACTATCTGCAAGTGGACATCATGGCCAACTGTATTCCCTTAAACATTAGCTTCTTGCTCCTATATCTGCTCTGCTGTTGGATGGGGAAATGCAGGTTTCTGATCTGCCATCTGCCTGTTTTACATTTGGTTTAAACTCCTCTAACCCTGGATTGCGGCATGTTTAAAGCCTTTCCTTTATATAAATGTAGCATTTTTTTTTCTTGCTGGTCCATCTTGATCAGCAAGGTGATGCGGCTTGCTGGGTGACACGAAAGGGCTGCAGGCCAGCATAACCGCTTTGGTGCGGGTGCAATGTTGAGTCTCACCCAAGGGCAAGATCAAGACCTCTGTGAGAGCAGCGAACCTGCAGCCAAAGATGACTATGCTTGTTTATTCCTTTATAAACAGATTTCTGCAACATAGAACAGTTTTTATAAGATCTTTTTTGCTCAACCTGTTTTATTTTTCCCTTCCTTGTTTTCCATCCCGGCTGTAATTAGCTGTCCAGTCTTGATTCGTATTTTCTGCTCATTTGTCTTTAAAAATGCAAAATCACAAGATTTTCAGAAGATAGCCAAGAGATCTCTCTCCCTTTGGTTAGGCTGAGGCAACAGTGCTGCTTTTCTTGACTTAAAGAGCCTCAGTTCTCCTCACCTTGGGCCATTCATTCATTCTCCGGCATCACACTCTTCCTTCCTGCAATAGCGTTTGTGCGGCTGCCTGCTGAATTGGGGCAGACTGAAAAATAACTTTCATCTCAAAATGGTTATCTGGTTCGCAGCATTACGACATAAATGTCCATGCAAGCACCATAGACGGGACAGTTGAGTTGGGGGAAGAGGAGTGACAAAAAACAACTAGGGTAGAATGGGGGGAACTGCCACAGTTTAACGGGTAGCTGCAAATTATTGCCTTGCAGCTTTCAGCATTTGTGGCCTGTTAAACTCATATTTCTCAGCATCCTGAGTGAGTTTAAAAGCATGACCTGTAACTGGCAGTCTTCTTTTGATCTTCATGCAACTAGATAACAGGAAGGTATCTCCAGCCTAACGCCCTCCCCCTCTCCTTTTCCCCCAAACATGCGCTCCTTACAGGATGCAGGTCTCTCCTTCCCAAGCAGCAATTCATGCTCTGAAGCTGACCGTGGACATCAATGATTCCCCACCCCAGGAACACTTCTTGTTTACTGGTCTGCCTAGCCAGTCTTGTAGGGTAAGAACAGAGATTCCTGTTCCGCAAGGACATTGCTGTGAAAAGTATCTGTAAGGATCTCAAAACACTTTACAAACATCCTTCGGTGATGACTTACAGCACCTTCTCTCATGGCTGCTTAGTGCTGAAACGGAGGCCGTAGTTTGCTGATAGGAAGAACGGGGCGGCAAGAAGGACTTCATTGACTGGCGCTACTGCCCCTGCTTCCCTGTCACTTGTCCCATCCCCACCTCTCAGCACACTGACCCTGCTGTGCACTGCTCTGCAAACCAGGTGGTAGAACTGGTTCAACTGAAAAAAACTAACACATCACCTTTACATTTTATAGTCCTAGCAGTTACCAGACTGGGAGATCACTGACTAAGCTGTGATGCTAAGGAGCACAGCAACACACAGGGCAACAGAAGCAGAGAAAGAGGAGCAGAGGACAATCCTGGCAAGTAAAATAATAATAGCCCAAGCCTCCACTACCAAGAAGACTCCTTGTCATCAGACCACAAGGACAGAAAAGCCACATGGTTTCTCAGTGAGAAAAGAGTAAGCCATTGGCAGAGAAAACATGATTTTAAGAAAGGCTAATATCTGTTTATGCCCCTTTCTCGACTCTAGGCATAGTCCTACCTTGATGGTCTTGCTTGAAATAGCAACAAGATCATAACCAGTATGGACCTGAGCTGAGGCTCTTACCCTGGATGATGCCCCAGGTCCCTCTCTCCCACAGCAGCACCCCTTCAGCTCCCAGCTGTGAACAGCTGGCAGGGCCCTGGGGTCCAGGGAAAACCTCGCCTGCCCCTTATAACACAGTGTGGGCTGGAGTCAGTGCTGATCTGCAGCTCAGGACAGAGCAGGAGCTGCTCACCCGGGTGCTGCTCTACTGCTGCTGCTGAGAGCTGCAGCTCCTCTGCAAGGTGTATCCAAGGCACAGGTTTGCTTTGGCCATGCCTTCTTTTATTCTGACACCAATTCCACCTTACAACACCTCTAGTGGGAAGCTTGCCTAACTGTTTTGCTCTGTGCTAGAAGAACGTGGATCTAGGCAGGCAATTTTAACCTCCTGCTCTGCCCTTTAATGGGTTTGGTCATGTGGGCAGTCTCACAATCAGCACAGATTCAGCAATCAGCAGCTGAGAACAGAAGATGCTGTTGCGACACTGAAATTATGTGCTGACATGAAAAAGAGAGAAGTCCGCACTGGTGAAGCTAGTACTTACCCTGGCTGGCAATGAGGAGGAGTATTCAGTGCCCTTTCGTACACTCCAGCCATGCCCACCGTGAGACAGACCATCAGACACCTTATAGACACCTTGTGCACCTGCAGCACGCACAGTAACCCACGCAAAGAGGAAGGCAGCAGGGTCTGGAGCTGCAGGCCATCACTACAGCCACACAGACTGCCAGTCAGGCCAGAAGGGTGTCCATACTATGGAGGAGCACCAGTAAGGTCTCCTCTCAACAAACCACAGTTATGCACAGTATTTTAGCGGGGAGAGCTGCAGGACTATTGTAACACAAAGATGAAGAGCAGCAAGACTTGATGCCACATATAGACAAGTGCAGGGCTGAATGAAGGAAAGGGTAAAGCAGTTGATTTCCTGGAGGAGGAAATCAAACCAGGCAAACCAGCTATGACCCTGCTGCCCATATTGCCTACTGCTAGCAAGCCAGACCGGCTGCTGGTGCCGCCGCTGGGTGAGCAGGCTTGTGCTGGGTGAACAACAGTGATTTTGAGCATCAGGGCCAGCAGCATCACCTGTCCTCACCCCTCTGACCTCCATGCGGGGTTCACCACCACTGCTGCTCCCAGCCATACCCAACCATTTCCTTCCCTTTGCTGCTGCAGGAATAGATCTCAGTATCAGTTCCTCATGCGCGGAGCAGCTAGATTCACTTTTGCTCTGTTGCTGAAAAGCCTGACGCTGCTCGGGAGTCTGGCTGCATTTATTTAGCAATGCACTTGCTTTTCAGCACAAAGGTTTTCGTATCTTACTGAGGTCAGGTGCTCATTTAAAAGCCAGGTTAGCTTCTGTAGCTCCTCAAGAGAGGAGCCAGTGTCACAACGGCCACCAGCATCACAGCTACCCGGGGAGCAGCGTCGGGGATTATTCCTGACGGATCCCAGCCCATCCTGGCAGAAACATGAAATGAGACCTGCCGCAAACCAGCTTAGTATTTGCTCCAGGCTGGCCCCAGGACCTGGCATCTACCACAGCACGTAACTGAATTGCCTTCTGGTGAAAGTCACCCTCAGGTTCAGGTGCAGAATTGGCTTCTAACACAGCTGCGTTATTAATTTGTTGAATGACAAAAAGCATTGCCAGGGATACAGGTAATAAAGGAAGCAGTATGTTTTAAAACTTAACAGAAAATACTGATACGAGATTTCAATAACTTCCAGTAGGAATCTATCACAAAAGAAGCTCTGTTTACACCAGCTCTTCAATGCCAAAACATTTAGCCTCATTATTGTAGAGGCTTAAGCAATCATTTCTTAGGCTGCTTTGTTTCATAGCAGAATTGATCACTAAAGATTACAAATAGAGCGGTAGCAAAAATAAGGCAAAATAGAATACAAAAGCACACTGTTACAAAGTTGCAGACAAAATATCCAAGTGCTGGGTGGAAAATGTTCAGAAACGTAAGCTTATGATCATATAATGTGCAAAAAGAACACCATCAAGGGCACAAAATCAAGCACTCTCATAGGTAGGAAATGCCGGGGTTACAATTGCCTATGAAGCCGTTGTTTCCCTCCTGGAGATAGCACATAGAAGATAATCTTCAGCTGCAGGATCATGAGCTGCTCTGCCTGAGAAACCCTCACCACACTTTGCATAAGGAACTGATGAACCTTGACAGCATCTCTACAATTATGTGTATGTGACCTGCACACTACTGGGTCACTGGGTACTAAATTTTATTTAGATCAGATGCAAGTATACAGTCATTTTCTTACCACCCCTTAGTCAAAGCTCACCAGACAGCATTTAGGAAGCTTTATATTCATATAGGGGACATACACCAGTTGTGGAAGGACAGCCCATGCTTGACTCATCATGAAGTCAGCGAAGCGCAGACAGTCTGAGCGTGATATACAATCTGCCAGAACAGAGTGTCCCTTCACTTCTTTAAAAATACTTTTGACACAGCAGAGTAAGGATGTACTGATTCAGCACTGTGCATCATATGGCACAACAATTTGCTAGAATTGGATTTACCATCTCCTAAAGCTACGCAGGGAATAAACAAATACTCTTATCGTCCTCATTCCATGCGTATCTCCATACCTTGCACCCTGCATGCAAGCTGAATCCTGCAGTGCATGCACAGCTGGTATTTTCTTTGCGCACATTTCTCCCACGGCACTCAGCACAGCATCAGACTGCAGGTCTCCATGGCACAACGAGGTGTTGTGCCAGCTCGCTGGTGCCAGCTCTGAGCAATGAGTATGTACTATGGCCACGCTAATGTCCAGCCAAATAGCTGAATGTGGAGCTGTGAAAACACTGTTTTACTGCATTGCAAACTTTGACAGACATATTCCCAGAATTGCTCTGAGAGAAGTTGGGGAAGGGCATTAACCTCATTTTAAAGGTGGAGAATTGAGTCATAGAAATCAAAGACCCCAACACTTTCTGTGTGGGCAATCTTAAAAACTACAGGATGTGTGGGTTTGTTTTTTTTTTAATTCTTCTTTTTGGAATCACTTGATACAATCGTCCAATCAATGCAATTTATTTTTTACACATTGTAGAATTCCTTAAGAAAAATATCATAGCCCTCTATAGCTTCATTTGCACACTTAGCTGGCACAACTTCTACCAGCAAGGCCTATCCTTCTGATGTGCTTCTTCCATCAACTAGCCCACTGCAAGGTAGGGTCCTGGTGGTGGCTGCGTCTCACATTTCTGTCTGGCTGTGGTCCCAGGAGCCGGTGAAACCATTTAGCAGTATATGGCTGATGGGAATTGATTCCTGAAATCTCTTCTGCTTTGTTTCTCTGCAGGTGAGAGCATTAAACTGAGGTGGAGGAACACGTTCGCTTTTGTTTCTTGGGACATGATTTGTGGTGTGGATCCTTCATGGTTCACTGTGAGACTAGACCCTGGTGTTTAGATAGTGTGACCTCTCTCATATCCCTCCCCATGAACCTGATGATATCTATCTACAAAAAAATGGAGGATAAATCTGCTGTCAAAATTTAGCCCTGTGGTTCAGAGAAAAGGCCTGTGTGTGTCTGCAGGGAGAAAAGTAAAAGAATCCAATGGGAGCACCAGGATTTAGCATGTATCCCTGTTAGAATGGGATTTACTTCATGGAAATCACAGCTGGTCTTTCTCTCTCACATCAAACTTGAAGTGACTGTAAGCCAACAACGGTGAGAGCAGACTGCAGCTCACTGCTGTGGAAGATCACCACCTTTATTTCAGTTTCAGGAGGAGAAAGGTATTATCTAGCCTTTGCAAAGGAGAAGCAGAGGTTTAACAAGGGAGATTGTCTAGGCTCAGCTGCAGACATGGAGATCACAAAATGCCCTGACCAAAAAATCTGTATTTATCTGTCTGAACCTTAACAAGTGATTTGAAGGTCCAATCATTTGTTCAAGTTGAAGCAGGCAGACCACACACACCATCTTTTCAAGCCTTAAGGAAATATCCTTGGTCATCTTTCAAATCTGTTCCCCAACCTCCCTGGACAAACTAGGAATAAATCTGCTTATTCCCTGACTTCTGTCTCTTCAGGGCCCAGTAGGAAATTCAAGCACTTTCCTTGTCTTGCAGAATGACTCCAGGAGCCACAGTTTAAGCCTAAGAATAATTATGGTATTTTCAGTGTTTAGAATCACAGAATCATTATGGTTGGAAAAGACCTTCAAGATCATGAAGTCCAACCATAAATCCATCAGCAAGGTTTGCAAGACCTTATTCTAGCACCAGGATAAATCCTCACATCTTCAGAGCTGACTTCCCTTTCTTTTTTTGCTTCCTGCATTGCTGCTCAGGCGCGTCCCTTTCTGTGCCTTACCCTTGGTGGCCGCCTGTCAGGAGCCCCCGCAGCCACCAGTTCTCCTCCCATGTGCTCCAGGTCCCTCTGGAAAGACGGTCAGGGCTCGCTCATCCCTCAGGGCTGCGCTCACCTCATCACCGAACTCACAGGCAGGACAACATCACAGAGCAAGGAAAGATTCTGGCTCTCACGTCGTTTTTGTATCTAACTCCTTTAACTTCTGATGGAGACTAATAAACTTCTAAATTCCTACTGCCTCAGACAATAGCACGGAAAAACCTTGCTGAGCTTTAGGCTTTCTTCTTTCACATTAGTTGCAAAGATATTTTTCTCTGGATTCCCAGTGTGCTTCCCATTTTTGTTCTGCAATTCTAGGTTCTGTATTTTGTGTAGTGTTTTGGTTTTTCTGTGACTTCCCATAATTGGGGATCTTTCTGGGGCAATAAGGAAACAACAAAACTGCATAGCTATTTTTAATTTCTGGTACCTGCCATTCACTAGCTCTTCAGAAAAGATTGATGTAGACCACAAATACACAAATAATCTCCTCTCTGTCCTTTCTATAACCTCTGCTATGATTTCTCACGAAATTGCTGGTGCTATAAGGTTACCGCCTTGTTCTCTTTCAAAATTGACACCTTTATGTCAGGTAAACTTGAATATACAAGTGCTCTAAAGGCAACAATTATCAGTTAAGATTTAAAGAGTAAATAAAAAAAAACACCTCCAAATTCTGAACTTACACAAAGATCTTTTTTTCTGTATACTTTTCTATTCTACAGATTTTAGCAAAGATTGTTGAAAAGCTTTTTATGAGAGTGCAGGCTTCCTCCGCTGAAGTCCAGAAGCCTCCCTGATTTGCCCAAACTTTCTATGGATCCTCAGATAAACCACTTAATACCCTTGTCATTCAGTTTCTTATGCCTTGCACGAGTACAGTAAAATTTCTTTCCTCACAAGACAGTTGGTGAAGGTATTTATAATGCAAAGTTGTAATTTTACATGATGGTGCTGAAGGGCTTGGAATGACTGGTGAAAGGGGTGCGGAGGAATGCTCCAAATCTCATCCTGAAATGGCAGAAGCAACACAGGGTTCAAAGGACACCACACATTTGCCTAGAACTAATGTGTCAGTGCCCAGTATACCCTAGAAACTAATTTAAAAGCCAAAGAGACACAGCCGGCATTTTCTGATTCTTTGATTTCAGTCTTGTCTCTTACCCTCTTATATGTCACAGAATCCTAGAATGGCTGAGGTTGGAAGGGACCTTTAGAGACCTCCTAGTCCAACCGCCCTGCTCAAGCAGGGGCACCTACTATGATATTATCTAAAAATTAGAAACATAAATAAGCATTAACTCCTCAGCCAAAATACAAGAGTGAAAAGATCTTTTCACTGAGCAGAACATGTGGCAACAGCAAAAGTCATTTTTTTAAGTCAGAGCTGTCCCCGATGAATAATTTTCCTTAAACAGTCCCAAGGTGAATAGTCAACTGGCACATTTTACTCCTCTTGCCTTTCTTCTCTTCTGTGTTTGCAAAGATCTTTATTAGAGAGTTATTACTACTGCTACTGTTAGTGAGGTATTTCTAGCAGGATGCCAAGTATTCTGAGCATCTCTGAGACATAAATATTCACTCAGCAATGTCCATTCTTGCATTTCCAACTGAATCAATGGCAGAACGATCCCTCCTTGGAGGAGCTCATAGGCCATGAGCAAACAAACTCTCAGCAGGACTGAGGTGTTGCGATAGTAAAACAAGGCTGATCATTTAGCCACAAAATCCTTAAGAAATCCTAGGGACACTAGGAAAGAAAAGTAAGGTTGCAGCCCTCCTTCCTAAATTGCTCTCCAAATAGCCTTTCAGCAAAAGAGTGCTAATGCAGAATGCAATTATAATTAACTGGCTCTGGAAAAAGCTAAGAGCTGCAGATAATCGTTAGCAAAGATTACCTGTTCTCTTACATGCCCAAAGGGCTTGTACTCCGTGTTTCCAATTTCTGCCCTTCCTGTGCTCCCTGTGCTGCCCAGATCTTTGCTGTCCTTTCTCTCTTCTGTGCTCTGAACTGTTTTTTTCTGGTAATGACAGTCAACTACCCTTGCCTCTTATGCTAATGTTTGCGGGCAGGACTGTGAGTCTGCTGCATCTTCCAGCTTCAGGCCCTGGGAATGGCAGTCTCATTACATGGGAACAATGTGTTCTCTTCCCGGGGGGAAAGGAGAGGCTTTGGTTTGCTTTTCTAATGCTGGGTTAAAAACCAATTCACTGTAGCTAACATCCAAAATATGGGATTGCCGATTGTTTTTCTTCCAATGGGAACAGATGATAGAAACAGCTACTTTCATGAGCAGATGAAGAGGACTACATAAGAGCTGGGCATTATTTATATTATCTCTTCCTCAGAGAAATCTCAAGAGACAGTGAAAAATCAAAACCAAGCAACATGCCAAATAACTGATGCCAAACAGAACTGTATCATTTTCAGATTTTCAGATAAACTTTTAGTTCTGGCTTTAACATTGGGAAACATACATATTATTAGGAAGTTTATGTCTGTCCTGAACCTTGATATTGCAAATTTAATAATTTACTTATGATAATTTTCCATTCCAAAGTAAAATCAGGAAATAAAACATGGAAATTAACAGTTTTTCAAAACATTGCATGTTCATCAGAGCTGAACCCTTATCTCTTGATACTTTTTGACCCTACATTGCTTTAACCAGACCCCCTTAACCCTATGAACCATGACTGGCACAACTATAAGCTAAATAAACTGCTTAAATCATTCTAAGCCTTTAGAGCTGTTTAAGATAACTAAGCCACTTAAAACTCATTAGCAGTAAGAGTTAAGCAACATCGGCTCAAAGCTACACTGTATCAGAGATCCTGTATTGAAGTCACTCCAGGACTGAAGCTCTCTCTAACATGAGCACTTCCAGCTTCACAAGCCTGTTACAAACCTTTGGAAACTGAGCACCGGTGAAGATCAGGTGATCCTAATGATCAACTGTAACTGTAACCAATGACTCAAGTCAAACCTGAAGTTGCTGAGGTTGCCCATCTTTCCATATTCCAAGAGCAAATTTGACCAGATAATATGGAAAACTACTCTGCTGTTTGTGTTCATATCCTTTAAAAGTGGTTATATGCATATTAGCTCTTGCCATCATTTGTATATACTGTAATGTTTTATGTGAATGTCTGAGGCAGGGAGTTGAGGAGCATGAACTATTGTGTGAGGCTGCTGTGATGGTTTGATGACGACATGTTCTGCATTACGGAGGAGTGGTAATGCCTTAGTCAGATGTATAGATCATTCCTAGATCCTATCTTTAACTAAATGAAGTCTTTTACAAGACTCTCATTCTTGTATTTCTTCAGCAGTAACCCCATCCTCCCTCACAGAGAGCGTTAATGGAACTAATTCAATAGCTTAAGCAAAATTGCATTTGCTGCCCAGAAAGAAGGAGCCGGTGCTGGGACAGAAGAGGGGCAGGCAGATGCAGGGGAGCGGGACTCTACTTCTCTGGTGACCTTGTCCCAGGGCCCCTGCGGGGGCTTCCTGCACTCCCCAAAGCAGGACCCAACCCCATTTGCAGCAGCAGCTGCTCTATCTGCAGCTATACCTGCTTGGTCTGTGCTTGCAGCAGACCAGGCTCTTTAGCTGCTCCAGGCTCGTGTCAGTATCTTAGGTCTGCTCCCAGAGAGCTTATCAGAAGAGAAAAAGTGTAAATAAAACATATATGCACCTCAAAAAACAACCAAACAAACAAAAAAACACTCTTTTTCTTGATACCTAATTATTACCATTGAAGGTCTGAGACCTTGTCATAACTCTGGCTTTTATCCACTAATGCACTAATGCACTATTCACAAGGTATTAACACTTCCGTTAGCAGAAGCCCCACTACTCAGAGGAAGAGGGGAAGAGGAGATGACACAAAGAAGATGGATATAAAGAAAATGGCAATACTTTGAAGCTTCTTAGGGGAAAGTCCCAAAGGAGACATTTTAATCAACAGAACTCAGGGGTGGATGTAGCTCTACAGTTTGCCACTTCGACATCATTATTTCTCCACAACTTAAACAACATAGGAAAAATGAACAAAAGCAATACCAACATTTTGCTATAGTCCTCACAAGGGTTATCATATATAGTTGGCACATCAGCTTCCCAACAGCCTCCCACTAACTGAGCTAACAGAGAAATTATTCATGGTATTATCCTATTTTCTATGCAGATTTACCGTAAGAAGCACATTTGAGTACCTCGTTTGCCAGTGAATTTCATAATTATGTGCTGAACATGGGTAACAGATCCAGCCCTAAGTTCTGGTTGAGGAGAAGACTGCGCCCCAGCACTCCAGTCTGGGCTAGTTTCTACACAAAAGGATGCAGCCTTTCAGGGCTGGCCCATTTTTAGAGAATTTAGTTTTTAAATTCCATGTCCCTTCTAACCATGCACAGCCCAAGTGCTTCAGACCTACAGTTTCTCCACATTTCATGAAATACCACAGAAATGATAACACCACTTCCCAAAAGCAGGGCAATTTTGTGCTGCCCTCTAAACAAGGCAAACCAGTGAAGACAGCAAGGCCTTCCAGATGACTGTAAGATGTCTAACATGGGCAAATGTACATTTTTTGCAACATCTTGTTTTCAGAAAATGGGTGATACTTAAAGTCTTTGATGTTAAGCAAATAGACCTGAGGCAGATACTCATCATGAAAAATTTCAGCCTGAATGGGGGAATTTAGCAAAGTTGTAAGCAACTTTGAACTCCTGAAATTAAAGAAAAAGTGAAATCTTAATTGTGAGTGAAAGCAAGTATCACTGCCTAGGACAAGTACATTTGAGAGGTTGCCTGCTCATATAAAGATACAGAGCAGTAACAGGGCGTTGTTTAACACTGTGTTCTTGAATAGTTTTAGCAAACACAGAAGACCAAAGACTAGAAAAAAACAAGGCAAATTAAAAATTAAAACAAAACAAAAGGCAGAGAACATTTGTATTTTCTCTTTATAGGTTGTTTGACTGCCTTTAACTGAATCTAGCTCCTGGAGCTAGAACAGGACTAGGTTCCTGTTTTGGGTGTAGAACAGACATAGATAAAAAGTGGAGTGATTTATTTTCTGGGTCATAAGAAGCTATCGCATATTTCTCTTTCTGCTTTTCAAAGTATGCTGATTCTCCAGATTCGAAGAAATTTTACTCAACTTCTTTTCAGGCTGCAGGTGAGATCTTCAACTTATGCAAGACCACTTAGAAGAGGTCAGGATATAGTCCTACTTCCCATCCTCTCCACTCACAGTTTACAAGTGAAATCTGAAGATTAGGTCACTCAGTACACAAATTCTTTACCTATTTTTTATCTTTAACATTTTCCATCTAACTTGCCATAACTGAATAATGAAACAGGACTGGAGTGCAAAGTTTATTTGAAAGAAAAAGATTAGATTCTTTGATATACTGTTTTGTCATTAAATGACTCATCTGCTATTGATCAGTCCCTGCAATTTTTACAGTACTTTTCTTCTTCCTAAGACATAAAAATGTGAAGGATAAATGATCACCCTAACCATGAGTGCTACCCTTTTAAAACATTTTAAATTATATAAAATCTGTTGTGTGCATGCATTAGAGTTTGGATTTTTAAAAAAGGTTTTTCCATAGCTATGTTTATAGAATAGCTCTTTGTATTTCTGTTTTTTTCTCCCTCTCTCAAAAAAGTAGTAATTCTTCTTCAGGTCTCTGGTCCATCATGTTATAATGAAATAAATAGTATTTTCCTTCTCACAAAGAAAATAAATATTTATGTCCTTCCTTACGGTGCATCCACTACTGGAAGATACTAACCATGTCTTAAGCTTGATAATCTTGGGAAAGACTTCTGTTCAAGGTGACAGGTTAGGTGTGCGGGCACGCTGTTGCACAGGACCCACCAGTGAAGGTCTACATGAAGTAAGGCAGCAAAACTGCTGTTGTTAGAGAGGGCTGTGCTCCCGTGACCACTACCTGGAGGGGCTGGTTGGGGACACAACTCTTGGGAGTGTGTGTCAAGACAAAAAAAGTCCACAGTAGGTAACTAAGGCAGGGATTCAGCACAGATTAACTCCGGCTGCATCACCATCCAAAATGACTTGACATATTCCTCAGTCTCTCTAAACTCAAACTTCATCAGGAAGTTTGCATTTTCTTGACTCAAGGGTTGTGTGCTTGGTTTAGTGTCCTCTGAGGACTTCTGGAAGGACCCAGTGCAGCCGGAGGGTTCAACTCTCTGCCTGGTATTTAATTTGTTCCTTTCTTGGTGCTTCTTTTGCAAACGCTGAGCACCAGAGATATTTGTGGGAGACAGAGCCACCTACGCCAGCTTCATTTGCCATCAACACAAACTGCTTGCTCTGGGGATACTGCGTCTCTCAGGTCACAGGTCCTTACGGTCACTGGCACATTGAAGGGCTGTGAAGTATCACTGCATGTGTGCCAGCACCCATGGTTGTCCTCCTTCCAGTGACCAGCAGAGACCATCCACACGTCAGGTAATCTAAGATTGTCTTTCTGACTGTCCTCATCAGGTCTCTCCTTTCTGTACTGCAGTCCTATTTTCCCATAGGAATAAGAATTAAGAATGCCTTTGACCTTTGGTATGTTTATCCTAAAAGAAAAAGGAGGACGTAAAACCAAACCCCTAAAGATATCTAAACCCCAGCTTGATAGAGAGACAAGTAGGAGTTTAGATGCCTGCATTCCTTCTCGGACTTGGCCCTTTGCCCAAGAGCACTTGTCAGCAGACATAGTCCTTCACCAACTGCTTCCCGCAGACCATAACTAAAGCAAACCCTCGCAGACTTCCACAAAGGCTCTGCCAGTGTAAGGCCATCCTTTTTTCAAAGCAATCCTTCAGCAATGGTGAGAAGAGATTTGGTAGAGAGCCTAGGCAGGGATTTTCTTTCTTCAGTAATTAGATAATTTGCAATAGCATTCTTAGTGGTGTTATTAAAATGCCATGGTTCAATTATAGCTGTGAGAATGTTAAGGACTTGCTTTATTTATTTTTTTTTAGTGGTGTTGATTTGTGTGCTGGTATTTTCTCCTTGTAGGGTCAAAACAATTAAAAATCTTTATCTTCAACGCTTACCTCTAGCCACACTCACTTTCTCATTCTATTTTGATCTCTGCAGCAATGGAAAAGTTTTAAATTAACACATATACTGTAATTAGGAAGAAAAGCATACTGGGTTTTCTTTATGGAATCTTAGTTAAGTTTTCATCTTGTGTTTAGAATAGCTCTCTAAACAAATGGGTGAACACATGTTTGCTCTTAGGTGGAAAGGCTGCTTTAAATATATTTTGGGTCTCAGTGTGACATTGTGGGGTGCTGACTAGCTTGTCAAGCGCTGGGTAACTTGAATCAGCACTCGTTTGCAAATTCAGTACATGACACCTGCTCCGTGAAGCCTCTGTTTTGCTGGTGAACACATGATTCATTTTCTTAAACTGACGCAAATTTCCTTGTGTCCAATAAAGCATGATTAAACCTGACAAGATGGATTAGGTCAATGGTTTGGACTGATAAGAGAGAAAAATTGTAACATGTTCTAACCAAAAGTGATACAGACCTCAAAAAGCTTGGTATGGAGGGGAAAAAAAAAAAAAAAAAAGAAAGAAAGAAAAGCAGACCAACAAAAACTAAGAATACCTAGGAAAAAAGTCCACCCTGGTTTTACCAGCTTTTTTTTTTTTTTCTGTACAAAAGTAAAGAACAACAACAAAAAGTGATTACATTTAGCCACTCTTGCAGGAAAAAAAAATAATAACAATAAAGGTGATTTTGGCTGATTTTCAGTATTGCTCCTGACCAAAAGAGAACATGATGCAGAGGCCAAAAAGCATGGCAATGTCCTTCAAACCTAGCATGACGAACCAGGGAGATTTCATGGCATATGGATGAATCTTTCTTCCTCTCTCTGTATTCATTTTAAACCATTTCTCTGCCTTCTTGAGACCCAGGTTGCCTGTCCTCTAGCAAGCCTGTTGCCCTTCCTCACCTCCCACAGCCAGCTGGTGTGATAAGCATATTTTTTCTTGCCACACCTTCTTGTGTGTTCATACAGTCAAGGGTGCAGACACGGAAAAGTAAGGCAAGGGCGTCAGCTATGAGACTTTGTCCTGGCATTTCATATAAGTACGATCTTCCCTTTCTCTTGCCACAAATCCGTGCTTAGTGTTCTTAGATGCTGTTAGAGAGCAGCTATGGTTCCTGAAATTGCCCAGTATCACAAGTGGGTGAGTGAATGTTTCACCAGGTATTGGTACTTTGGAATTTGTACAATATTATTAGATAGATCAGGCTAATAAAATACTTAGGAATCCTTTGACCTAAAGGCTGTACATGTATTTCAGACCTGAAATGTCTATGGTATCAGAATATTTGCTTATGCACACAACTCCAGATTACCATGCAGGGCACATGTTCTTCATGGCTTTCCCTTCAGCTTTTCTAAGAAGTTAGATGTTTTTAGCATTCAGTGTAACCTGCCTTTACCTTATGTATTGCTTCAATACCTCCATTAGTAAGGTAAAAAAGATGCTAACCTTTTTTGCTTAAACAGAAGTTTAGTATTTAAGAAAAACAGCATTTATAGCAAGAGTCTGGACCTTCAAGGATTTTAATGTACTTTATATACTTTAATTGCTTCAAGGTGCAATCTGATCACAGTAGTCCTCAGACAGGAACCTCCATATAGGTTCTGATATTACACATCAGCAGGTATATTGCCTTTGAACCAGGCTCAACCAGCTGTTACTGGAAAAAAAACTATTGCACTAACTGGATAGTCAGTTCCCAGAATAGCTGTTTTATAGTTATGGAAGGTACTCGAACTGCAGCTTTTCAAATCTCTAAATAGATTATAGCTTGGTTATTTGGCAGTGAACAAAAAGAAAAAAGAACCAAAAAAATCTGGGAATGCTACCTTAATGAGTTCTTACTAGCAATACAAATATTTGGGCTTCTGCACAAAAGACGATTATAGGTTAAATGACATTTGGATAGCATCATGTGGCTGATTAAAAATGGAATAAACTGTTAATGCAGCGAAGAATTCAGTTTACAGACCTGAATCAACTTCTAAAACAAGAATAAAAAAAAATCTCAAAAGTTTTGTCGCATTATGTACTATTGCAGTGTAGGACTTTTGGGGGAATTGCAATTCTAGTCTAAATAAGCAGTCATATAAAAATGCTACTAACTCTACAGAATTGCTGCCATAAAAATGGTTCTCCAGCAACTCTTCTTAATTCAGTGCACCACAGTAGGCTTTGTCACTCCACTCGCCTTCCTGCCCTAACTATAGGTGCTCTGTAGTATGAAGGCCATATATTGCATTCCTCTCCTTGGACACCAAGACCATAGTGTTTGCCTTCCAAATTAGCCACCCCTGTTGAGGCCCACCAAAGCTTCCAGAGAAAAGCATCAAGAAGGCAGAGTATGACTTGTGGAGCCTTGAGGGCTAATGGATTTATACTACAGAGTACCCAGTTGCCTTCTTTAAAGGTAGTCTTGGTCCATCTCTATAAGCTACCATTTTCTCCTTGGGAATGACCCCACGCCTGTATCATGGGGAAAATGCCTCCTGTCTCTCTCCGTCCTCCTTTCTCATAAATGAACTATCTTGTCTACTAACACAGCTTCAGACAGGTAAGGTACTTTAGATGGGGAAACACAGGGTACCTAGCTGACATGATATGTGAGCAATTCTGTCATTTGCTCCATCCCTCAAATTGCTTTTAAACTGTTCATTTTATGATGTGCCTTTCCACTTTGTCCCCCATAAAAGAGAAAGACAGAGGGTCATTTCCCTCTGCTTCCTCCTCCAAATTGACAGGAGCTCTTAAGTGAGACCGTTTTTCCTCCTGTAAAGCATTCAGATGCTTTATAGAGAACAGAGTACCTGTTCTAGATGCCACAGGGGCAAGGAAAGCATCTGAAACTCTGAATACACTATGAGCAAGCATCCCTCTCTCTTGGTAGCAGAAGTAGGCTGGAAATGCAATAAAAATAGGCTGCCTCATGGGGTTGTGGTACATCAGCTCCCATTTCAAACTAGAACTGTCTAAAAAAACTGAAAGAGAACATTAAAAGAGATTTTGGCATTTATAGGAGAGAAAAACAAAAAAAAAAAAGAGAGAGGAAGAGAAAAAGAGGAGAAGGAAGGAAGGAAGGAAGGAAAAATGAGAGAAAGAGAGAGACCGAGAGGAAGGAAGGACGGAAGGAAGGACGGACGGAAGGAAGGACGGAAGGA